>CAXAAD010000290.1:0-249000 GCA_963966675.1 Lasioglossum calceatum | reverse complement strand
TCTGAAATAAACTCGATCGCATCGCGATTCGTCTTGCCGGTTCGGTGTTTCTGCGTCTATTTCGTGTATTTGCATTCAAATGCACCGATCTCGCACAAGATACAACGATTCGGCACAGCAATAGACTCGTGAAACGAGGAATCATCGAATCTGAAATAAACTCGATTGCATCGCGTTTCGGCTTGCCGAATCGTTATTTCGTGTATTTGCATTCGAGTGCACCGATCTCGCACAAGAAACAACGATTCGGCACAGAAATAGACTCGTGAAACGAGTAATCATCGAATCCGAAATAAACTCGATTGCATCGCGTTTCGGCTTGCCGATTCGTTATGTCGTGTATTTGCATTCAAATGCACCGATCTCGCACAAGAAACAACGATTCGGTACAGTAATATACCCGTGGAACGAGGAATCATCGAATCTGAAGTAAACTCGATTGCATCGCGTTTCGGCTTGCCGATTCGGTATGTCGTTTCTTTGCATTCAAACGCACCGATCTCGCACAAGAAACAACGATCCGGCACAGAAATAGACTCGTGAAGCGAGGAATCATCGAATCGGAACTAAACTCGATTGCATCGCGTTTCGGCTTGCCGATTCGGTATGTCGTATATTTGCATTCATATGCACCGATCTCGCACAAGAAATAACGATTCGGTACAGAAATAGACTCGTGAAACGAGGAATCATCGAATCTGAAATAAACTCGATTGTATCGCGTTTCGGCTTGCCGAATCGTTATTTCGTGTATTTGCATTCGAGTGCACCGATCTCGCACAAGAAACAAGGATTCGGAACAGAAATAGACTCGTGAGACGTGGAATCATCGAATCTGAAATAAACTCGATTGCATCGCGTTTCGGCTTGCCGATTCGGTATGTCGTATATTTGCATTCAAATGCACCGATCTCGCACAAGAAATAACGATTCGGTACAGAAATAGACTCATGAAACGAGGAATCATGAAATCTGAAATAAACTCGATCGTATCGCGATTCGGCATGCCGATTCGGTGTTTCTGCGTCTATTTCGTGTATTTGAATTCAAACGCACCGATCTCGAACAAGAAACAACGGTTCGGCACAGCAATAGACTCGTGAAACGAGGAATCATCGAATCTGAAATAAACTCGATTGCATCGCGTTTCGGCTTGCCGATTCGGTATGTCGTATATTTGCATTCAAATGTACCGATCTCGCACAAGAAATAACGATTCGGTACAGAAATAGACTCGTGAAACGAGGAATCATGAAATCTGAAATAAACTCAATTGCATCGCGTTTCGGCTTGCCGATTCGGTATTTCGTGTATTTGCATTCAAATGCATCGATCTCGCACATGAAACAACAATTCGGTACAGAAATACACTCGTGAGACGAGGAATCATCGAATCTGAAATAAACTCGATTGCATCGCGTTTCGACTTGCCGATTCGGTATGTCGTATATTTGCATTCAAATGCACCGATCTCGCACAAGAAATAACGATTCGGTACAGAAATAGACTCATGAAACGAGGAATCATGAAATCTGAAATAAACTCGATCGTATCGCGATTCGGCATGCCGATTCGGTGTTTCTGCGTCTATTTCGTGTATTTGAATTCAAACGCACCGATCTCGAACAAGAAACAACGGTTCGGCACAGCAATAGACTCGTGAAACGAGGAATCATCGAATCTGAAATAAACTCGATTGTATCGCGTTTCGGCTTGCCGGTTCGGTGTTTCTGCGTCTATTTCGTGTATTTGCATTCAAATGCACCGATCTCGCACAAGATACAACGATTCGGCACAGCAATAGACTTGTGAAACAAGGAATCATCGAATCTGTAATAAACTCGATTGCATCGCGTTTCGGCTTGCCGAATCGTTATGTCGTGTATTTGCATTCGAGTGCACCGATCTCGCACAAGAAACAACGATTCGGCACAGAAATAGACTCGTGAAACGAGTAATCATCGAATCCGAAATAAACTCGATTGCATCGCGTTTCGGCTTGCCGATTCGTTATGTCGTGTATTTGCATTCAAATGCAGCGATCTCGCACAAGAAACAACGATTCGGTACAGTAATATACCCGTGGAACGAGGAATCATCGAATCTGAAGTAAACTCGATTGCATCGCGTTTCGGCTTGCCGATTCGGTATGTCGTGTCTTTGCATTCAAACGCACCGATCTCGCACAAGAAACAACGATCCGGCACAGAAATAGACTCGTGAAGCGAGGAATCATCGAATCGGAACTAAACTCGATTGCATCGCGTTTCGGCTTGCCGATTCGGTATGTCGTATATTAGCATTCATATGCACCGATCTCGCACAAGAAATAACGATTCGGTACAGAAATAGACTCGTGAAACGAGGAATCATCGAATCTGAAATAAACTCGATTGTATCGCGTTTCGGCTTGCCGAATCGTTATTTCGTGTATTTGCATTCGAGTGCACCGATCTCGCACAAGAAACAAGGATTCGGAACAGAAATAGACTCGTGAGACGTGGAATCATCGAATCTGAAATAAACTCGATTGCATCGCGTTTCGGCTTGCCGATTCGGTATGTCGTATATTTGCATTCAAATGCACCGATCTCGCACAAGAAATAACGATTCGGTACAGAAATAGACTCATGAAACGAGGAATCATGAAATCTGAAATAAACTCGATCGTATCGCGATTCGGCATGCCGATTCGGTGTTTCTGCGTCTATTTCGTGTATTTGAATTCAAACGCACCGATCTCGAACAAGAAACAACGGTTCGGCACAGCAATAGACTCGTGAAACGAGGAATCATCGAATCTGAAATAAACTCGATTGCATCGCGTTTCGGCTTGCCGATTCGGTATGTCGTATATTTGCATTCAAATGTACCGATCTCGCACAAGAAATAACGATTCGGTACAGAAATAGACCCGTGAAACGAGGAATCATGAAATCTGAAATAAACTCAATTGCATCGCGTTTCGGCTTGCCGATTCGGTATTTCGTGTATTTGCATTCAAATGCATCGATCTCGCACATGAAACAACAATTCGGTACAGAAATACACTCGTGAGACGAGGAATCATCGAATCTGAAATAAACTCGATTGCATCGCGTTTCGGCTTGCCGATTCGGTGTGTCGTATATTTGCATTCAAATGCACCGATCTCGCACAAGAAATAACGATTCGGTACAGAAATAGACTCATGAAACGAGGAATCATGAAATCTGAAATAAACTCGATCGTATCGCGATTCGGCATGCCGATTCGGTGTTTCTGCGTCTATTTCGTGTATTTGAATTCAAACGCACCGATCTCGAACAAGAAACAACGGTTCGGCACAGCAATAGACTCGTGAAACGAGGAATCATCGAATCTGAAATAAACTCGATTGTATCGCGTTTCGGCTTGCCGGTTCGGTGTTTCTGCGTCTATTTCGTGTATTTGCATTCAAATGCACCGATCTCGCACAAGATACAACGATTCGGCACAGCAATAGACTCGTGAAACGAGGAATCATCGAATCTGTAATAAACTCGATTGCATCGCGTTTCGGCTTGCCGAATCGTTATTTCGTGTATTTGCATTCGAGTGCACCGATCTCGCACAAGAAACAACGATTCGGCACAGAAATAGACTCGTGAAACGAGTAATCATCGAATCCGAAATAAACTCGATTGCATCGCGTTTCGGCTTGCCGATTCGTTATGTCGTGTATTTGCATTCAAATGCAGCGATCTCGCACAAGAAACAACGATTCGGTACAGTAATATACCCGTGGAACGAGGAATCATCGAATCTGAAGTAAACTCGATTGCATCGCGTTTCGGCTTGCCGATTCGGTATGTCGTGTCTTTGCATTCAAACGCACCGATCTCGCACAAGAAACAACGATCCGGCACAGAAATAGACTCGTGAAGCGAGGAATCATCGAATCGGAACTAAACTCGATTGCATCGCGTTTCGGCTTGCCGATTCGGTATGTCGTATATTTGCATTCATATGCACCGATCTCGCACAAGAAATAACGATTCGGTACAGAAATAGACTCGTGAAACGAGGAATCATCGAATCTGAAATAAACTCGATTGTATCGCGTTTCGGCTTGCCGAATCGTTATTTCGTGTATTTGCATTCGAGTGCACCGATCTCGCACAAGAAACAAGGATTCGGAACCGAAATAGACTCGTGAGACGTGGAATCATCGAATCTGAAATAAACTCGATTGCATCGCGTTTCGGCTTGCCGATTCGGTATGTCGTATATTTGCATTCAAATGCACCGATCTCGCACAAGAAATAACGATTCGGTACAGAAATAGACTCATGAAACGAGGAATCATGAAATCTGAAATAAACTCGATCGTATCGCGATTCGGCATGCCGATTCGGTGTTTCTGCGTCTATTTCGTGTATTTGAATTCAAACGCACCGATCTCGAACAAGAAACAACGGTTCGGCACAGCAATAGACTCGTGAAACGAGGAATCATCGAATCTGAAATAAACTCGATTGCATCGCGTTTCGGCTTGCCGAATCGTTATTTCGTGTATTTGCATTCGAGTGCACCGATCTCGCACAAGAAACAACGATTCGGCACAGAAATAGACTCGTGAAACGAGTAATCATCGAATCCGAAATAAACTCGATTGCATCGCGTTTCGGCTTGCCGATTCGTTATGTCGTGTATTTGCATTCAAATGCAGCGATCTCGCACAAGAAACAACGATTCGGTACAGTAATATACCCGTGGAACGAGGAATCATCGAATCTGAAGTAAACTCGATTGCATCGCGTTTCGGCTTGCCGATTCGGTATGTCGTGTCTTTGCATTCAAACGCACCGATCTCGCACAAGAAACAACGATCCGGCACAGAAATAGACTCGTGAAGCGAGGAATCATCGAATCGGAACTAAACTCGATTGCATCGCGTTTCGGCTTGCCGATTCGGTATGTCGTATATTTGCATTCAAATGCACCGATCTCGCACAAGAAATAACGATTCGGTACAGAAATAGACTCGTGAGACGAGGAATCATCGAATCTGAAATAAACTCGATCGCATCGCGATTCGTCTTGCCGGTTCGGTGTTTCTGCGTCTATTTCGTGTATTTGCATTCAAATGCACCGATCTCGCACAAGATACAACGATTCGGCACAGCAATAGACTCGTGAAACGAGGAATCATCGAATCTGAAATAAACTCGATTGCATCGCGTTTCGGCTTGCCGAATCGTTATTTCGTGTATTTGCATTCGAGTGCACCGATCTCGCACAAGAAACAACGATTCGGCACAGAAATAGACTCGTGAAACGAGTAATCATCGAATCCGAAATAAACTCGATTGCATCGCGTTTCGGCTTGCCGATTCGTTATGTCGTGTATTTGCATTCAAATGCACCGATCTCGCACAAGAAACAACGATTCGGTACAGTAATATACCCGTGGAACGAGGAATCATCGAATCTGAAGTAAACTCGATTGCATCGCGTTTCGGCTTGCCGATTCGGTATGTCGTGTCTTTGCATTCAAACGCACCGATCTCGCACAAGAAACAACGATCCGGCACAGAAATAGACTCGTGAAGCGAGGAATCATCGAATCGGAACTAAACTCGATTGCATCGCGTTTCGGCTTGCCGATTCGGTATGTCGTATATTTGCATTCATATGCACCGATCTCGCACAAGAAATAACGATTCGGTACAGAAATAGACTCGTGAAACGAGGAATCATCGAATCTGAAATAAACTCGATTGTATCGCGTTTCGGCTTGCCGAATCGTTATTTCGTGTATTTGCATTCGAGTGCACCGATCTCGCACAAGAAACAAGGATTCGGAACAGAAATAGACTCGTGAAACGAGGAATCATCGAATCTGAAATAAACTCGATTGCATCGCGTTTCGGCTTGCCGATTCGGTATGTCGTGTATTTGCATTCAAATGCACCGATCTCGCACAAGAAACAAGGATTCGGTACAGAAATAGACTCGTGAAACGAGGAATCATCGAATCTGAAATAAACTCAATTGCATCGCGTTTCGGCTTGCCGATTCGGTATTTCGTGTATTTGCATTCAAATGCATCGATCTCGCACATGAAACAACGATTCGGTACAGAAATACACTCGTGAGACGAGGAATCATCGAATCTGAAATAAACTCGATTGCATCGCGTTTCGGCTTGCCGAATCGTTATTTCGTGTATTTGCATTCGAGTGCACCGATCTCGCACAAGAAACAACGATTCGGCACAGAAATAGACTCGTGAAACGAGTAGTCATCGAATCCGAAATAAACTCGATAGCATCGCGTTTCGGCTTGCCGATTCGTTATGTCGTGTATTTGCATTCAAATGCACCGATCTCGCACAAGAAACAACGATTCGGTACAGTAATATACCCGTGGAACGAGGAATCATCGAATCTGAAGTAAACTCGATTGCATCGCGTTTCGGCTTGCCGATTCGGTATGTCGTGTCTTTGCATTCAAACGCACCGATCTCGCACAAGAAACAACGATCCGGCACAGAAATAGACTCGTGAAGCGAGGAATCATCGAATCGGAACTAAACTCGATTGCATCGCGTTTCGGCTTGCCGATTCGGTATGTCGTGTATTTGCATTCAAATGCACCGATCTCGCACAAGAAACAAGGATTCGGTACAGAAATAGACTTGTGAAACGAGGAATCATCGAATCTGAAATAAACTCAATTGCATCGCGTTTCGGCTTGCCGATTCGGTATTTCGTGTATTTGCATTCAAATGCATCGATCTCGCACATGAAACAACGATTCGGTACAGAAATACACTCGTGAGACGAGGAATCATCGAATCTGAAATAAACTCGATTGCATCGCGTTTCGGCTTGCCGATTCGGTATGTCGTATATTTGCATTCAAATGCACCGATCTCGCACAAGAAACAACGATTCGGTACAGTAATATACCCGTGGAACGAGGAATCATCGAATCTGAAGTAAACTCGATTGCATCGCGTTTCGGCTTGCCGATTCGGTATGTCGTGTCTTTGCATTCAAACGCACCGATCTCGCACAAGAAACAACGATCCGGCACAGAAATAGACTCGTGAAGCGAGGAATCATCGAATCGGAACTAAACTCGATTGCATCGCGTTTCGGCTTGCCGATTCGTTATGTCGTGTATTTGCATTCAAATGCACCGATCTCGCACAAGAAACAACGATTCGGTACAGTAATATACCCGTGGAACGAGGAATGATCGAATCTGAAGTAATCTCGATTGCATCGCGTTTCGGCTTGCCGATTCGGTATGTCGTGTCTTTGCATTCAAACGCACCGATCTCGCACAAGAAACAACGATCCGGCACAGAAATAGACTCGTGAAGCGAGGAATCATCGAATCGGAACTAAACTCGATTGCATCGCGTTTCGGCTTGCCGATTCGGTATGTCGTATATTTGCATTCATATGCACCGATGTCGCACAAGAAATAACGATTCGGTACAGAAATAGACTCGTGAAACGAGGAATCATCGAATCTGAAATAAACACGATTGTATCGCGTTTCGGCTTGCCGAATCGTTATTTCGTGTATTTGCATTCGAGTGCACCGATCTCGCACAAGAAACAAGGATTCGGAACAGAAATAGACTCGTGAGACGTGGAATCATCGAATCTGAAATAAACTCGATTGCATCGCGTTTCGGCTTGCCGATTCGGTATGTCGTGTATTTGCATTCAAATGCACCGATCTCGCACAAGAAACAAGGATTCGGTACAGAAATAGACTCGTGAAACGAGGAATCATCGAATCTGAAATAAACTCAATTGCATCGCGTTTCGGCTTGCCGATTCGGTATTTCGTGTATTTGCATTCAAATGCATCGATCTCGCACATGAAACAACGATTCGGTACAGAAATACACTCGTGAGACGAGGAATCATCGAATCTGAAATAAACTCGATTGCATCGCGTTTCGGCTTGCCGAATCGTTATTTCGTGTATTTGCATTCGAGTGCACCGATCTCGCACAAGAAACAACGATTCGGCACAGAAATAGACTCGTGAAACGAGTAGTCATCGAATCCGAAATAAACTCGATAGCATCGCGTTTCGGCTTGCCGATTCGTTATGTCGTGTATTTGCATTCAAATGCACCGATCTCGCACAAGAAACAACGATTCGGTACAGTAATATACCCGTGGAACGAGGAATCATCGAATCTGAAGTAAACTCGATTGCATCGCGTTTCGGCTTGCCGATTCGGTATGTCGTGTCTTTGCATTCAAACGCACCGATCTCGCACAAGAAACAACGATCCGGCACAGAAATAGACTCGTGAAGCGAGGAATCATCGAATCGGAACTAAACTCGATTGCATCGCGTTTCGGCTTGCCGATTCGGTATGTCGTGTATTTGCATTCAAATGCACCGATCTCGCACAAGAAACAAGGATTCGGTACAGAAATAGACTTGTGAAACGAGGAATCATCGAATCTGAAATAAACTCAATTGCATCGCGTTTCGGCTTGCCGATTCGGTATTTCGTGTATTTGCATTCAAATGCATCGATCTCGCACATGAAACAACGATTCGGTACAGAAATACACTCGTGAGACGAGGAATCATCGAATCTGAAATAAACTCGATTGCATCGCGTTTCGGCTTGCCGATTCGGTATGTCGTATATTTGCATTCAAATGCACCGATCTCGCACAAGAAACAACGATTCGGTACAGTAATATACCCGTGGAACGAGGAATCATCGAATCTGAAGTAAACTCGATTGCATCGCGTTTCGGCTTGCCGATTCGGTATGTCGTGTCTTTGCATTCAAACGCACCGATCTCGCACAAGAAACAACGATCCGGCACAGAAATAGACTCGTGAAGCGAGGAATCATCGAATCGGAACTAAACTCGATTGCATCGCGTTTCGGCTTGCCGATTCGTTATGTCGTGTATTTGCATTCAAATGCACCGATCTCGCACAAGAAACAACGATTCGGTACAGTAATATACCCGTGGAACGAGGAATGATCGAATCTGAAGTAATCTCGATTGCATCGCGTTTCGGCTTGCCGATTCGGTATGTCGTGTCTTTGCATTCAAACGCACCGATCTCGCACAAGAAACAACGATCCGGCACAGAAATAGACTCGTGAAGCGAGGAATCATCGAATCGGAACTAAACTCGATTGCATCGCGTTTCGGCTTGCCGATTCGGTATGTCGTATATTTGCATTCATATGCACCGATGTCGCACAAGAAATAACGATTCGGTACAGAAATAGACTCGTGAAACGAGGAATCATCGAATCTGAAATAAACACGATTGTATCGCGTTTCGGCTTGCCGAATCGTTATTTCGTGTATTTGCATTCGAGTGCACCGATCTCGCACAAGAAACAAGGATTCGGAACAGAAATAGACTCGTGAGACGTGGAATCATCGAATCTGAAATAAACTCGATTGCATCGCGTTTCGGCTTGCCGATTCGGTATGTCGTATATTTGCATTCAAATGCACCGATCTCGCACAAGAAATAACGATTCGGTACAGAAATAGACTCGTGAAACGAGGAATCATGAAATCTGAAATAAACTCGATCGCATCGCGATTCGTCTTGCCGGTTCGGTGTTTCTGCGTCTATTTCGTGTATTTGCATTCAAATGCACCGATCTCGCACAAGATACAACGATTCGGCACAGCAATAGACTCGTGAAACGAGGAATCATCGAATCTGAAATAAACTCGATTGCATCGCGTTTCGGCTTGCCGAATCGTTATTTCGTGTATTTGCATTCGAGTGCACCGATCTCGCACAAGAAACAACGATTCGGCACAGAAATAGACTCGTGAAACGAGTAATCATCGAATCCGAAATAAACTCGATTGCATCGCGTTTCGGCTTGCCGATTCGTTATGTCGTGTATTTGCATTCAAATGCACCGATCTCGCACAAGAAACAACGATTCGGTACAGTAATATACCCGTGGAACGAGGAATCATCGAATCTGAAGTAAACTCGATTGCATCGCGTTTCGGCTTGCCGATTCGGTATGTCGTGTCTTTGCATTCAAACGCACCGATCTCGCACAAGAAACAACGATCCGGCACAGAAATAGACTCGTGAAGCGAGGAATCATCGAATCGGAACTAAACTCGATTGCATCGCGTTTCGGCTTGCCGATTCGGTATGTCGTATATTTGCATTCATATGCACCGATCTCGCACAAGAAATAACGATTCGGTACAGAAATAGACTCGTGAAACGAGGAATCATCGAATCTGAAATAAACTCGATTGTATCGCGTTTCGGCTTGCCGAATCGTTATTTCGTGTATTTGCATTCGAGTGCACCGATCTCGCACAAGAAACAAGGATTCGGAACAGAAATAGACTCGTGAAACGAGGAATCATCGAATCTGAAATAAACTCGATTGCATCGCGTTTCGGCTTGCCGATTCGGTATGTCGTGTATTTGCATTCAAATGCACCGATCTCGCACAAGAAACAAGGATTCGGTACAGAAATAGACTCGTGAAACGAGGAATCATCGAATCTGAAATAAACTCAATTGCATCGCGTTTCGGCTTGCCGATTCGGTATTTCGTGTATTTGCATTCAAATGCATCGATCTCGCACATGAAACAACGATTCGGTACAGAAATACACTCGTGAGACGAGGAATCATCGAATCTGAAATAAACTCGATTGCATCGCGTTTCGGCTTGCCGAATCGTTATTTCGTGTATTTGCATTCGAGTGCACCGATCTCGCACAAGAAACAACGATTCGGCACAGAAATAGACTCGTGAAACGAGTAGTCATCGAATCCGAAATAAACTCGATAGCATCGCGTTTCGGCTTGCCGATTCGTTATGTCGTGTATTTGCATTCAAATGCACCGATCTCGCACAAGAAACAACGATTCGGTACAGTAATATACCCGTGGAACGAGGAATCATCGAATCTGAAGTAAACTCGATTGCATCGCGTTTCGGCTTGCCGATTCGGTATGTCGTGTCTTTGCATTCAAACGCACCGATCTCGCACAAGAAACAACGATCCGGCACAGAAATAGACTCGTGAAGCGAGGAATCATCGAATCGGAACTAAACTCGATTGCATCGCGTTTCGGCTTGCCGATTCGGTATGTCGTGTATTTGCATTCAAATGCACCGATCTCGCACAAGAAACAAGGATTCGGTACAGAAATAGACTTGTGAAACGAGGAATCATCGAATCTGAAATAAACTCAATTGCATCGCGTTTCGGCTTGCCGATTCGGTATTTCGTGTATTTGCATTCAAATGCATCGATCTCGCACATGAAACAACGATTCGGTACAGAAATACACTCGTGAGACGAGGAATCATCGAATCTGAAATAAACTCGATTGCATCGCGTTTCGGCTTGCCGATTCGGTATGTCGTATATTTGCATTCAAATGCACCGATCTCGCACAAGAAACAACGATTCGGTACAGTAATATACCCGTGGAACGAGGAATCATCGAATCTGAAGTAAACTCGATTGCATCGCGTTTCGGCTTGCCGATTCGGTATGTCGTGTCTTTGCATTCAAACGCACCGATCTCGCACAAGAAACAACGATCCGGCACAGAAATAGACTCGTGAAGCGAGGAATCATCGAATCGGAACTAAACTCGATTGCATCGCGTTTCGGCTTGCCGATTCGTTATGTCGTGTATTTGCATTCAAATGCACCGATCTCGCACAAGAAACAACGATTCGGTACAGTAATATACCCGTGGAACGAGGAATGATCGAATCTGAAGTAATCTCGATTGCATCGCGTTTCGGCTTGCCGATTCGGTATGTCGTGTCTTTGCATTCAAACGCACCGATCTCGCACAAGAAACAACGATCCGGCACAGAAATAGACTCGTGAAGCGAGGAATCATCGAATCGGAACTAAACTCGATTGCATCGCGTTTCGGCTTGCCGATTCGGTATGTCGTATATTTGCATTCATATGCACCGATGTCGCACAAGAAATAACGATTCGGTACAGAAATAGACTCGTGAAACGAGGAATCATCGAATCTGAAATAAACACGATTGTATCGCGTTTCGGCTTGCCGAATCGTTATTTCGTGTATTTGCATTCGAGTGCACCGATCTCGCACAAGAAACAAGGATTCGGAACAGAAATAGACTCGTGAGACGTGGAATCATCGAATCTGAAATAAACTCGATTGCATCGCGTTTCGGCTTGCCGATTCGGTATGTCGTATATTTGCATTCAAATGCACCGATCTCGCACAAGAAATAACGATTCGGTACAGAAATAGACTCGTGAAACGAGGAATCATGAAATCTGAAATAAACTCGATCGCATCGCGATTCGTCTTGCCGGTTTGGTGTTTCTGCGTCAATTTCGTGTATTTGCATTCAAATGCACCGATCTCGCACAAGATACAACGATTCGGCACAGCAATAGACTCGTGAAACGAGGAATCATCGAATCTGAAATAAACTCGATTGCATCGCGTTTCGGCTTGCCGATTCGGTATGTCGTGTATTTGCATTCAAATGCACCGATCTCGCACAAGAAACAAGGATTCGGTACAGAAATAGACTCGTGAAACGAGGAATCATCGAATCTGAAATAAACTCAATTGCATCGCGTTTCGGCTTGCCGATTCGGTATTTCGTGTATTTGCATTCAAATGCATCGATCTCGCACATGAAACAACGATTCGGTACAGAAATACACTCGTGAGACGAGGAATCATCGAATCTGAAATATACTCGATTGCATCGCGTTTCGGCTTGCCGAATCGTTATTTCGTGTATTTGCATTCGAGTGCACCGATCTCGCACAAGAAACAACGATTCGGCACAGAAATAGACTCGTGAAACGAGTAGTCATCGAATCCGAAATAAACTCGATAGCATCGCGTTTCGGCTTGCCGATTCGTTATGTCGTGTATTTGCATTCAAATGCACCGATCTCGCACAAGAAACAACGATTCGGTACAGTAATATACCCGTGGAACGAGGAATCATCGAATCTGAAGTAAACTCGATTGCATCGCGTTTCGGCTTGCCGATTCGGTATGTCGTGTCTTTGCATTCAAACGCACCGATCTCGCACAAGAAACAACGATCCGGCACAGAAATAGACTCGTGAAGCGAGGAATCATCGAATCGGAACTAAACTCGATTGCATCGCGTTTCGGCTTGCCGATTCGGTATGTCGTGTATTTGCATTCAAATGCACCGATCTCGCACAAGATACAACGATTCGGCACAGCAATAGACTCGTGAAACGAGGAATCATCGAATCTGAAATAAACTCGATTGCATCGCGTTTCGGCTTGCCGATTCGGTATGTCGTGTATTTGCATTCAAATGCACCGATCTCGCACAAGCAACAAGGATTCGGTACAGAAATAGACTCGTGAAACGAGGAATCATCGAATCTGAAATAAACTCAATTGCATCGCGTTTCGGCTTGCCGATTCGGTATTTCGTGTATTTGCATTCAAATGCATCGATCTCGCACATGAAACAACGATTCGGTACAGAAATACACTCGTGAGACGAGGAATCATCGAATCTGAAATAAACTCGATTGCATCGCGTTTCGGCTTGCCGAATCGTTATTTCGTGTATTTGCATTCGAGTGCACCGATCTCGCACAAGAAACAACGATTCGGCACAGAAATAGACTCGTGAAACGAGTAGTCATCGAATCCGAAATAAACTCGATAGCATCGCGTTTCGGCTTGCCGATTCGTTATGTCGTGTATTTGCATTCAAATGCACCGATCTCGCACAAGAAACAACGATTCGGTACAGTAATATACCCGTGGAACGAGGAATCATCGAATCTGAAGTAAACTCGATTGCATCGCGTTTCGGCTTGCCGATTCGGTATGTCGTGTCTTTGCATTCAAACGCACCGATCTCGCACAAGAAATAACGATCCGGCACAGAAATAGACTCGTGAAGCGAGGAATCATCGAATCGGAACTAAACTCGATTGCATCGCGTTTCGGCTTGCCGATTCGGTATGTCGTGTATTTGCATTCAAATGCACCGATCTCGCACAAGAAACAAGGATTCGGTACAGAAATAGACTTGTGAAACGAGGAATCATCGAATCTGAAATAAACTCAATTGCATCGCGTTTCGGCTTGCCGATTCGGTATTTCGTGTATTTGCATTCAAATGCATCGATCTCGCACATGAAACAACGATTCGGTACAGAAATACACTCGTGAGACGAGGAATCATCGAATCTGAAATAAACTCGATTGCATCGCGTTTCGGCTTGCCGATTCGGTATGTCGTATATTTGCATTCAAATGCACCGATCTCGCACAAGAAACAACGATTCGGTACAGTAATATACCCGTGGAACGAGGAATCATCGAATCTGAAGTAAACTCGATTGCATCGCGTTTCGGCTTGCCGATTCGGTATGTCGTGTCTTTGCATTCAAACGCACCGATCTCGCACAAGAAACAACGATCCGGCACAGAAATAGACTCGTGAAGCGAGGAATCATCGAATCGGAACTAAACTCGATTGCATCGCGTTTCGGCTTGCCGATTCGGTATGTCGTATATTTGCATTCATATGCACCGATCTCGCACAAGAAATAACGATTCGGTACAGAAATAGACTCGTGAAACGAGGTATCATCGAATCTGAAATAAACTCAATTGCATCGCGTTTCGGCTTGCCGATTAGGTATTTCGTGTATTTGCATTCAAATGCATCGATCTCGCACATGAAACATCGATTCGGTACAGAAATACACTCGTGAGACGAGGAATCATCGAATCTGAAATAAACTCGATTGCATCGCGTTTCGGCTTGCCGATTCGGTATGTCGTATATTTGCTTTCAAATGCACCGATCTCGCACAAGAAATAACGATTCGGTACAGAAATAGACTCATGAAACGAGGAATCATGAAATCTGAAATAAACTCGATCGTATCGCGATTCGGCATGCCGATTCGGTATGTCGTGTATTTGCATTCAAATCGCACAAGAAACAAGGATTCGGTACAGAAATAGACTCGTGAAACGAGGAATCATCGAATCTGAAATAAACTCAATTGCATCGCGTTTCGGCTTGCCGATTCGGTATGTCGTATATTTGCTTTCAAATGCACCGATCTCGCACAAGAAATAACGATTCGGTACAGAAATAGACTCATGAAACGAGGAATCATGAAATCTGAAATAAACTCGATCGTATCGCGATTCGGCATGCCGATTCGGTGTTTCTGCGTCTATTTCGTGTATTTGAATTCAAACGCACCGATCTCGAACAAGAAACAACGGTTCGGCACAGCAATAGACTCGTGAAACGAGGAATCATCGAATCTGAAATAAACTCGATTGCATCGCGTTTCGGCTTGCCGATTCGGTATGTCGTATATCTGCATTCAAATGCACCGATCTCGCACAAGAAACAAGGATTCGGTACAGAAATAGACTCGTGAAACGAGGAATCATCGAATCTGAAATAAACTCAATTGCATCGCGTTTCGGCTTGCCGATTCGGTATTTCGTGTATTTGCATTCAAATGTATCGATCTCGCACATGAAACAACGATTCGGTACAGCAATAGACTCGTGAAACGAGGAATCATCGAATCCGAAATAAACTCGATTGCATCGCGTTTCGGCTTGCCGATTCGGTATGTCGTGAATTTGCATTCAAATGCACCGATCTCGCACAAGAAACAAGGATTCGGTACAGAAATAGACTCGTGAAACGAGGAATCATCGAATCTGAAATAAACTCAATTGCATCGCGTTTCGGCTTGCCGATTCGGTATTTCGTGTATTTGCATTCAAATGCACCGATCTCGCACAAGAAACAAGGATTCGGTACAGAAATAGACTCGTGAAACGAGGAATCATCGAATCCGAAATAAACTCGATTGCATCGCGTTTCGGCTTGCCGATTCGGTATGTCGTATATTTGCATTCATATGCACCGATCTCGCACAAGAAATAACGATTCGGTACAGAAATAGACTCGTGAAACGAGGAATCATGAAATCTGAAATAAACTCGATCGCATCGCGATTCGTCTTGCCGGTTCGGTGTTTCTGCGTCTATGTCGTGTATTTGCATTCAAACGCACCGCTCTTGCACAAGAAATAACGATTCGGTACAGAAATAGACTCATGAAACGAGGAATCGTGAAATCTGAAATAAACTCGATCGCATCGCGATCCGGCATGCCGATTCGGTGTTTCTGCGTCTATTTCGTGTATTTGAATTCAAACGCACCGATCTCGAACAAGAAACAACGGTTCGGCACAGCAATAGACTCGTGAAACGAGGAATCATCGAATCTGAAATAAACTCGATTGCATCGCGTTTCGGCTTGCCGAATCGTTATTTCGTGTATTTGCATTCGAGTGCACCGATCTCGCACAAGAAACAACGATTCGGCACAGAAATAGACTCGTGAAACGAGTAATCATCGAATCCGAAATAAACTCGATTGCATCGCGTTTCGGCTTGCCGATTCGGTATGTCGTGAATTTGCATTCAAATGCACCGATCTCGCACAAGAAACAAGGATTCGGTACAGAAATAGACTCGTGAAACGAGGAATCATCGAATCTGAAGTAAACTCAATTGCATCGCGTTTCGGCTTGCCGATTCGGTATTTCGTGTATTTGCATTCAAATGCATTGATCTCGCACATGAAACAACGATTCGGTACAGAAATACACTCGTGAGACGAGGAATCATCGAATCTGAAATAAACTCGATTGCATCGCGTTTCGGCTTGCCGATTCGGTATGTCGTATATTTGCATTCAAATGCACCGATCTCGCACAAGAAATAACGATTCGGTACAGAAATAGACTCATGAAACGAGGAATCATGAAATCTGAAATAAACTCGATCGTATCGCGATTCGGCATGCCGATTCGGTGTTTCTGCGTCTATTTCGTGTATTTGAATTCAAACGCACCGGTCTCGCACAAGATACAACGATTCGGCACAGCAATAGACTCGTGAAACGAGGAATCATCGAATCTGAAATAAACTCGATTGCATCGCGTTTCGGCTTGCCGAATCGTTATTTCGTGTATTTGCATTCGAGTGCACCGATCTCGCACAAGAAACAACGATTCGGCACAGAAATAGACTCGTGAAACGAGTAATCATCGAATCCGAAATAAACTCGATTGCATCGCGTTTCGGCTTGCCGATTCGTTATGTCGTGTATTTGCATTCAAATGCACCGATCTCGCACAAGAAACAACGATTCGGTACAGTAATATACCCGTGGAACGAGGAATCATCGAATCTGAAGTAAACTCGATTGCATCGCGTTTCGGCTTGCCGATTCGGTATGTCGTGTCTTTGCATTCAAACGCACCGATCTCGCACAAGAAACAACGATCCGGCACAGAAATAGACTCGTGAAGCGAGGAATCATCGAATCGGAACTAAACTCGATTGCATCGCGTTTCGGCTTGCCGATTCGGTATGTCGTATATTTGCATTCATATGCACCGATCTCGCACAAGAAATAACGATTCGGTACAGAAATAGACTCGTGAAACGAGGAATCATCGAATCTGAAATAAACTCGATTGTATCGCGTTTCGGCTTGCCGAATCGTTATTTCGTGTATTTGCATTCGAGTGCACCGATCTCGCACAAGAAACAAGGATTCGGAACAGAAATAGACTCGTGAGACGTGGAATCATCGAATCTGAAATAAACTCGATTGCATCGCGTTTCGGCTTGCCGATTCGGTATGTCGTATATTTGCATTCAAATGCACCGATCTCGCACAAGAAATAACGATTCGGTACAGAAATAGACTCATGAAACGAGGAATCATGAAATCTGAAATAAACTCGATCGTATCGCGATTCGGCATGCCGATTCGGTGTTTCTGCGTCTATTTCGTGTATTTGAATTCAAACGCACCGATCTCGAACAAGAAACAACGGTTCGGCACAGCAATAGACTCGTGAAACGAGGAATCATCGAATCTGAAATAAACTCGATTGCATCGCGTTTCGGCTTGCCGATTCGGTATGTCGTATATTTGCATTCAAATGTACCGATCTCGCACAAGAAATAACGATTCGGTACAGAAATAGACTCGTGAAACGAGGAATCATGAAATCTGAAATAAACTCAATTGCATCGCGTTTCGGCTTGCCGATTCGGTATTTCGTGTATTTGCATTCAAATGCATCGATCTCGCACATGAAACAACAATTCGGTACAGAAATACACTCGTGAGACGAGGAATCATCGAATCTGAAATAAACTCGATTGCATCGCGTTTCGGCTTGCCGATTCGGTATGTCGTATATTTGCATTCAAATGCACCGATCTCGCACAAGAAATAACGATTCGGTACAGAAATAGACTCATGAAACGAGGAATCATGAAATCTGAAATAAACTCGATCGTATCGCGATTCGGCATGCCGATTCGGTGTTTCTGCGTCTATTTCGTGTATTTGAATTCAAACGCACCGATCTCGAACAAGAAACAACGGTTCGGCACAGCAATAGACTCGTGAAACGAGGAATCATCGAATCTGAAATAAACTCGATTGTATCGCGTTTCGGCCTGCCGGTTCGGTGTTTCTGCGTCTATTTCGTGTATTTGCATTCAAATGCACCGATCTCGCACAAGATACAACGATTCGGCACAGCAATAGACTCGTGAAACGAGGAATCATCGAATCTGTAATAAACTCGATTGCATCGCGTTTCGGCTTGCCGAATCGTTATTTCGTGTATTTGCATTCGAGTGCACCGATCTCGCACAAGAAACAACGATTCGGCACAGAAATAGACTCGTGAAACGAGTAATCATCGAATCCGAAATAAACTCGATTGCATCGCGTTTCGGCTTGCCGATTCGTTATGTCGTGTATTTGCATTCAAATGCAGCGATCTCGCACAAGAAACAACGATTCGGTACAGTAATATACCCGTGGAACGAGGAATCATCGAATCTGAAGTAAACTCGATTGCATCGCGTTTCGGCTTGCCGATTCGGTATGTCGTGTCTTTGCATTCAAACGCACCGATCTCGCACAAGAAACAACGATCCGGCACAGAAATAGACTCGTGAAGCGAGGAATCATCGAATCGGAACTAAACTCGATTGCATCGCGTTTCGGCTTGCCGATTCGGTATGTCGTATATTTGCATTCATATGCACCGATCTCGCACAAGAAATAACGATTCGGTACAGAAATAGACTCGTGAAACGAGGAATCATCGAATCTGAAATAAACTCGATTGTATCGCGTTTCGGCTTGCCGAATCGTTATTTCGTGTATTTGCATTCGAGTGCACCGATCTCGCACAAAAAACAAGGATTCGGAACAGAAATAGACTCGTGAGACGTGGAATCATCGAATCTGAAATAAACTCGATTGCATCGCGTTTCGTCTTGCCGATTCGGTATGTCGTATATTTGCATTCAAATGCACCGATCTCGCACAAGAAATAACGATTCGGTACAGAAATAGACTCATGAAACGAGGAATCATGAAATCTGAAATAAACTCGATCGTATCGCGATTCGGCATGCCGATTCGGTGTTTCTGCGTCTATTTCGTGTATTTGAATTCAAACGCACCGATCTCGAACAAGAAACAACGGTTCGGCACAGCAATAGACTCGTGAAACGAGGAATCATCGAATCTGAAATAAACTCGATTGCATCGCGTTTCGGCTTGCCGATTCGGTATGTCGTATATTTGCATTCAAATGTACCGATCTCGCACAAGAAATAACGATTCGGTACAGAAATAGACTCGTGAAACGAGGAATCATGAAATCTGAAATAAACTCAATTGCATCGCGTTTCGGCTTGCCGATTCGGTATTTCGTGTATTTGCATTCAAATGCATCGATCTCGCACATGAAACAACAATTCGGTACAGAAATACACTCGTGAGACGAGGAATCATCGAATCTGAAATAAACTCGATTGCATCACGTTTCGGCTTGCCGATTCGGTATGTCGTATATTTGCTTTCAAATGCACCGATCTCGCACAAGAAATAACGATTCGGTACAGAAAAAGACTCATGAAACGAGGAATCATGAAATCTGAAATAAACTCGATCGTATCGCGATTCGGCATGCCGATTCGGTGTTTCTGCGTCTATTTCGTGTATTTGAATTCAAACGCACCGATCTCGAACAAGAAACAACGGTTCGGCACAGCAATAGACTCGTGAAACGAGGAATCATCGAATCTGAAATAAACTCGATTGTATCGCGTTTCGGCTTGCCGGTTCGGTGTTTCTGCGTCTATTTCGTGTATTTGCATTCAAATGCACCGATCTCGCACAAGATACAACGATTCGGCACAGCAATAGACTCGTGAAACGAGGAATCATCGAATCTGTAATAAACTCGATTGCATCGCGTTTCGGCTTGCCGAATCGTTATTTCGTGTATTTGCATTCGAGTGCACCGATCTCGCACAAGAAACAACGATTCGGCACAGAAATAGACTCGTGAAACGAGTAATCATCGAATCCGAAATAAACTCGATTGCATCGCGTTTCGGCTTGCCGATTCGTTATGTCGTGTATTTGCATTCAAATGCACCGATCTCGCACAAGAAACAACGATTCGGTACAGTAATATACCCGTGGAACGAGGAATGATCGAATCTGAAGTAATCTCGATTGCATCGCGTTTCGGCTTGCCGATTCGGTATGTCGTGTCTTTGCATTCAAACGCACCGATCTCGCACAAGAAACAACGATCCGGCACAGAAATAGACTCGTGAAGCGAGGAATCATCGAATCGGAACTAAACTCGATTGCATCGCGTTTCGGCTTGCCGATTCGGTATGTCGTATATTTGCATTCATATGCACCAATGTCGCACAAGAAATAACGATTCGGTACAGAAATAGACTCGTGAAACGAGGAATCATCGAATCTGAAATAAACACGATTGTATCGCGTTTCGGCTTGCCGAATCGTTATTTCGTGTATTTGCATTCGAGTGCACCGATCTCGCACAAGAAACAAGGATTCGGAACAGAAATAGACTCGTGAGACGTGGAATCATCGAATCTGAAATAAACTCGATTGCATCGCGTTTCGGCTTGCCGATTCGGTATGTCGTATATTTGCATTCAAATGCACCGATCTCGCACAAGAAATAACGATTCGGTACAGAAATAGACTCGTGAAACGAGGAATCATGAAATCTGAAATAAACTCGATCGCATCGCGATTCGTCTTGCCGGTTCGGTGTTTCTGCGTCAATTTCGTGTATTTGCATTCAAATGCACCGATCTCGCACAAGATACAACGATTCGGCACAGCAATAGACTCGTGAAACGAGGAATCATCGAATCTGAAATAAACTCAATTGCATCGCGTTTCGGCTTGCCGATTCGGTATTTCGTGTATTTGCATTCAAATGCATCGATCTCGCACATGAAACAACGATTCGGTACAGAAATACACTCGTGAGACGAGGAATCATCGAATCTGAAATAAACTCGATTGCATCGCGTTTCGGCTTGCCGAATCGTTATTTCGTGTATTTGCATTCGAGTGCACCGATCTCGCACAAGAAACAACGATTCGGTACAGAAATAGACTCGTGAAACGAGGAATCATCGAATCTGAAATAAACTCAATTGCATCGCGTTTCGGCTTGCCGATTCGGTATTTCGTGTATTTGCATTCAAATGCATCGATCTCGCACATGAAACAACGATTCGGTACAGAAATACACTCGTGAGACGAGGAATCATCGAATCTGAAATAAACTCGATTGCATCGCGTTTCGGCTTGCCGAATCGTTATTTCGTGTATTTGCATTCGAGTGCACCGATCTCGCACAAGAAACAACGATTCGGCACAGAAATAGACTCGTGAAACGAGTAATCATCGAATCCGAAATAAACTCGATTGCATCGCGTTTCGGCTTGCCGATTCGTTATGTCGTGTATTTGCATTCAAATGCACCGATCTCGCACAAGAAACAACGATTCGGTACAGTAATATACCCGTGGAACGAGGAATCATCGAATCTGAAGTAAACTCGATTGCATCGCGTTTCGGCTTGCCGATTCGGTATGTCGTGTCTTTGCATTCAAACGCACCGATCTCGCACAAGAAACAACGATCCGGCACAGAAATAGACTCGTGAAGCGAGGAATCATCGAATCGGAACTAAACTCGATTGCATCGCGTTTCGGCTTGCCGATTCGGTATGTCGTGTATTTGCATTCAAATGCACCGATCTCGCACAAGAAACAAGGATTCGGTACAGAAATAGACTCGTGAAACGAGGAATCATCGAATCTGAAATAAACTCAATTGCATCGCGTTTCGGCTTGCCGATTCGGTATTTCGTGTATTTGCATTCAAATGCATCGATCTCGCACATGAAACAACGATTCGGTACAGAAATACACTCGTGAGACGAGGAATCATCGAATCTGAAATAAACTCGATTGCATCGCGTTTCGGCTTGCCGATTCGGTATGTCGTATATTTGCATTCAAATGCACCGATCTCGCACAAGAAACAACGATTCGGTACAGTAATATACCCGTGGAACGAGGAATCATCGAATCTGAAGTAAACTCGATTGCATCGCGTTTCGGCTTGCCGATTCGGTATGTCGTGTCTTTGCATTCAAACGCACCGATCTCGCACAAGAAACAACGATCCGGCACAGAAATAGACTCGTGAAGCGAGGAATCATCGAATCGGAACTAAACTCGATTGCATCGCGTTTCGGCTTGCCGATTCGGTATGTCGTATATTTGCATTCATATGCACCGATCTCGCACAAGAAATAACGATTCGGTACAGAAATAGACTCGTGAAACGAGGTATCATCGAATCTGAAATAAACTCAATTGCATCGCGTTTCGGCTTGCCGATTAGGTATTTCGTGTATTTGCATTCAAATGCATCGATCTCGCACATGAAACATCGATTCGGTACAGAAATACACTCGTGAGACGAGGAATCATCGAATCTGAAATAAACTCGATTGCATCGCGTTTCGGCTTGCCGATTCGGTATGTCGTATATTTGCTTTCAAATGCACCGATCTCGCACAAGAAATAACGATTCGGTACAGAAATAGACTCATGAAACGAGGAATCATGAAATCTGAAATAAACTCGATCGTATCGCGATTCGGCATGCCGATTCGGTATGTCGTGTATTTGCATTCAAATCGCACAAGAAACAAGGATTCGGTACAGAAATAGACTCGTGAAACGAGGAATCATCGAATCTGAAATAAACTCAATTGCATCGCGTTTCGGCTTGCCGATTCGGTATTTCGTATATTTGCATTCAAATGCACCGATCTCGCACAAGAAATAACGATTCGGTACAGAAATAGACTCATGAAACGAGGAATCATGAAATCTGAAATAAACTCGATCGTATCGCGATTCGGCATGCCGATTCGGTGTTTCTGCGTCTATTTCGTGTATTTGAATTCAAACGCACCGATCTCGAACAAGAAACAACGGTTCGGCACAGCAATAGACTCGTGAAACGAGGAATCATCGAATTTGAAATAAACTCGATTGTATCGCGTTTCGGCTTGCCGAATCGTTATTTCGTGTATTTGCATTCGAGTGCACCGATCTCGCACAAGAAACAAGGATTCGGTACAGAAATAGACTCGTGAAACGAGGAATCATCGAATCTGAAATAAACTCAATTGCATCGCGTTTCGGCTTGCCGATTCGGTATTTCGTGTATTTGCATTCAAATGTATCGATCTCGCACATGAAACAACGATTCGGTACAGCAATAGACTCGTGAAACGAGGAATCATCGAATCCGAAATAAACTCGATTGCATCGCGTTTCGGCTTGCCGATTCGGTATGTCGTGAATTTGCATTCAAATGCACCGATCTCGCACAAGAAACAAGGATTCGGTACAGAAATAGACTCGTGAAACGAGGAATCATCGAATCTGAAATAAACTCAATTGCATCGCGTTTCGGCTTGCCGATTCGGTATTTCGTGTATTTGCATTCAAATGCACCGATCTCGCACAAGAAACAAGGATTCGGTACAGAAATAGACTCGTGAAACGAGGAATCATCGAATCCGAAATAAACTCGATTGCATCGCGTTTCGGCTTGCCGATTCGGTATGTCGTATATTTGCATTCATATGCACCGATCTCGCACAAGAAATAACGATTCGGTACAGAAATAGACTCGTGAAACGAGGAATCATGAAATCTGAAATAAACTCGATCGCATCGCGATTCGTCTTGCCGGTTCGGTGTTTCTGCGTCTATGTCGTGTATTTGCATTCAAACGCACCGCTCTTGCACAAGAAATAACGATTCGGTACAGAAATAGACTCATGAAACGAGGAATCGTGAAATCTAAAATAAACTCGATCGCATCGCGATCCGGCATGCCGATTCGGTGTTTCTGCGTCTATTTCGTGTATTTGAATTCAAACGCACCGATCTCGAACAAGAAACAACGGTTCGGCACAGCAATAGACTCGTGAAACGAGGAATCATCGAATCTGAAATAAACTCGATTGCATCGCGTTTCGGCTTGCCGAATCGTTATTTCGTGTATTTGCATTCGAGTGCACCGATCTCGCACAAGAAACAACGATTCGGCACAGAAATAGACTCGTGAAACGAGTAATCATCGAATCCGAAATAAACTCGATTGCATCGCGTTTCGGCTTGCCGATTCGGTATGTCGTGAATTTGCATTCAAATGCACCGATCTCGCACAAGAAACAAGGATTCGGTACAGAAATAGACTCGTGAAACGAGGAATCATCGAATCTGAAGTAAACTCAATTGCATCGCGTTTCGGCTTGCCGATTCGGTATTTCGTGTATTTGCATTCAAATGCATTGATCTCGCACATGAAACAACGATTCGGTACAGAAATACACTCGTGAGACGAGGAATCATCGAATCTGAAATAAACTCGATTGCATCGCGTTTCGGCTTGCCGATTCGGTATGTCGTATATTTGCATTCAAATGCACCGATCTCGCACAAGAAATAACGATTCGGTACAGAAATAGACTCATGAAACGAGGAATCATGAAATCTGAAATAAACTCGATCGTATCGCGATTCGGCATGCCGATTCGGTGTTTCTGCGTCTATTTCGTGTATTTGAATTCAAACGCACCGGTCTCGCACAAGATACAACGATTCGGCACAGCAATAGACTCGTGAAACGAGGAATCATCGAATCTGAAATAAACTCGATTGCATCGCGTTTCGGCTTGCCGAATCGTTATTTCGTGTATTTGCATTCGAGTGCACCGATCTCGCACAAGAAACAACGATTCGGCACAGAAATAGACTCGTGAAACGAGTAATCATCGAATCCGAAATAAACTCGATTGCATCGCGTTTCGGCTTGCCGATTCGTTATGTCGTGTATTTGCATTCAAATGCACCGATCTCGCACAAGAAACAACGATTCGGTACAGTAATATACCCGTGGAACGAGGAATCATCGAATCTGAAGTAAACTCGATTGCATCGCGTTTCGGCTTGCCGATTCGGTATGTCGTGTCTTTGCATTCAAACGCACCGATCTCGCACAAGAAACAACGATCCGGCACAGAAATAGACTCGTGAAGCGAGGAATCATCGAATCGGAACTAAACTCGATTGCATCGCGTTTCGGCTTGCCGATTCGGTATGTCGTATATTTGCATTCATATGCACCGATCTCGCACAAGAAATAACGATTCGGTACAGAAATAGACTCGTGAAACGAGGAATCATCGAATCTGAAATAAACTCGATTGTATCGCGTTTCGGCTTGCCGAATCGGTATTTCGTGTATTTGCATTCGAGTGCACCGATCTCGCACAAGAAACAAGGATTCGGAACAGAAATAGACTCGTGAGACGTGGAATCATCGAATCTGAAATAAACTCGATTGCATCGCGTTTCGGCTTGCCGATTCGGTATGTCGTATATTTGCATTCAAATGCACCGATCTCGCACAAGAAATAACGATTCGGTACAGAAATAGACTCATGAAACGAGGAATCATGAAATCTGAAATAAACTCGATCGTATCGCGATTCGGCATGCCGATTCGGTGTTTCTGCGTCTATTTCGTGTATTTGAATTCAAACGCACCGATCTCGAACAAGAAACAACGGTTCGGCACAGCAATAGACTCGTGAAACGAGGAATCATCGAATCTGAAATAAACTCGATTGCATCGCGTTTCGGCTTGCCGATTCGGTATGTCGTATATTTGCATTCAAATGTACCGATCTCGCACAAGAAATAACGATTCGGTACAGAAATAGACCCGTGAAACGAGGAATCATGAAATCTGAAATAAACTCAATTGCATCGCGTTTCGGCTTGCCGATTCGGTATTTCGTGTATTTGCATTCAAATGCATCGATCTCGCACATGAAACAACAATTCGGTACAGAAATACACTCGTGAGACGAGGAATCATCGAATCTGAAATAAACTCGATTGCATCGCGTTTCGGCTTGCCGATTCGGTATGTCGTATATTTGCATTCAAATGCACCGATCTCGCACAAGAAATAACGATTCGGTACAGAAATAGACTCATGAAACGAGGAATCATGAAATCTGAAATAAACTCGATCGTATCGCGATTCGGCTTGCCGATTCGGTGTTTCTGCGTCTATTTCGTGTATTTGAATTCAAACGCACCGATCTCGAACAAGAAACAACGGTTCGGCACAGCAATAGACTCGTGAAACGAGGAATCATCGAATCTGAAATAAACTCGATTGCATCGCGTTTCGGCTTGCCGATTCGGTATGTCGTATATCTGCATTCAAATGCACCGATCTCGCACAAGAAACAAGGATTCGGTACAGAAATAGACTCGTGAAACGAGGAATCATCGAATCTGAAATAAACTCAATTGCATCGCGTTTCGGCTTGCCGATTCGGTATTTCGTGTATTTGCATTCAAATGTATCGATCTCGCACATGAAACAACGATTCGGTACAGCAATAGACTCGTGAAACGAGGAATCATCGAATCCGAAATAAACTCGATTGCATCGCGTTTCGGCTTGCCGATTCGGTATGTCGTATATTTGCATTCATATGCACCGATCTCGCACAAGAAATAACGATTCGGTACAGAAATAGACTCGTGAAACGAGGAATCATGAAATCTGAAATAAACTCGATCGCATCGCGATTCGTCTTGCCGGTTCGGTGTTTCTGCGTCTATGTCGTGTATTTGCATTCAAACGCACCGCTCTTGCACAAGAAATAACGATTCGGTACAGAAATAGACTCATGAAACGAGGAATCGTGAAATCTGAAATAAACTCGATCGCATCGCGATCCGGCATGCCGATTCGGTGTTTCTGCGTCTATTTCGTGTATTTGAATTCAAACGCACCGATCTCGAACAAGAAACAACGGTTCGGCACAGCAATAGACTCGTGAAACGAGGAATCATCGAATCTGAAATAAACTCGATTGCATCGCGTTTCGGCTTGCCGAATCGTTATTTCGTGTATTTGCATTCGAGTGCACCGATCTCGCACAAGAAACAACGATTCGGCACAGAAATAGACTCGTGAAACGAGTAATCATCGAATCCGAAATAAACTCGATTGCATCGCGTTTCGGCTTGCCGATTCGGTATGTCGTGAATTTGCATTCAAATGCACCGATCTCGCACAAGAAACAACGATTCGGTACAGTAATATACCCGTGGAACGAGGAATCATCGAATCTGAAGTAAACTCGATTGCATCGCGTTTCGGCTTGCCGATTCGGTATGTCGTGTCTTTGCATTCAAACGCACCGATCTCGCACAAGAAACAACGATCCGGCACAGAAATAGACTCGTGAAGCGAGGAATCATCGAATCGGAACTAAACTCGATTGCATCGCGTTTCGGCTTGCCGATTCGGTATGTCGTATATTTGCATTCAAATGCACCGATCTCGCACAAGAAATAACGATTCGGTACAGAAATAGACTCGTGAGACGAGGAATCATCGAATCTGAAATAAACTCGATCGCATCGCGATTCGTCTTGCCGGTTCGGTGTTTCTGCGTCTATTTCGTGTATTTGCATTCAAATGCACCGATCTCGCACAAGATACAACGATTCGGTACAGCAATAGACTCGTGAAACGAGGAATCATCGAATCTGAAATAAACTCGATTGCATCGCGTTTCGGCTTGCCGAATCGTTATTTCGTGTATTTGCATTCGAGTGCACCGATCTCGCACAAGAAACAACGATTCGGCACAGAAATAGACTCGTGAAACGAGTAATCATCGAATCCGAAATAAACTCGATTGCATCGCGTTTCGGCTTGCCGATTCGTTATGTCGTGTATTTGCATTCAAATGCACCGATCTCGCACAAGAAACAACGATTCGGTACAGTAATATACCCGTGGAACGAGGAATCATCGAATCTGAAGTAAACTCGATTGCATCGCGTTTCGGCTTGCCGATTCGGTATGTCGTGTCTTTGCATTCAAACGCACCGATCTCGCACAAGAAACAACGATCCGGCACAGAAATAGACTCGTGAAGCGAGGAATCATCGAATCGGAACTAAACTCGATTGCATCGCGTTTCGGCTTGCCGATTCGGTATGTCGTATATTTGCATTCATATGCACCGATCTCGCACAAGAAATAACGATTCGGTACAGAAATAGACTCGTGAAACGAGGAATCATCGAATCTGAAATAAACTCGATTGTATCGCGTTTCGGCTTGCCGAATCGTTATTTCGTGTATTTGCATTCGAGTGCACCGATCTCGCACAAGAAACAAGGATTCGGAACAGAAATAGACTCGTGAGACGTGGAATCATCGAATCTGAAATAAACTCGATTGCATCGCGTTTCGGCTTGCCGATTCGGTATGTCGTATATTTGCATTCAAATGCACCGATCTCGCACAAGAAATAACGATTCGGTACAGAAATAGACTCGTGAAACGAGGAATCATGAAATCTGAAATAAACTCGATCGCATCGCGATTCGTCTTGCCGGTTTGGTGTTTCTGCGTCAATTTCGTGTATTTGCATTCAAATGCACCGATCTCGCACAAGATACAACGATTCGGCACAGCAATAGACTCGTGAAACGAGGAATCATCGAATCTGAAATAAACTCGATTGCATCGCGTTTCGGCTTGCCGATTCGGTATGTCGTGTATTTGCATTCAAATGCACCGATCTCGCACAAGAAACAAGGATTCGGTACAGAAATAGACTCATGAAACGAGGAATCATGAAATCTGAAATAAACTCGATCGTATCGCGATTCGGCATGCCGATTCGGTGTTTCTGCGTCTATTTCGTGTATTTGAATTCAAACGCACCGATCTCGAACAAGAAACAACGGTTCGGCACAGCAATAGACTCGTGAAACGAGGAATCATCGAATCTGAAATAAACTCGATTGCATCGCGTTTCGGCTTGCCGATTCGGTATGTCGTATATTTGCATTCAAATGTACCGATCTCGCACAAGAAATAACGATTCGGTACAGAAATAGACTCGTGAAACGAGGAATCATGAAATCTGAAATAAACTCAATTGCATCGCGTTTCGGCTTGCCGATTCGGTATTTCGTGTATTTGCATTCAAATGCATCGATCTCGCACATGAAACAACAATTCGGTACAGAAATACACTCGTGAGACGAGGAATCATCGAATCTGAAATAAACTCGATTGCATCGCGTTTCGGCTTGCCGATTCGGTATGTCGTATATTTGCATTCAAATGCACCGATCTCGCACAAGAAATAACGATTCGGTACAGAAATAGACTCATGAAACGAGGAATCATGAAATCTGAAATAAACTCGATCGTATCGCGATTCGGCATGCCGATTCGGTGTTTCTGCGTCTATTTCGTGTATTTGAATTCAAACGCACCGATCTCGAACAAGAAACAACGGTTCGGCACAGCAATAGACTCGTGAAACGAGGAATCATCGAATCTGAAATAAACTCGATTGTATCGCGTTTCGGCCTGCCGGTTCGGTGTTTCTGCGTCTATTTCGTGTATTTGCATTCAAATGCACCGATCTCGCACAAGATACAACGATTCGGCACAGCAATAGACTCGTGAAACGAGGAATCATCGAATCTGTAATAAACTCGATTGCATCGCGTTTCGGCTTGCCGAATCGTTATTTCGTGTATTTGCATTCGAGTGCACCGATCTCGCACAAGAAACAACGATTCGGCACAGAAATAGACTCGTGAAACGAGTAATCATCGAATCCGAAATAAACTCGATTGCATCGCGTTTCGGCTTGCCGATTCGTTATGTCGTGTATTTGCATTCAAATGCAGCGATCTCGCACAAGAAACAACGATTCGGTACAGTAATATACCCGTGGAACGAGGAATCATCGAATCTGAAGTAAACTCGATTGCATCGCGTTTCGGCTTGCCGATTCGGTATGTCGTGTCTTTGCATTCAAACGCACCGATCTCGCACAAGAAACAACGATCCGGCACAGAAATAGACTCGTGAAGCGAGGAATCATCGAATCGGAACTAAACTCGATTGCATCGCGTTTCGGCTTGCCGATTCGGTATGTCGTATATTTGCATTCATATGCACCGATCTCGCACAAGAAATAACGATTCGGTACAGAAATAGACTCGTGAAACGAGGAATCATCGAATCTGAAATAAACTCGATTGTATCGCGTTTCGGCTTGCCGAATCGTTATTTCGTGTATTTGCATTCGAGTGCACCGATCTCGCACAAGAAACAAGGATTCGGAACAGAAATAGACTCGTGAGACGTGGAATCATCGAATCTGAAATAAACTCGATTGCATCGCGTTTCGTCTTGCCGATTCGGTATGTCGTATATTTGCATTCAAATGCACCGATCTCGCACAAGAAATAACGATTCGGTACAGAAATAGACTCATGAAACGAGGAATCATGAAATCTGAAATAAACTCGATCGTATCGCGATTCGGCATGCCGATTCGGTGTTTCTGCGTCTATTTCGTGTATTTGAATTCAAACGCACCGATCTCGAACAAGAAACAACGGTTCGGCACAGCAATAGACTCGTGAAACGAGGAATCATCGAATCTGAAATAAACTCGATTGCATCGCGTTTCGGCTTGCCGATTCGGTATGTCGTATATTTGCATTCAAATGTACCGATCTCGCACAAGAAATAACGATTCGGTACAGAAATAGACTCGTGAAACGAGGAATCATGAAATCTGAAATAAACTCAATTGCATCGCGTTTCGGCTTGCCGATTCGGTATTTCGTGTATTTGCATTCAAATGCATCGATCTCGCACATGAAACAACAATTCGGTACAGAAATACACTCGTGAGACGAGGAATCATCGAATCTGAAATAAACTCGATTGCATCACGTTTCGGCTTGCCGATTCGGTATGTCGTATATTTGCTTTCAAATGCACCGATCTCGCACAAGAAATAACGATTCGGTACAGAAAAAGACTCATGAAACGAGGAATCATGAAATCTGAAATAAACTCGATCGTATCGCGATTCGGCATGCCGATTCGGTGTTTCTGCGTCTATTTCGTGTATTTGAATTCAAACGCACCGATCTCGAACAAGAAACAACGGTTCGGCACAGCAATAGACTCGTGAAACGAGGAATCATCGAATCTGAAATAAACTCGATTGTATCGCGTTTCGGCTTGCCGGTTCGGTGTTTCTGCGTCTATTTCGTGTATTTGCATTCAAATGCACCGATCTCGCACAAGATACAACGATTCGGCACAGCAATAGACTCGTGAAACGAGGAATCATCGAATCTGTAATAAACTCGATTGCATCGCGTTTCGGCTTGCCGAATCGTTATTTCGTGTATTTGCATTCGAGTGCACCGATCTCGCACAAGAAACAACGATTCGGCACAGAAATAGACTCGTGAAACGAGTAATCATCGAATCCGAAATAAACTCGATTGCATCGCGTTTCGGCTTGCCGATTCGTTATGTCGTGTATTTGCATTCAAATGCACCGATCTCGCACAAGAAACAACGATTCGGTACAGTAATATACCCGTGGAACGAGGAATGATCGAATCTGAAGTAATCTCGATTGCATCGCGTTTCGGCTTGCCGATTCGGTATGTCGTGTCTTTGCATTCAAACGCACCGATCTCGCACAAGAAACAACGATCCGGCACAGAAATAGACTCGTGAAGCGAGGAATCATCGAATCGGAACTAAACTCGATTGCATCGCGTTTCGGCTTGCCGATTCGGTATGTCGTATATTTGCATTCATATGCACCAATGTCGCACAAGAAATAACGATTCGGTACAGAAATAGACTCGTGAAACGAGGAATCATCGAATCTGAAATAAACACGATTGTATCGCGTTTCGGCTTGCCGAATCGTTATTTCGTGTATTTGCATTCGAGTGCACCGATCTCGCACAAGAAACAAGGATTCGGAACAGAAATAGACTCGTGAGACGTGGAATCATCGAATCTGAAATAAACTCGATTGCATCGCGTTTCGGCTTGCCGATTCGGTATGTCGTATATTTGCATTCAAATGCACCGATCTCGCACAAGAAATAACGATTCGGTACAGAAATAGACTCGTGAAACGAGGAATCATGAAATCTGAAATAAACTCGATCGCATCGCGATTCGTCTTGCCGGTTCGGTGTTTCTGCGTCAATTTCGTGTATTTGCATTCAAATGCACCGATCTCGCACAAGATACAACGATTCGGCACAGCAATAGACTCGTGAAACGAGGAATCATCGAATCTGAAATAAACTCAATTGCATCGCGTTTCGGCTTGCCGATTCGGTATTTCGTGTATTTGCATTCAAATGCATCGATCTCGCACATGAAACAACGATTCGGTACAGAAATACACTCGTGAGACGAGGAATCATCGAATCTGAAATAAACTCGATTGCATCGCGTTTCGGCTTGCCGAATCGTTATTTCGTGTATTTGCATTCGAGTGCACCGATCTCGCACAAGAAACAACGATTCGGTACAGAAATAGACTCGTGAAACGAGGAATCATCGAATCTGAAATAAACTCAATTGCATCGCGTTTCGGCTTGCCGATTCGGTATTTCGTGTATTTGCATTCAAATGCATCGATCTCGCACATGAAACAACGATTCGGTACAGAAATACACTCGTGAGACGAGGAATCATCGAATCTGAAATAAACTCGATTGCATCGCGTTTCGGCTTGCCGAATCGTTATTTCGTGTATTTGCATTCGAGTGCACCGATCTCGCACAAGAAACAACGATTCGGCACAGAAATAGACTCGTGAAACGAGTAATCATCGAATCCGAAATAAACTCGATTGCATCGCGTTTCGGCTTGCCGATTCGTTATGTCGTGTATTTGCATTCAAATGCACCGATCTCGCACAAGAAACAACGATTCGGTACAGTAATATACCCGTGGAACGAGGAATCATCGAATCTGAAGTAAACTCGATTGCATCGCGTTTCGGCTTGCCGATTCGGTATGTCGTGTCTTTGCATTCAAACGCACCGATCTCGCACAAGAAACAACGATCCGGCACAGAAATAGACTCGTGAAGCGAGGAATCATCGAATCGGAACTAAACTCGATTGCATCGCGTTTCGGCTTGCCGATTCGGTATGTCGTGTATTTGCATTCAAATGCACCGATCTCGCACAAGAAACAAGGATTCGGTACAGAAATAGACTCGTGAAACGAGGAATCATCGAATCTGAAATAAACTCAATTGCATCGCGTTTCGGCTTGCCGATTCGGTATTTCGTGTATTTGCATTCAAATGCATCGATCTCGCACATGAAACAACGATTCGGTACAGAAATACACTCGTGAGACGAGGAATCATCGAATCTGAAATAAACTCGATTGCATCGCGTTTCGGCTTGCCGATTCGGTATGTCGTATATTTGCATTCAAATGCACCGATCTCGCACAAGAAACAACGATTCGGTACAGTAATATACCCGTGGAACGAGGAATCATCGAATCTGAAGTAAACTCGATTGCATCGCGTTTCGGCTTGCCGATTCGGTATGTCGTGTCTTTGCATTCAAACGCACCGATCTCGCACAAGAAACAACGATCCGGCACAGAAATAGACTCGTGAAGCGAGGAATCATCGAATCGGAACTAAACTCGATTGCATCGCGTTTCGGCTTGCCGATTCGGTATGTCGTATATTTGCATTCATATGCACCGATCTCGCACAAGAAATAACGATTCGGTACAGAAATAGACTCGTGAAACGAGGTATCATCGAATCTGAAATAAACTCAATTGCATCGCGTTTCGGCTTGCCGATTAGGTATTTCGTGTATTTGCATTCAAATGCATCGATCTCGCACATGAAACATCGATTCGGTACAGAAATACACTCGTGAGACGAGGAATCATCGAATCTGAAATAAACTCGATTGCATCGCGTTTCGGCTTGCCGATTCGGTATGTCGTATATTTGCTTTCAAATGCACCGATCTCGCACAAGAAATAACGATTCGGTACAGAAATAGACTCATGAAACGAGGAATCATGAAATCTGAAATAAACTCGATCGTATCGCGATTCGGCATGCCGATTCGGTATGTCGTGTATTTGCATTCAAATCGCACAAGAAACAAGGATTCGGTACAGAAATAGACTCGTGAAACGAGGAATCATCGAATCTGAAATAAACTCAATTGCATCGCGTTTCGGCTTGCCGATTCGGTATTTCGTATATTTGCATTCAAATGCACCGATCTCGCACAAGAAATAACGATTCGGTACAGAAATAGACTCATGAAACGAGGAATCATGAAATCTGAAATAAACTCGATCGTATCGCGATTCGGCATGCCGATTCGGTGTTTCTGCGTCTATTTCGTGTATTTGAATTCAAACGCACCGATCTCGAACAAGAAACAACGGTTCGGCACAGCAATAGACTCGTGAAACGAGGAATCATCGAATTTGAAATAAACTCGATTGTATCGCGTTTCGGCTTGCCGAATCGTTATTTCGTGTATTTGCATTCGAGTGCACCGATCTCGCACAAGAAACAAGGATTCGGTACAGAAATAGACTCGTGAGACGTGGAATCATCGAATCTGAAATAAACTCGATTGCATCGCGTTTCGGCTTGCCGATTCGGTATGTCGTATATTTGCTTTCAAATGCACCGATCTCGCACAAGAAATAACGATTCGGTACAGAAATAGACTCATGAAACGAGGAATCATGAAATCTGAAATAAACTCGATCGTATCGCGATTCGGCATGCCGATTCGGTGTTTCTGCGTCTATTTCGTGTATTTGAATTCAAACGCACCGATCTCGAACAAGAAACAACGGTTCGGCACAGCAATAGACTCGTGAAACGAGGAATCATCGAATCTGAAATAAACTCGATTGCATCGCGTTTCGGCTTGCCGATTCGGTATGTCGTATATCTGCATTCAAATGCACCGATCTCGCACAAGAAACAAGAATTCGGTACAGAAATAGACTCGTGAAACGAGGAATCATCGAATCCGAAATAAACTCGATTGCATCGCGTTTCGGCTTGCCGATTCGGTATGTCGTATATTTGCATTCATATGCACCGATCTCGCACAAGAAATAACGATTCGGTACAGAAATAGACTCGTGAAACGAGGAATCATGAAATCTGAAATAAACTCGATCGCATCGCGATTCGTCTTGCCGGTTCGGTGTTTCTGCGTCTATGTCGTGTATTTGCATTCAAACGCACCGCTCTTGCACAAGAAATAACGATTCGGTACAGAAATAGACTCATGAAACGAGGAATCGTGAAATCTGAAATAAACTCGATCGCATCGCGATCCGGCATGCCGATTCGGTGTTTCTGCGTCTATTTCGTGTATTTGAATTCAAACGCACCGATCTCGAACAAGAAACAACGGTTCGGCACAGCAATAGACTCGTGAAACGAGGAATCATCGAATCTGAAATAAACTCGATTGCATCGCGTTTCGGCTTGCCGAATCGTTATTTCGTGTATTTGCATTCGAGTGCACCGATCTCGCACAAGAAACAACGATTCGGCACAGAAATAGACTCGTGAAACGAGTAATCATCGAATCCGAAATAAACTCGATTGCATCGCGTTTCGGCTTGCCGATTCGGTATGTCGTGAATTTGCATTCAAATGCACCGATCTCGCACAAGAAACAAGGATTCGGTACAGAAATAGACTCGTGAAACGAGGAATCATCGAATCCGAAATAAACTCGATTGCATCGCGTTTCGGCTTGCCGATTCGGTATGTCGTATATTTGCATTCATATGCACCGATCTCGCACAAGAAATAACGATTCGGTACAGAAATAGACTCGTGAAACGAGGAATCATGAAATCTGAAATAAACTCGATCGCATCGCGATTCGTCTTGCCGGTTCGGTGTTTCTGCGTCTATGTCGTGTATTTGCATTCAAACGCACCGCTCTTGCACAAGAAATAACGATTCGGTACAGAAATAGACTCATGAAACGAGGAATCGTGAAATCTGAAATAAACTCGATCGCATCGCGATCCGGCATGCCGATTCGGTGTTTCTGCGTCTATTTCGTGTATTTGAATTCAAACGCACCGATCTCGAACAAGAAACAACGGTTCGGCACAGCAATAGACTCGTGAAACGAGGAATCATCGAATCTGAAATAAACTCGATTGCATCGCGTTTCGGCTTGCCGAATCGTTATTTCGTGTATTTGCATTCGAGTGCACCGATCTCGCACAAGAAACAACGATTCGGCACAGAAATAGACTCGTGAAACGAGTAATCATCGAATCCGAAATAAACTCGATTGCATCGCGTTTCGGCTTGCCGATTCGGTATGTCGTGAATTTGCATTCAAATGCACCGATCTCGCACAAGAAACAAGGATTCGGTACAGAAATAGACTCGTGAAACGAGGAATCATCGAATCTGAAGTAAACTCAATTGCATCGCGTTTCGGCTTGCCGATTCGGTATTTCGTGTATTTGCATTCAAATGCATTGATCTCGCACATGAAACAACGATTTGGTACAGAAATACACTCGTGAGACGAGGAAACATCGAATCTGAAATAAACTCGATTGCATCGCGTTTCGGCTTGCCGATTCGGTATGTCGTATATTTGCATTCAAATGCACCGATCTCGCACAAGAAATAACGATTCGGTACAGAAATAGACTCATGAAACGAGGAATCATGAAATCTGAAATAAACTCGATCGTATCGCGATTCGGCATGCCGATTCGGTGTTTCTGCGTCTATTTCGTGTATTTGAATTCAAACGCACCGGTCTCGAACAAGAATCAACGGTTCGGCACAGCAATAGACTCGTGAAACGAGGAATCATCGAATCTGAAATAAACTCGATTGTATCGCGTTTCGGCTTGCCGAATCGTTATTTCGTGTATTTGCATTCGAGTGCACCGATCTCGCACAAGAAACAAGGATTCGGTACAGAAATAGACTCGTGAGACGTGGAATCATCGAATCTGAAATAAACTCGATTGCATCGCGTTTCGGCTTGCCGATTCGGTATGTCGTATATTTGCATTCAAATGCACCGATCTCGCACAAGAAATAACGATTCGGTACAGAAATAGACTCGTGAGACGAGGAATCATCGAATCTGAAATAAACTCGATCGCATCGCGATTCGTCTTGCCGGTTCGGTGTTTCTGCGTCTATTTCGTGTATTTGCATTCAAATGCACCGATCTCGCACAAGATACAACGATTCGGCACAGCAATAGACTCGTGAAACGAGGAATCATCGAATCTGAAATAAACTCGATTGCATCGCGTTTCGGCTTGCCGAATCGTTATTTCGTGTATTTGCATTCGAGTGCACCGATCTCGCACAAGAAACAACGATTCGGCACAGAAATAGACTCGTGAAACGAGTAATCATCGAATCCGAAATAAACTCGATTGCATCGCGTTTCGGCTTGCCGATTCGTTATGTCGTGTATTTGCATTCAAATGCACCGATCTCGCACAAGAAACAACGATTCGGTACAGTAATATACCCGTGGAACGAGGAATCATCGAATCTGAAGTAAACTCGATTGCATCGCGTTTCGGCTTGCCGATTCGGTATGTCGTGTCTTTGCATTCAAACGCACCGATCTCGCACAAGAAACAACGATCCGGCACAGAAATAGACTCGTGAAGCGAGGAATCATCGAATCGGAACTAAACTCGATTGCATCGCGTTTCGGCTTGCCGATTCGGTATGTCGTATATTTGCATTCATATGCACCGATCTCGCACAAGAAATAACGATTCGGTACAGAAATAGACTCGTGAAACGAGGAATCATCGAATCTGAAATAAACTCAATTGCATCGCGTTTCGGCTTGCCGATTAGGTATTTCGTGTATTTGCATTCAAATGCATCGATCTCGCACATGAAACATCGATTCGGTACAGAAATAGACTCATGAAACGATTAATCATGAAATCTGAAATAAACTCGATCGCATCGCGATTCGGCATGCCGATTCGGTGTTTCTGCGTCTATTTCGTGTATTTGAATTCAAACGCACCGATCTCGAACAAGAAACAACGGTTCGGCACAGCAATAGACTCGTGAAACGAGGAATCACCGAATCTGAAATAAACTCGATTGTATCGCGTTTCGGCTTGCCGAATCGTTATTTCGTGTATTTGCATTCGAGTGCACCGATCTCGCACAAGAAACAACGATTCGGCACAGAAATAGACTCGTGAAACGAGTAATCATCGAATCCGAAATAAACTCGATTGCATCGCGTTTCGGCTTGCCGATTCGGTATGTCGTGTATTTGCATTCAAATGCACCGATCTCGCACAAGAAACAAGGATTCGGTACAGAAATAGACTCGTGAAACGAGGAATCATCGAATCTGAAGTAAACTCAATTGCATCGCGTTTCGGCTTGCCGATTCGGTATTTCGTGTATTTGCATTCAAATGCATCGATCTCGCACATGAAACAACGATTCGGTACAGAAATACACTCGTGAGACGAGGAATCATCGAATCTGAAATAAACTCGATTGCATCGCGTTTCGGCTTGCCGATTCGGTATGTCGTATATTTGCATTCAAATGCACCGATCTCGCACAAGAAACAACGATTCGGTACAGTAATATACCCGTGGAACGAGGAATCATCGAATCTGAAGTAAACTCGATTGCATCGCGTTTCGGCTTGCCGATTCGGTATGTCGTGTCTTTGCATTCAAACGCACCGATCTCGCACAAGAAACAACGATCCGGCACAGAAATAGACTCGTGAAGCGAGGAATCATCGAATCGGAACTAAACTCGATTGCATCGCGTTTCGGCTTGCCGATTCGGTATGTCGTATATTTGCATTCGTATGCACCGATCTCGCACAAGAAATAACGATTCGGTACAGAAATAGACTCGTGAAACGAGGTATCATCGAATCTGAAATAAACTCAATTGCATCGCGTTTCGGCTTGCCGATTAGGTATTTCGTGTATTTGCATTCAAATGCATCGATCTCGCACATGAAACATCGATTCGGTACAGAAATACACTCGTGAGACGAGGAATCATCGAATCTGAAATAAACTCGATTGCATCGCGTTTCGGCTTGCCGATTCGGTATGTCGTATATTTGCTTTCAAATGCACCGATCTCGCACAAGAAATAACGATTCGGTACAGAAATAGACTCATGAAACGAGGAATCATGAAATCTGAAATAAACTCGATCGTATCGCGATTCGGCATGCCGATTCGGTATGTCGTGTATTTGCATTCAAATCGCACAAGAAACAAGGATTCGGTACAGAAATAGACTCGTGAAACGAGGAATCATCGAATCTGAAATAAACTCAATTGCATCGCGTTTCGGCTTGCCGATTCGGTATTTCGTATATTTGCATTCAAATGCACCGATCTCGCACAAGAAATAACGATTCGGTACAGAAATAGACTCATGAAACGAGGAATCATGAAATCTGAAATAAACTCGATCGTATCGCGATTCGGCATGCCGATTCGGTGTTTCTGCGTCTATTTCGTGTATTTGAATTCAAACGCACCGATCTCGAACAAGAAACAACGGTTCGGCACAGCAATAGACTCGTGAAACGAGGAATCATCGAATCTGAAATAAACTCGATTGTATCGCGTTTCGGCTTGCCGAATCGTTATTTCGTGTATTTGCATTCGAGTGCACCGATCTCGCACAAGAAACAAGGATTCGGTACAGAAAGAGACTCGTGAGACGTGGAATCATCGAATCTGAAATAAACTCGATTGCATCGCGTTTCGGCATGCCGATTCGGTATGTCGTATATTTGCTTTCAAATGCACCGATCTCGCACAAGAAATAACGATTCGGTACAGAAATAGACTCATGAAACGAGGAATCATGAAATCTGAAATAAACTCGATCGTATCGCGATTCGGCATGCCGATTCGGTGTTTCTGCGTCTATTTCGTGTATTTGAATTCAAACGCACCGATCTCGAACAAGAAACAACGGTTCGGCACAGCAATAGACTCGTGAAACGAGGAATCATCGAATCTGAAATAAACTCGATTGCATCGCGTTTCGGCTTGCCGATTCGGTATGTCGTATATCTGCATTCAAATGCACCGATCTCGCACAAGAAACAAGGATTCGGTACAGAAATAGACTCGTGAAACGAGGAATCATCGAATCTGAAATAAACTCAATTGCATCGCGTTTCGGCTTGCCGATTCGGTATTTCGTGTATTTGCATTCAAATGCATCGATCTCGCACATGAAACAACGATTCGGTACAGCAATAGACTCGTGAAACGAGGAATCATCGAATCCGAAATAAACTCGATTGCATCGCGTTTCGGCTTGCCGATTCGGTATGTCGTATATTTGCATTCATATGCACCGATCTCGCACAAGAAATAACGATTCGGTACAGAAATAGACTCGTGAAACGAGGAATCATGAAATCTGAAATAAACTCGATCGCATCGCGATTCGTCTTGCCGGTTCGGTGTTTCTGCGTCTATGTCGTGTATTTGCATTCAAACGCACCGCTCTTGCACAAGAAATAACGATTCGGTACAGAAATAGACTCATGAAACGAGGAATCGTGAAATCTGAAATAAACTCGATCGCATCGCGATCCGGCATGCCGATTCGGTGTTTCTGCGTCTATTTCGTGTATTTGAATTCAAACGCACCGATCTCGAACAAGAAACAACGGTTCGGCACAGCAATAGACTCGTGAAACGAGGAATCATCGAATCTGAAATAAACTCGATTGCATCGCGTTTCGGCTTGCCGAATCGTTATTTCGTGTATTTGCATTCGAGTGCACCGGTCTCGCACAAGAAACAACGATTCGGCACAGAAATAGACTCGTGAAACGAGTAATCATCGAATCCGAAATAAACTCGATTGCATCGCGTTTCGGCTTGCCGATTCGGTATGTCGTGAATTTGCATTCAAATGCACCGATCTCGCACAAGAAACAAGGATTCGGTACAGAAATAGACTCGTGAAACGAGGAATCATCGAATCTGAAGTAAACTCAATTGCATCGCGTTTCGGCTTGCCGATTCGGTATTTCGTGTATTTGCATTCAAATGCATTGATCTCGCACATGAAACAACGATTCGGTACAGAAATACACTCGTGAGACGAGGAATCATCGAATCTGAAATAAACTCGATTGCATCGCGTTTCGGCTTGCCGATTCGGTATGTCGTATATTTGCATTCAAATGCACCGATCTCGCACAAGAAATAACGATTCGGTACAGAAATAGACTCATGAAACGAGGAATCATGAAATCTGAAATAAACTCGATCGTATCGCGATTCGGCATGCCGATTCGGTGTTTCTGCGTCTATTTCGTGTATTTGCATTCAAATGCACCGATCTCGCACAAGATACAACGATTCGGCACAGCAATAGACTCGTGAAACGAGGAATCATCGAATCTGAAATAAACTCGATTGCATCGCGTTTCGGCTTGCCGAATCGTTATTTCGTGTATTTGCATTCGAGTGCACCGATCTCGCACAAGAAACAACGATTCGGCACAGAAATAGACTCGTGAAACGAGTAATCATCGAATCCGAAATAAACTCGATTGCATCGCGTTTCGGCTTGCCGATTCGTTATGTCGTGTATTTGCATTCAAATGCACCGATCCCGCACAAGAAACAACGATTCGGTACAGTAATATACCCGTGGAACGAGGAATCATCGAATCTGAAGTAAACTCGATTGCATCGCGTTTCGGCTTGCCGATTCGGTATGTCGTGTCTTTGCATTCAAACGCACCGATCTCGCACAAGAAACAACGATCCGGCACAGAAATAGACTCGTGAAGCGAGGAATCATCGAATCGGAACTAAACTCGATTGCATCGCGTTTCGGCTTGCCGATTCGGTATGTCGTATATTTGCATTCATATGCACCGATCTCGCACAAGAAATAACGATTCGGTACAGAAATAGACTCGTGAAACGAGGAATCATCGAATCTGAAATAAACTCAATTGCATCGCGTTTCGGCTTGCCGATTAGGTATTTCGTGTATTTGCATTCAAATGCATCGATCTCGCACATGAAACATCGATTCGGTACAGAAATACACTCGTGAGACGAGGAATCATCGAATCGGAACTAAACTCGATTGCATCGCGTTTCGGCTTGCCGATTCGGTATGTCGTATATTTGCATTCATATGCACCGATCTCGCACAAGAAATAACGATTCGGTACAGAAATAGACTCGTGAAACGAGGAATCATCGAATCTGAAATAAACTCAATTGCATCGCGTTTCGGCTTGCCGATTAGGTATTTCGTGTATTTGCATTCAAATGCATCGATCTCGCACATGAAACATCGATTCGGTACAGAAATACACTCGTGAGACGAGGAATCATCGAATCTGAAATAAACTCGATTGCATCGCGTTTCGGCTTGCCGATTCGGTATGTCGTATATTTGCTTTCAAATGCACCGATCTCGCACAAGAAATAACGATTCGGTACAGAAATAGACTCATGAAACGAGGAATCATGAAATCTGAAATAAACTCGATCGTATCGCGATTCGGCATGCCGATTCGGTGTTTCTGCGTCTATTTCGTGTATTTGAATTCAAACGCACCGATCTCGAACAAGAAACAACGGTTCGGCACAGCAATAGACTCGTGAAACGAGGAATCATCGAATCTGAAATAAACTCGATTGTATCGCGTTTCGGCTGGCCGAATCGTTATTTCGTGTATTTGCATTCGAGTGCACCGATCTCGCACAAGAAACAAGGATTCGGTACAGAAATAGACTCGTGAGACGTGGAATCATCGAATCTGAAATAAACTCGATTGCATCGCGTTTCGGCTTGCCGGTTCGGTGTTTCTGCGTCTATTTCGTGTATTTGCATTCAAATGCACCGATCTCGCACAAGATACAACGATTCGGCACAGCAATAGACTCGTGAAACGAGGAATCATCGAATCTGAAATAAACTCGATTGCATCGCGTTTCGGCTTGCCGATTCGGTATGTCGTGTATTTGCATTCAAATGCACCGATCTCGCACAAGAAACAAGGATTCGGTACAGAAATAGACTCGTGAAACGAGGAATCATCGAATCTGAAGTAAACTCAATTGCATCGCGTTTCGGCTTGCCGATTCGGTATTTCGTGTATTTGCATTCAAATGCATCGATCTCGCACATGAAACAACGATTCGGTACAGAAATACACTCGTGAGACGAGGAATCATCGAATCTGAAATAAACTCGATTGCATCGCGTTTCGGCTTGCCGATTCGGTATGTCGTATATTTGCATTAAAATGCACCGATCTCGCACAAGAAATAACGATTCGGTACAGAAATAGACTCATGAAACGAGGAATTATGAAATCTGAAATAAACTCGATCGTATCGCGATTCGGCATGCCGATTCGGTGTTTCTGCGTCTATTTCGTGTATTTGAATTCAAACGCACCGATCTCGAACAAGAATCAACGGTTCGGCACAGCAATAGACTCGTGAAACGAGGAATCATCGAATCTGAAATAAACTCGATTGTATCGCGTTTCGGCTTGCCGAATCGTTATTTCGTGTATTTGCATTCGAGTGCACCGATCTCGCACAAGAAACAAGGATTCGGTACAGAAATAGACTCGTGAGACGTGGAATCATCGAATCTGAAATAAACTCGATTGCATCGCGTTTCGGCTTGCCGATTCGGTATGTCGTATATTTGCATTCAAATGCACCGATCTCGCACAAGAAATAACGATTCGGTACAGAAATAGACTCATGAAACGAGGAATCATGAAATCTGAAATAAACTCGATCGTATCGCGATTCGGCATGCCGATTCGGTGTTTCTGCGTCTATTTCGTATATTTGAATTCAAACGCACCGATCTCGAACAAGAATCAACGGTTCGGCACAGCAATAGACTCGTGAAACGAGGAATCATCGAATCTGAAATAAACTCGATTGTATCGCGTTTCGGCTTGCCGAATCGTTATTTCGTGTATTAGCATTCGAGTGCACCGATCTCGCACAAGAAACAAGGATTCGGTACAGAAATAGACTCGTGAGACGTGGAATCATCGAATCTGAAATAAACTCGATTGCATCGCGTTTCGGCTTGCCGATTCGGTATGTCGTATATTTGCATTCAAATGCACCGATCTCGCACAAGAAATAACGATTCGGTACAGAAATAGACTCGTGAGACGAGGAATCATCGAATCTGAAATAAACTCGATCGCATCGCGATTCGTCTTGCCGGTTCGGTGTTTCTGCGTCTATTTCGTGTATTTGCATTCAAATGCACCGATCTCGCACAAGATACAACGATTCGGCACAGCAATAGACTCGTGAAACGAGTAATCATCGAATCCGAAATAAACTCGATTGCATCGCGTTTCGGCTTGCCGATTCGGTATGTCGTGAATTTGCATTCAAATGCACCGATCTCGCACAAGAAACAAGGATTCGGTACAGAAATAGACTCGTGAAACGAGGAATCATCGAATCTGAAGTAAACTCAATTGCATCGCGTTTCGGCTTGCCGATTCGGTATTTCGTGTATTTGCATTCAAATGCATTGATCTCGCACATGAAACAACGATTCGGTACAGAAATACACTCGTGAGACGAGGAATCATCGAATCTGAAATAAACTCGATTGCATCGCGTTTCGGCTTGCCGATTCGGTATGTCGTATATTTGCATTCAAATGCACCGATCTCGCACAAGAAATAACGATTCGGTACAGAAATAGACTCATGAAACGAGGAATCATGAAATCTGAAATAAACTCGATCGTATCGCGATTCGGCATGCCGATTCGGTGTTTCTGCGTCTATTTCGTGTATTTGAATTCAAACGCACCGGTCTCGAACAAGAATCAACGGTTCGGCACAGCAATAGACTCGTGAAACGAGGAATCATCGAATCTGAAATAAACTCGATTGTATCGCGTTTCGGCTTGCCGAATCGTTATTTCGTGTATTTGCATTCGAGTGCACCGATCTCGCACAAGAAACAAGGATTCGGTACAGAAATAGACTCGTGAGACGTGGAATCATCGAATCTGAAATAAACTCGATTGCATCGCGTTTCGGCTTGCCGATTCGGTATGTCGTATATTTGCATTCATATGCACCGATCTCGCACAAGAAATAACGATTCGGTACAGAAATAGACTCGTGAAACGAGGAATCATCGAATCTGAAATAAACTCGATTGTATCGCGTTTCGGCTTGCCGAATCGTTATTTCGTGTATTTGCATTCGAGTGCACCGATCTCGCACAAGAAACAAGGATTCGGAACAGAAATAGACTCGTGAGACGTGGAATCATCGAATCTGAAATAAACTCGATTGCATCGCGTTTCGTCTTGCCGATTCGGTATGTCGTATATTTGCATTCAAATGCACCGATCTCGCACAAGAAATAACGATTCGGTACAGAAATAGACTCATGAAACGAGGAATCATGAAATCTGAAATAAACTCGATCGTATCGCGATTCGGCATGCCGATTCGGTGTTTCTGCGTCTATTTCGTGTATTTGAATTCAAACGCACCGATCTCGAACAAGAAACAACGGTTCGGCACAGCAATAGACTCGTGAAACGAGGAATCATCGAATCTGAAATAAACTCGATTGCATCGCGTTTCGGCTTGCCGATTCGGTATGTCGTATATTTGCATTCAAATGTACCGATCTCGCACAAGAAATAACGATTCGGTACAGAAATAGACTCGTGAAACGAGGAATCATGAAATCTGAAATAAACTCAATTGCATCGCGTTTCGGCTTGCCGATTCGGTATTTCGTGTATTTGCATTCAAATGCATCGATCTCGCACATGAAACAACAATTCGGTACAGAAATACACTCGTGAGACGAGGAATCATCGAATCTGAAATAAACTCGATTGCATCACGTTTCGGCTTGCCGATTCGGTATGTCGTATATTTGCTTTCAAATGCACCGATCTCGCACAAGAAATAACGATTCGGTACAGAAAAAGACTCATGAAACGAGGAATCATGAAATCTGAAATAAACTCGATCGTATCGCGATTCGGCATGCCGATTCGGTGTTTCTGCGTCTATTTCGTGTATTTGAATTCAAACGCACCGATCTCGAACAAGAAACAACGGTTCGGCACAGCAATAGACTCGTGAAACGAGGAATCATCGAATCTGAAATAAACTCGATTGTATCGCGTTTCGGCTTGCCGGTTCGGTGTTTCTGCGTCTATTTCGTGTATTTGCATTCAAATGCACCGATCTCGCACAAGATACAACGATTCGGCACAGCAATAGACTCGTGAAACGAGGAATCATCGAATCTGTAATAAACTCGATTGCATCGCGTTTCGGCTTGCCGAATCGTTATTTCGTGTATTTGCATTCGAGTGCACCGATCTCGCACAAGAAACAACGATTCGGCACAGAAATAGACTCGTGAAACGAGTAATCATCGAATCCGAAATAAACTCGATTGCATCGCGTTTCGGCTTGCCGATTCGTTATGTCGTGTATTTGCATTCAAATGCACCGATCTCGCACAAGAAACAACGATTCGGTACAGTAATATACCCGTGGAACGAGGAATGATCGAATCTGAAGTAATCTCGATTGCATCGCGTTTCGGCTTGCCGATTCGGTATGTCGTGTCTTTGCATTCAAACGCACCGATCTCGCACAAGAAACAACGATCCGGCACAGAAATAGACTCGTGAAGCGAGGAATCATCGAATCGGAACTAAACTCGATTGCATCGCGTTTCGGCTTGCCGATTCGGTATGTCGTATATTTGCATTCATATGCACCAATGTCGCACAAGAAATAACGATTCGGTACAGAAATAGACTCGTGAAACGAGGAATCATCGAATCTGAAATAAACACGATTGTATCGCGTTTCGGCTTGCCGAATCGTTATTTCGTGTATTTGCATTCGAGTGCACCGATCTCGCACAAGAAACAAGGATTCGGAACAGAAATAGACTCGTGAGACGTGGAATCATCGAATCTGAAATAAACTCGATTGCATCGCGTTTCGGCTTGCCGATTCGGTATGTCGTATATTTGCATTCAAATGCACCGATCTCGCACAAGAAATAACGATTCGGTACAGAAATAGACTCGTGAAACGAGGAATCATGAAATCTGAAATAAACTCGATCGCATCGCGATTCGTCTTGCCGGTTCGGTGTTTCTGCGTCAATTTCGTGTATTTGCATTCAAATGCACCGATCTCGCACAAGATACAACGATTCGGCACAGCAATAGACTCGTGAAACGAGGAATCATCGAATCTGAAATAAACTCAATTGCATCGCGTTTCGGCTTGCCGATTCGGTATTTCGTGTATTTGCATTCAAATGCATCGATCTCGCACATGAAACAACGATTCGGTACAGAAATACACTCGTGAGACGAGGAATCATCGAATCTGAAATAAACTCGATTGCATCGCGTTTCGGCTTGCCGAATCGTTATTTCGTGTATTTGCATTCGAGTGCACCGATCTCGCACAAGAAACAACGATTCGGTACAGAAATAGACTCGTGAAACGAGGAATCATCGAATCTGAAATAAACTCAATTGCATCGCGTTTCGGCTTGCCGATTCGGTATTTCGTGTATTTGCATTCAAATGCATCGATCTCGCACATGAAACAACGATTCGGTACAGAAATACACTCGTGAGACGAGGAATCATCGAATCTGAAATAAACTCGATTGCATCGCGTTTCGGCTTGCCGAATCGTTATTTCGTGTATTTGCATTCGAGTGCACCGATCTCGCACAAGAAACAACGATTCGGCACAGAAATAGACTCGTGAAACGAGTAATCATCGAATCCGAAATAAACTCGATTGCATCGCGTTTCGGCTTGCCGATTCGTTATGTCGTGTATTTGCATTCAAATGCACCGATCTCGCACAAGAAACAACGATTCGGTACAGTAATATACCCGTGGAACGAGGAATCATCGAATCTGAAGTAAACTCGATTGCATCGCGTTTCGGCTTGCCGATTCGGTATGTCGTGTCTTTGCATTCAAACGCACCGATCTCGCACAAGAAACAACGATCCGGCACAGAAATAGACTCGTGAAGCGAGGAATCATCGAATCGGAACTAAACTCGATTGCATCGCGTTTCGGCTTGCCGATTCGGTATGTCGTGTATTTGCATTCAAATGCACCGATCTCGCACAAGAAACAAGGATTCGGTACAGAAATAGACTCGTGAAACGAGGAATCATCGAATCTGAAATAAACTCAATTGCATCGCGTTTCGGCTTGCCGATTCGGTATTTCGTGTATTTGCATTCAAATGCATCGATCTCGCACATGAAACAACGATTCGGTACAGAAATACACTCGTGAGACGAGGAATCATCGAATCTGAAATAAACTCGATTGCATCGCGTTTCGGCTTGCCGATTCGGTATGTCGTATATTTGCATTCAAATGCACCGATCTCGCACAAGAAACAACGATTCGGTACAGTAATATACCCGTGGAACGAGGAATCATCGAATCTGAAGTAAACTCGATTGCATCGCGTTTCGGCTTGCCGATTCGGTATGTCGTGTCTTTGCATTCAAACGCACCGATCTCGCACAAGAAACAACGATCCGGCACAGAAATAGACTCGTGAAGCGAGGAATCATCGAATCGGAACTAAACTCGATTGCATCGCGTTTCGGCTTGCCGATTCGGTATGTCGTATATTTGCATTCATATGCACCGATCTCGCACAAGAAATAACGATTCGGTACAGAAATAGACTCGTGAAACGAGGTATCATCGAATCTGAAATAAACTCAATTGCATCGCGTTTCGGCTTGCCGATTAGGTATTTCGTGTATTTGCATTCAAATGCATCGATCTCGCACATGAAACATCGATTCGGTACAGAAATACACTCGTGAGACGAGGAATCATCGAATCTGAAATAAACTCGATTGCATCGCGTTTCGGCTTGCCGATTCGGTATGTCGTATATTTGCTTTCAAATGCACCGATCTCGCACAAGAAATAACGATTCGGTACAGAAATAGACTCATGAAACGAGGAATCATGAAATCTGAAATAAACTCGATCGTATCGCGATTCGGCATGCCGATTCGGTATGTCGTGTATTTGCATTCAAATCGCACAAGAAACAAGGATTCGGTACAGAAATAGACTCGTGAAACGAGGAATCATCGAATCTGAAATAAACTCAATTGCATCGCGTTTCGGCTTGCCGATTCGGTATTTCGTATATTTGCATTCAAATGCACCGATCTCGCACAAGAAATAACGATTCGGTACAGAAATAGACTCATGAAACGAGGAATCATGAAATCTGAAATAAACTCGATCGTATCGCGATTCGGCATGCCGATTCGGTGTTTCTGCGTCTATTTCGTGTATTTGAATTCAAACGCACCGATCTCGAACAAGAAACAACGGTTCGGCACAGCAATAGACTCGTGAAACGAGGAATCATCGAATTTGAAATAAACTCGATTGTATCGCGTTTCGGCTTGCCGAATCGTTATTTCGTGTATTTGCATTCGAGTGCACCGATCTCGCACAAGAAACAAGGATTCGGTACAGAAATAGACTCGTGAGACGTGGAATCATCGAATCTGAAATAAACTCGATTGCATCGCGTTTCGGCTTGCCGATTCGGTATGTCGTATATTTGCTTTCAAATGCACCGATCTCGCACAAGAAATAACGATTCGGTACAGAAATAGACTCATGAAACGAGGAATCATGAAATCTGAAATAAACTCGATCGTATCGCGATTCGGCATGCCGATTCGGTGTTTCTGCGTCTATTTCGTGTATTTGAATTCAAACGCACCGATCTCGAACAAGAAACAACGGTTCGGCACAGCAATAGACTCGTGAAACGAGGAATCATCGAATCTGAAATAAACTCGATTGCATCGCGTTTCGGCTTGCCGATGCGGTATGTCGTATATCTGCATTCAAATGCACCGATCTCGCACAAGAAACAAGGATTCGGTACAGAAATAGACTCGTGAAACGAGGAATCATCGAATCCGAAATAAACTCGATTGCATCGCGTTTCGGCTTGCCGATTCGGTATGTCGTATATTTGCATTCATATGCACCGATCTCGCACAAGAAATAACGATTCGGTACAGAAATAGACTCGTGAAACGAGGAATCATGAAATCTGAAATAAACTCGATCGCATCGCGATTCGTCTTGCCGGTTCGGTGTTTCTGCGTCTATGTCGTGTATTTGCATTCAAACGCACCGCTCTTGCACAAGAAATAACGATTCGGTACAGAAATAGACTCATGAAACGAGGAATCGTGAAATCTGAAATAAACTCGATCGCATCGCGATCCGGCATGCCGATTCGGTGTTTCTGCGTCTATTTCGTGTATTTGAATTCAAACGCACCGATCTCGAACAAGAAACAACGGTTCGGCACAGCAATAGACTCGTGAAACGAGGAATCATCGAATCTGAAATAAACTCGATTGCATCGCGTTTCGGCTTGCCGAATCGTTATTTCGTGTATTTGCATTCGAGTGCACCGATCTCGCACAAGAAACAACGATTCGGCACAGAAATAGACTCGTGAAACGAGTAATCATCGAATCCGAAATAAACTCGATTGCATCGCGTTTCGGCTTGCCGATTCGGTATGTCGTGAATTTGCATTCAAATGCACCGATCTCGCACAAGAAACAAGGATTCGGTACAGAAATAGACTCGTGAAACGAGGAATCATCGAATCTGAAGTAAACTCAATTGCATCGCGTTTCGGCTTGCCGATTCGGTATTTCGTGTATTTGCATTCAAATGCATTGATCTCGCACATGAAACAACGATTTGGTACAGAAATACACTCGTGAGACGAGGAAACATCGAATCTGAAATAAACTCGATTGCATCGCGTTTCGGCTTGCCGATTCGGTATGTCGTATATTTGCATTCAAATGCACCGATCTCGCACAAGAAATAACGATTCGGTACAGAAATAGACTCATGAAACGAGGAATCATGAAATCTGAAATAAACTCGATCGTATCGCGATTCGGCATGCCGATTCGGTGTTTCTGCGTCTATTTCGTGTATTTGAATTCAAACGCACCGGTCTCGAACAAGAATCAACGGTTCGGCACAGCAATAGACTCGTGAAACGAGGAATCATCGAATCTGAAATAAACTCGATTGTATCGCGTTTCGGCTTGCCGAATCGTTATTTCGTGTATTTGCATTCGAGTGCACCGATCTCGCACAAGAAACAAGGATTCGGTACAGAAATAGACTCGTGAGACGTGGAATCATCGAATCTGAAATAAACTCGATTGCATCGCGTTTCGGCTTGCCGATTCGGTATGTCGTATATTTGCATTCAAATGCACCGATCTCGCACAAGAAATAACGATTCGGTACAGAAATAGACTCGTGAGACGAGGAATCATCGAATCTGAAATAAACTCGATCGCATCGCGATTCGTCTTGCCGGTTCGGTGTTTCTGCGTCTATTTCGTGTATTTGCATTCAAATGCACCGATCTCGCACAAGATACAACGATTCGGCACAGCAATAGACTCGTGAAACGAGGAATCATCGAATCTGAAATAAACTCGATTGCATCGCGTTTCGGCTTGCCGAATCGTTATTTCGTGTATTTGCATTCGAGTGCACCGATCTCGCACAAGAAACAACGATTCGGCACAGAAATAGACTCGTGAAACGAGTAATCATCGAATCCGAAATAAACTCGATTGCATCGCGTTTCGGCTTGCCGATTCGTTATGTCGTGTATTTGCATTCAAATGCACCGATCTCGCACAAGAAACAACGATTCGGTACAGTAATATACCCGTGGAACGAGGAATCATCGAATCTGAAGTAAACTCGATTGCATCGCGTTTCGGCTTGCCGATTCGGTATGTCGTGTCTTTGCATTCAAACGCACCGATCTCGCACAAGAAACAACGATCCGGCACAGAAATAGACTCGTGAAGCGAGGAATCATCGAATCGGAACTAAACTCGATTGCATCGCGTTTCGGCTTGCCGATTCGGTATGTCGTATATTTGCATTCATATGCACCGATCTCGCACAAGAAATAACGATTCGGTACAGAAATAGACTCGTGAAACGAGGAATCATCGAATCTGAAATAAACTCAATTGCATCGCGTTTCGGCTTGCCGATTAGGTATTTCGTGTATTTGCATTCAAATGCATCGATCTCGCACATGAAACATCGATTCGGTACAGAAATAGACTCATGAAACGATTAATCATGAAATCTGAAATAAACTCGATCGCATCGCGATTCGGCATGCCGATTCGGTGTTTCTGCGTCTATTTCGTGTATTTGAATTCAAACGCACCGATCTCGAACAAGAAACAACGGTTCGGCACAGCAATAGACTCGTGAAACGAGGAATCACCGAATCTGAAATAAACTCGATTGTATCGCGTTTCGGCTTGCCGAATCGTTATTTCGTGTATTTGCATTCGAGTGCACCGATCTCGCACAAGAAACAACGATTCGGCACAGAAATAGACTCGTGAAACGAGTAATCATCGAATCCGAAATAAACTCGATTGCATCGCGTTTCGGCTTGCCGATTCGGTATGTCGTGTATTTGCATTCAAATGCACCGATCTCGCACAAGAAACAAGGATTCGGTACAGAAATAGACTCGTGAAACGAGGAATCATCGAATCTGAAGTAAACTCAATTGCATCGCGTTTCGGCTTGCCGATTCGGTATTTCGTGTATTTGCATTCAAATGCATCGATCTCGCACATGAAACAACGATTCGGTACAGAAATACACTCGTGAGACGAGGAATCATCGAATCTGAAATAAACTCGATTGCATCGCGTTTCGGCTTGCCGATTCGGTATGTCGTATATTTGCATTCAAATGCACCGATCTCGCACAAGAAACAACGATTCGGTACAGTAATATACCCGTGGAACGAGGAATCATCGAATCTGAAGTAAACTCGATTGCATCGCGTTTCGGCTTGCCGATTCGGTATGTCGTGTCTTTGCATTCAAACGCACCGATCTCGCACAAGAAACAACGATCCGGCACAGAAATAGACTCGTGAAGCGAGGAATCATCGAATCGGAACTAAACTCGATTGCATCGCGTTTCGGCTTGCCGATTCGGTATGTCGTATATTTGCATTCGTATGCATCGATCTCGCACATGAAACATCGATTCGGTACAGAAATACACTCGTGAGACGAGGAATCATCGAATCTGAAATAAACTCGATTGCATCGCGTTTCGGCTTGCCGATTCGGTATGTCGTATATTTGCTTTCAAATGCACCGATCTCGCACAAGAAATAACGATTCGGTACAGAAATAGACTCATGAAACGAGGAATCATGAAATCTGAAATAAACTCGATCGTATCGCGATTCGGCATGCCGATTCGGTATGTCGTGTATTTGCATTCAAATCGCACAAGAAACAAGGATTCGGTACAGAAATAGACTCGTGAAACGAGGAATCATCGAATCTGAAATAAACTCAATTGCATCGCGTTTCGGCTTGCCGATTCGGTATTTCGTATATTTGCATTCAAATGCACCGATCTCGCACAAGAAATAACGATTCGGTACAGAAATAGACTCATGAAACGAGGAATCATGAAATCTGAAATAAACTCGATCGTATCGCGATTCGGCATGCCGATTCGGTGTTTCTGCGTCTATTTCGTGTATTTGAATTCAAACGCACCGATCTCGAACAAGAAACAACGGTTCGGCACAGCAATAGACTCGTGAAACGAGGAATCATCGAATCTGAAATAAACTCGATTGTATCGCGTTTCGGCTTGCCGAATCGTTATTTCGTGTATTTGCATTCGAGTGCACCGATCTCGCACAAGAAACAAGGATTCGGTACAGAAAGAGACTCGTGAGACGTGGAATCATCGAATCTGAAATAAACTCGATTGCATCGCGTTTCGGCATGCCGATTCGGTATGTCGTATATTTGCTTTCAAATGCACCGATCTCGCACAAGAAATAACGATTCGGTACAGAAATAGACTCATGAAACGAGGAATCATGAAATCTGAAATAAACTCGATCGTATCGCGATTCGGCATGCCGATTCGGTGTTTCTGCGTCTATTTCGTGTATTTGAATTCAAACGCACCGATCTCGAACAAGAAACAACGGTTCGGCACAGCAATAGACTCGTGAAACGAGGAATCATCGAATCTGAAATAAACTCGATTGCATCGCGTTTCGGCTTGCCGAATCGTTATTTCGTGTATTTGCATTCGAGTGCACCGATCTCGCACAAGAAACAACGATTCGGCACAGAAATAGACTCGTGAAACGAGTAATCATCGAATCCGAAATAAACTCGATTGCATCGCGTTTCGGCTTGCCGATTCGTTATGTCGTGTATTTGCATTCAAATGCACCGATCCCGCACAAGAAACAACGATTCGGTACAGTAATATATCCGTGGAACGAGGAATCATCGAATCTGAAGTAAACTCGATTGCATCGCGTTTCGGCTTGCCGATTCGGTATGTCGTGTCTTTGCATTCAAACGCACCGATCTCGCACAAGAAACAACGATCCGGCACAGAAATAGACTCGTGAAGCGAGGAATCATCGAATCGGAACTAAACTCGATTGCATCGCGTTTCGGCTTGCCGATTCGGTATGTCGTATATTTGCATTCATATGCACCGATCTCGCACAAGAAATAACGATTCGGTACAGAAATAGACTCGTGAAACGAGGAATCATCGAATCTGAAATAAACTCAATTGCATCGCGTTTCGGCTTGCCGATTAGGTATTTCGTGTATTTGCATTCAAATGCATCGATCTCGCACATGAAACATCGATTCGGTACAGAAATACACTCGTGAGACGAGGAATCATCGAATCGGAACTAAACTCGATTGCATCGCGTTTCGGCTTGCCGATTCGGTATTTCGTATATTTGCATTCAAATGCACCGATCTCGCACAAGAAATAACGATTCGGTACAGAAATAGACTCATGAAACGAGGAATCATGAAATCTGAAATAAACTCGATCGTATCGCGATTCGGCATGCCGATTCGGTGTTTCTGCGTCTATTTCGTGTATTTGAATTCAAACGCACCGATCTCGAACAAGAAACAACGGTTCGGCACAGCAATAGACTCGTGAAACGAGGAATCATCGAATCTGAAATAAACTCGATTGTATCGCGTTTCGGCTTGCCGAATCGTTATTTCGTGTATTTGCATTCGAGTGCACCGATCTCGCACAAGAAACAAGGATTCGGTACAGAAAGAGACTCGTGAGACGTGGAATCATCGAATCTGAAATAAACTCGATTGCATCGCGTTTCGGCATGCCGATTCGGTATGTCGTATATTTGCTTTCAAATGCACCGATCTCGCACAAGAAATAACGATTCGGTACAGAAATAGACTCATGAAACGAGGAATCATGAAATCTGAAATAAACTCGATCGTATCGCGATTCGGCATGCCGATTCGGTGTTTCTGCGTCTATTTCGTGTATTTGAATTCAAACGCACCGATCTCGAACAAGAAACAACGGTTCGGCACAGCAATAGACTCGTGAAACGAGGAATCATCGAATCTGAAATAAACTCGATTGCATCGCGTTTCGGCTTGCCGATTCGGTATGTCGTATATCTGCATTCAAATGCACCGATCTCGCACAAGAAACAAGGATTCGGTACAGAAATAGACTCGTGAAACGAGGAATCATCGAATCTGAAATAAACTCAATTGCATCGCGTTTCGGCTTGCCGATTCGGTATTTCGTGTATTTGCATTCAAATGCATCGATCTCGCACATGAAACAACGATTCGGTACAGCAATAGACTCGTGAAACGAGGAATCATCGAATCCGAAATAAACTCGATTGCATCGCGTTTCGGCTTGCCGATTCGGTATGTCGTATATTTGCATTCATATGCACCGATCTCGCACAAGAAATAACGATTCGGTACAGAAATAGACTCGTGAAACGAGGAATCATGAAATCTGAAATAAACTCGATCGCATCGCGATTCGTCTTGCCGGTTCGGTGTTTCTGCGTCTATGTCGTGTATTTGCATTCAAACGCACCGCTCTTGCACAAGAAATAACGATTCGGTACAGAAATAGACTCATGAAACGAGGAATCGTGAAATCTGAAATAAACTCGATCGCATCGCGATCCGGCATGCCGATTCGGTGTTTCTGCGTCTATTTCGTGTATTTGAATTCAAACGCACCGATCTCGAACAAGAAACAACGGTTCGGCACAGCAATAGACTCGTGAAACGAGGAATCATCGAATCTGAAATAAACTCGATTGCATCGCGTTTCGGCTTGCCGAATCGTTATTTCGTGTATTTGCATTCGAGTGCACCGGTCTCGCACAAGAAACAACGATTCGGCACAGAAATAGACTCGTGAAACGAGTAATCATCGAATCCGAAATAAACTCGATTGCATCGCGTTTCGGCTTGCCGATTCGGTATGTCGTGAATTTGCATTCAAATGCACCGATCTCGCACAAGAAACAAGGATTCGGTACAGAAATAGACTCGTGAAACGAGGAATCATCGAATCTGAAGTAAACTCAATTGCATCGCGTTTCGGCTTGCCGATTCGGTATTTCGTGTATTTGCATTCAAATGCATTGATCTCGCACATGAAACAACGATTCGGTACAGAAATACACTCGTGAGACGAGGAATCATCGAATCTGAAATAAACTCGATTGCATCGCGTTTCGGCTTGCCGATTCGGTATGTCGTATATTTGCATTCAAATGCACCGATCTCGCACAAGAAATAACGATTCGGTACAGAAATAGACTCATGAAACGAGGAATCATGAAATCTGAAATAAACTCGATCGTATCGCGATTCGGCATGCCGATTCGGTGTTTCTGCGTCTATTTCGTGTATTTGCATTCAAATGCACCGATCTCGCACAAGATACAACGATTCGGCACAGCAATAGACTCGTGAAACGAGGAATCATCGAATCTGAAATAAACTCGATTGCATCGCGTTTCGGCTTGCCGAATCGTTATTTCGTGTATTTGCATTCGAGTGCACCGATCTCGCACAAGAAACAACGATTCGGCACAGAAATAGACTCGTGAAACGAGTAATCATCGAATCCGAAATAAACTCGATTGCATCGCGTTTCGGCTTGCCGATTCGTTATGTCGTGTATTTGCATTCAAATGCACCGATCCCGCACAAGAAACAACGATTCGGTACAGTAATATACCCGTGGAACGAGGAATCATCGAATCTGAAGTAAACTCGATTGCATCGCGTTTCGGCTTGCCGATTCGGTATGTCGTGTCTTTGCATTCAAACGCACCGATCTCGCACAAGAAACAACGATCCGGCACAGAAATAGACTCGTGAAGCGAGGAATCATCGAATCGGAACTAAACTCGATTGCATCGCGTTTCGGCTTGCCGATTCGGTATGTCGTATATTTGCATTCATATGCACCGATCTCGCACAAGAAATAACGATTCGGTACAGAAATAGACTCGTGAAACGAGGAATCATCGAATCTGAAATAAACTCAATTGCATCGCGTTTCGGCTTGCCGATTAGGTATTTCGTGTATTTGCATTCAAATGCATCGATCTCGCACATGAAACATCGATTCGGTACAGAAATACACTCGTGAGACGAGGAATCATCGAATCGGAACTAAACTCGATTGCATCGCGTTTCGGCTTGCCGATTCGGTATGTCGTATATTTGCATTCATATGCACCGATCTCGCACAAGAAATAACGATTCGGTACAGAAATAGACTCGTGAAACGAGGAATCATCGAATCTGAAATAAACTCAATTGCATCGCGTTTCGGCTTGCCGATTAGGTATTTCGTGTATTTGCATTCAAATGCATCGATCTCGCACATGAAACATCGATTCGGTACAGAAATACACTCGTGAGACGAGGAATCATCGAATCTGAAATAAACTCGATTGCATCGCGTTTCGGCTTGCCGATTCGGTATGTCGTATATTTGCTTTCAAATGCACCGATCTCGCACAAGAAATAACGATTCGGTACAGAAATAGACTCATGAAACGAGGAATCATGAAATCTGAAATAAACTCGATCGTATCGCGATTCGGCATGCCGATTCGGTGTTTCTGCGTCTATTTCGTGTATTTGAATTCAAACGCACCGATCTCGAACAAGAAACAACGGTTCGGCACAGCAATAGACTCGTGAAACGAGGAATCATCGAATCTGAAATAAACTCGATTGTATCGCGTTTCGGCTGGCCGAATCGTTATTTCGTGTATTTGCATTCGAGTGCACCGATCTCGCACAAGAAACAAGGATTCGGTACAGAAATAGACTCGTGAGACGTGGAATCATCGAATCTGAAATAAACTCGATTGCATCGCGTTTCGGCTTGCCGGTTCGGTGTTTCTGCGTCTATTTCGTGTATTTGCATTCAAATGCACCGATCTCGCACAAGATACAACGATTCGGCACAGCAATAGACTCGTGAAACGAGGAATCATCGAATCTGAAATAAACTCGATTGCATCGCGTTTCGGCTTGCCGATTCGGTATGTCGTGTATTTGCATTCAAATGCACCGATCTCGCACAAGAAACAAGGATTCGGTACAGAAATAGACTCGTGAAACGAGGAATCATCGAATCTGAAGTAAACTCAATTGCATCGCGTTTCGGCTTGCCGATTCGGTATTTCGTGTATTTGCATTCAAATGCATCGATCTCGCACATGAAACAACGATTCGGTACAGAAATACACTCGTGAGACGAGGAATCATCGAATCTGAAATAAACTCGATTGCATCGCGTTTCGGCTTGCCGATTCGGTATGTCGTATATTTGCATTAAAATGCACCGATCTCGCACAAGAAATAACGATTCGGTACAGAAATAGACTCATGAAACGAGGAATTATGAAATCTGAAATAAACTCGATCGTATCGCGATTCGGCATGCCGATTCGGTGTTTCTGCGTCTATTTCGTGTATTTGAATTCAAACGCACCGATCTCGAACAAGAATCAACGGTTCGGCACAGCAATAGACTCGTGAAACGAGGAATCATCGAATCTGAAATAAACTCGATTGTATCGCGTTTCGGCTTGCCGAATCGTTATTTCGTGTATTTGCATTCGAGTGCACCGATCTCGCACAAGAAACAAGGATTCGGTACAGAAATAGACTCGTGAGACGTGGAATCATCGAATCTGAAATAAACTCGATTGCATCGCGTTTCGGCTTGCCGATTCGGTATGTCGTATATTTGCATTCAAATGCACCGATCTCGCACAAGAAATAACGATTCGGTACAGAAATAGACTCATGAAACGAGGAATCATGAAATCTGAAATAAACTCGATCGTATCGCGATTCGGCATGCCGATTCGGTGTTTCTGCGTCTATTTCGTATATTTGAATTCAAACGCACCGATCTCGAACAAGAATCAACGGTTCGGCACAGCAATAGACTCGTGAAACGAGGAATCATCGAATCTGAAATAAACTCGATTGTATCGCGTTTCGGCTTGCCGAATCGTTATTTCGTGTATTTGCATTCGAGTGCACCGATCTCGCACAAGAAACAAGGATTCGGTACAGAAATAGACTCGTGAGACGTGGAATCATCGAATCTGAAATAAACTCGATTGCATCGCGTTTCGGCTTGCCGATTCGGTATGTCGTATATTTGCATTCAAATGCACCGATCTCGCACAAGAAATAACGATTCGGTACAGAAATAGACTCGTGAGACGAGGAATCATCGAATCTGAAATAAACTCGATCGCATCGCGATTCGTCTTGCCGGTTCGGTGTTTCTGCGTCTATTTCGTGTATTTGCATTCAAATGCACCGATCTCGCACAAGATACAACGATTCGGCACAGCAATAGACTCGTGAAACGAGTAATCATCGAATCCGAAATAAACTCGATTGCATCGCGTTTCGGCTTGCCGATTCGGTATGTCGTGAATTTGCATTCAAATGCACCGATCTCGCACAAGAAACAAGGATTCGGTACAGAAATAGACTCGTGAAACGAGGAATCATCGAATCTGAAGTAAACTCAATTGCATCGCGTTTCGGCTTGCCGATTCGGTATTTCGTGTATTTGCATTCAAATGCATTGATCTCGCACATGAAACAACGATTCGGTACAGAAATACACTCGTGAGACGAGGAATCATCGAATCTGAAATAAACTCGATTGCATCGCGTTTCGGCTTGCCGATTCGGTATGTCGTATATTTGCATTCAAATGCACCGATCTCGCACAAGAAATAACGATTCGGTACAGAAATAGACTCATGAAACGAGGAATCATGAAATCTGAAATAAACTCGATCGTATCGCGATTCGGCATGCCGATTCGGTGTTTCTGCGTCTATTTCGTGTATTTGAATTCAAACGCACCGGTCTCGAACAAGAATCAACGGTTCGGCACAGCAATAGACTCGTGAAACGAGGAATCATCGAATCTGAAATAAACTCGATTGTATCGCGTTTCGGCTTGCCGAATCGTTATTTCGTGTATTTGCATTCGAGTGCACCGATCTCGCACAAGAAACAAGGATTCGGTACAGAAATAGACTCGTGAGACGTGGAATCATCGAATCTGAAATAAACTCGATTGCATCGCGTTTCGGCTTGCCGATTCGGTATGTCGTATATTTGCATTCAAATGCACCGATCTCGCACAAGAAATAACGATTCGGTACAGAAATAGACTCGTGAGACGAGGAATCATCGAATCTGAAATAAACTCGATCGCATCGCGATTCGTCTTGCCGGTTCGGTGTTTCTGCGTCTATTTCGTGTATTTGCATTCAAATGCACCGATCTCGCACAAGATACAACGATTCGGCACAGCAATAGACTCGTGAAACGAGGAATCATCGAATCTGAAAGAAACTCGATTGCATCGCGTTTCGGCTTGCCGAATCGTTATTTCGTGTATTTGCATTCGAGTGCACCGATCTCGCACAAGAAACAACGATTCGGCACAGAAATAGACTCGTGAAACGAGTAATCATCGAATCCGAAATAAACTCGATTGCATCGCGTTTCGGCTTGCCGATTCGTTATGTCGTGTATTTGCATTCAAATGCACCGATCTCGCACAAGAAACAACGATTCGGTACAGTAATATACCCGTGGAACGAGGAATCATCGAATCTGAAGTAAACTCGATTGCATCGCGTTTCGGCTTGCCGATTCGGTATGTCGTGTCTTTGCATTCAAACGCACCGATCTCGCACAAGAAACAACGATCCGGCACAGAAATAGACTCGTGAAGCGAGGAATCATCGAATCGGAACTAAACTCGATTGCATCGCGTTTCGGCTTGCCGATTCGGTATGTCGTATATTTGCATTCATATGCACCGATCTCGCACAAGAAATAACGATTCGGTACAGAAATAGACTCGTGAAACGAGGAATCATCGAATCTGAAATAAACTCAATTGCATCGCGTTTCGGCTTGCCGATTAGGTATTTCGTGTATTTGCATTCAAATGCATCGATCTCGCACATGAAACATCGATTCGGTACAGAAATAGACTCATGAAACGATTAATCATGAAATCTGAAATAAACTCGATCGCATCGCGATTCGGCATGCCGATTCGGTGTTTCTGCGTCTATTTCGTGTATTTGAATTCAAACGCACCGATCTCGAACAAGAAACAACGGTTCGGCACAGCAATAGACTCGTGAAACGAGGAATCACCGAATCTGAAATAAACTCGATTGTATCGCGTTTCGGCTTGCCGAATCGTTATTTCGTGTATTTGCATTCGAGTGCACCGATCTCGCACAAGAAACAACGATTCGGCACAGAAATAGACTCGTGAAACGAGTAATCATCGAATCCGAAATAAACTCGATTGCATCGCGTTTCGGCTTGCCGATTCGGTATGTCGTGTATTTGCATTCAAATGCACCGATCTCGCACAAGAAACAAGGATTCGGTACAGAAATAGACTCGTGAAACGAGGAATCATCGAATCTGAAGTAAACTCAATTGCATCGCGTTTCGGCTTGCCGATTCGGTATTTCGTGTATTTGCATTCAAATGCATCGATCTCGCACATGAAACAACGATTCGGTACAGAAATACACTCGTGAGACGAGGAATCATCGAATCTGAAATAAACTCGATTGCATCGCGTTTCGGCTTGCCGATTCGGTATGTCGTATATTTGCATTCAAATGCACCGATCTCGCACAAGAAACAACGATTCGGTACAGTAATATACCCGTGGAACGAGGAATCATCGAATCTGAAGTAAACTCGATTGCATCGCGTTTCGGCTTGCCGATTCGGTATGTCGTGTCTTTGCATTCAAACGCACCGATCTCGCACAAGAAACAACGATCCGGCACAGAAATAGACTCGTGAAGCGAGGAATCATCGAATCGGAACTAAACTCGATTGCATCGCGTTTCGGCTTGCCGATTCGGTATGTCGTATATTTGCATTCGTATGCACCGATCTCGCACAAGAAATAACGATTCGGTACAGAAATAGACTCGTGAAACGAGGTATCATCGAATCTGAAATAAACTCAATTGCATCGCGTTTCGGCTTGCCGATTAGGTATTTCGTGTATTTGCATTCAAATGCATCGATCTCGCACATGAAACATCGATTCGGTACAGAAATACACTCGTGAGACGAGGAATCATCGAATCTGAAATAAACTCGATTGCATCGCGTTTCGGCTTGCCGATTCGGTATGTCGTATATTTGCTTTCAAATGCACCGATCTCGCACAAGAAATAACGATTCGGTACAGAAATAGACTCATGAAACGAGGAATCATGAAATCTGAAATAAACTCGATCGTATCGCGATTCGGCATGCCGATTCGGTATGTCGTGTATTTGCATTCAAATCGCACAAGAAACAAGGATTCGGTACAGAAATAGACTCGTGAAACGAGGAATCATCGAATCTGAAATAAACTCAATTGCATCGCGTTTCGGCTTGCCGATTCGGTATTTCGTATATTTGCATTCAAATGCACCGATCTCGCACAAGAAATAACGATTCGGTACAGAAATAGACTCATGAAACGAGGAATCATGAAATCTGAAATAAACTCGATCGTATCGCGATTCGGCATGCCGATTCGGTGTTTCTGCGTCTATTTCGTGTATTTGAATTCAAACGCACCGATCTCGAACAAGAAACAACGGTTCGGCACAGCAATAGACTCGTGAAACGAGGAATCATCGAATCTGAAATAAACTCGATTGTATCGCGTTTCGGCTTGCCGAATCGTTATTTCGTGTATTTGCATTCGAGTGCACCGATCTCGCACAAGAAACAAGGATTCGGTATAGAAATAGACTCGTGAGACGTGGAATCATCGAATCTGAAATAAACTCGATTGCATCGCGTTTCGGCTTGCCGATTCGGTATGTCGTATATTTGCTTTCAAATGCACCGATCTCGCACAAGAAATAACGATTCGGTACAGAAATAGACTCATGAAACGAGGAATCATGAAATCTGAAATAAACTCGATCGTATCGCGATTCGGCATGCCGATTCGGTGTTTCTGCGTCTATTTCGTGTATTTGAATTCAAACGCACCGATCTCGAACAAGAAACAACGGTTCGGCACAGCAATAGACTCGTGAAACGAGGAATCATCGAATCTGAAATAAACTCGATTGCATCGCGTTTCGGCTTGCCGATTCGGTATGTCGTATATCTGCATTCAAATGCACCGATCTCGCACAAGAAACAAGGATTCGGTACAGAAATAGACTCGTGAAACGAGGAATCATCGAATCTGAAATAAACTCAATTGCATCGCGTTTCGGCTTGCCGATTCGGTATTTCGTGTATTTGCATTCAAATGCATCGATCTCGCACATGAAACAACGATTCGGTACAGCAATAGACTCGTGAAACGAGGAATCATCGAATCCGAAATAAACTCGATTGCATCGCGTTTCGGCTTGCCGATTCGGTATGTCGTATATTTGCATTCATATGCACCGATCTCGCACAAGAAATAACGATTCGGTACAGAAATAGACTCGTGAAACGAGGAATCATGAAATCTGAAATAAACTCGATCGCATCGCGATTCGTCTTGCCGGTTCGGTGTTTCTGCGTCTATGTCGTGTATTTGCATTCAAACGCACCGCTCTTGCACAAGAAATAACGATTCGGTACAGAAATAGACTCATGAAACGAGGAATCGTGAAATCTGAAATAAACTCGATCGCATCGCGATCCGGCATGCCGATTCGGTGTTTCTGCGTCTATTTCGTGTATTTGAATTCAAACGCACCGATCTCGAACAAGAAACAACGGTTCGGCACAGCAATAGACTCGTGAAACGAGGAATCATCGAATCTGAAATAAACTCGATTGCATCGCGTTTCGGCTTGCCGAATCGTTATTTCGTGTATTTGCATTCGAGTGCACCGGTCTCGCACAAGAAACAACGATTCGGCACAGAAATAGACTCGTGAAACGAGTAATCATCGAATCCGAAATAAACTCGATTGCATCGCGTTTCGGCTTGCCGATTCGGTATGTCGTGAATTTGCATTCAAATGCACCGATCTCGCACAAGAAACAAGGATTCGGTACAGAAATAGACTCGTGAAACGAGGAATCATCGAATCTGAAGTAAACTCAATTGCATCGCGTTTCGGCTTGCCGATTCGGTATTTGCATTCAAATGCATTGATCTCGCACATGAAACAACGATTCGGTACAGAAATACACTCGTGAGACGAGGAATCATCGAATCTGAAATAAACTCGATTGCATCGCGTTTCGGCTTGCCGATTCGGTATGTCGTATATTTGCATTCAAATGCACCGATCTCGCACAAGAAATAACGATTCGGTACAGAAATAGACTCATGAAACGAGGAATCATGAAATCTGAAATAAACTCGATCGTATCGCGATTCGGCATGCCGATTCGGTGTTTCTGCGTCTATTTCGTGTATTTGAATTCAAACGCACCGGTCTCGAACAAGAATCAACGGTTCGGCACAGCAATAGACTCGTGAAACGAGGAATCATCGAATCTGAAATAAACTCGATTGTATCGCGTTTCGGCTTGCCGAATCGTTATTTCGTGTATTTGCATTCGAGTGCACCGATCTCGCACAAGAAACAAGGATTCGGTACAGAAATAGACTCGTGAGACGTGGAATCATCGAATCTGAAATAAACTCGATTGCATCGCGTTTCGGCTTGCCGATTCGGTATGTCGTATATTTGCATTCAAATGCACCGATCTCGCACAAGAAATAACGATTCGGTACAGAAATAGACTCGTGAGACGAGGAATCATCGAATCTGAAATAAACTCGATCGCATCGCGATTCGTCTTGCCGGTTCGGTGTTTCTGCGTCTATTTCGTGTATTTGCATTCAAATGCACCGATCTCGCACAAGATACAACGATTCGGCACAGCAATAGACTCGTGAAACGAGGAATCATCGAATCTGAAATAAACTCGATTGCATCGCGTTTCGGCTTGCCGAATCGTTATTTCGTGTATTTGCATTCGAGTGCACCGATCTCGCACAAGAAACAACGATTCGGCACAGAAATAGACTCGTGAAACGAGTAATCATCGAATCCGAAATAAACTCGATTGCATCGCGTTTCGGCTTGCCGATTCGTTATGTCGTGTATTTGCATTCAAATGCACCGATCTCGCACAAGAAACAACGATTCGGTACAGTAATATACCCGTGGAACGAGGAATCATCGAATCTGAAGTAAACTCGATTGCATCGCGTTTCGGCTTGCCGATTCGGTATGTCGTGTCTTTGCATTCAAACGCACCGATCTCGCACAAGAAACAACGATCCGGCACAGAAATAGACTCGTGAAGCGAGGAATCATCGAATCGGAACTAAACTCGATTGCATCGCGTTTCGGCTTGCCGATTCGGTATGTCGTATATTTGCATTCATATGCACCGATCTCGCACAAGAAATAACGATTCGGTACAGAAATAGACTCGTGAAACGAGGAATCATCGAATCTGAAATAAACTCAATTGCATCGCGTTTCGGCTTGCCGATTAGGTATTTCGTGTATTTGCATTCAAATGCATCGATCTCGCACATGAAACATCGATTCGGTACAGAAATAGACTCATGAAACGATTAATCATGAAATCTGAAATAAACTCGATCGCATCGCGATTCGGCATGCCGATTCGGTGTTTCTGCGTCTATTTCGTGTATTTGAATTCAAACGCACCGATCTCGAACAAGAAACAACGGTTCGGCACAGCAATAGACTCGTGAAACGAGGAATCACCGAATCTGAAATAAACTCGATTGTATCGCGTTTCGGCTTGCCGAATCGTTATTTCGTGTATTTGCATTCGAGTGCACCGATCTCGCACAAGAAACAACGATTCGGCACAGAAATAGACTCGTGAAACGAGTAATCATCGAATCCGAAATAAACTCGATTGCATCGCGTTTCGGCTTGCCGATTCGGTATGTCGTGTATTTGCATTCAAATGCACCGATCTCGCACAAGAAACAAGGATTCGGTACAGAAATAGACTCGTGAAACGAGGAATCATCGAATCTGAAGTAAACTCAATTGCATCGCGTTTCGGCTTGCCGATTCGGTATTTCGTGTATTTGCATTCAAATGCATCGATCTCGCACATGAAACAACGATTCGGTACAGAAATACACTCGTGAGACGAGGAATCATCGAATCTGAAATAAACTCGATTGCATCGCGTTTCGGCTTGCCGATTCGGTATGTCGTATATTTGCATTCAAATGCACCGATCTCGCACAAGAAATAACGATTCGGTACAGAAATAGACCCATGAAACGATTAATCATGAAATCTGAAATAAACTCGATCGCATCGCGATTCGGCATGCCGATTCGGTGTTTCTGCGTCTATTTCGTGTATTTGAATTCAAACGCACCGATCTCGAACAAGAAACAACGGTTCGGCACAGCAATAGACTCGTGAAACGAGGAATCACCGAATCTGAAATAAACTCGATTGTATCGCGTTTCGGCTTGCCGAATCGTTATTTCGTGTATTTGCATTCGAGTGCACCGATCTCGCACAAGAAACAACGATTCGGCACAGAAATAGACTCGTGAAACGAGGAATCATCGAATCTGAAATAAACTCGATTGCATCGCGTTTCGGCTTGCCGATTCGGTATGTCGTATATTTGCATTCAAATGTACCGATCTCGCACAAGAAATAACGATTCGGTACAGAAATAGACTCGTGAAACGAGGAATCATGAAATCTGAAATAAACTCAATTGCATCGCGTTTCGGCTTGCCGATTCGGTATGTCGTGTCTTTGCATTCAAACGCACCGATCTCGCACAAGAAACAACGATCCGGCACAGAAATAGACTCGTGAAGCGAGGAATCATCGAATCGGAACTAAACTCGATTGCATCGCGTTTCGGCTTGCCGATTCGGTATGTCGTATATTTGCATTCATATGCACCGATCTCGCACAAGAAATAACGATTCGGTACAGAAATAGACTCGTGAAACGAGGAATCATCGAATCTGAAATAAACTCGATTGTATCGCGTTTCGGCTTGCCGAATCGTTATTTCGTGTATTTGCATTCGAGTGCACCGATCTCGCACAAGAAACAAGGATTCGGAACAGAAATAGACTCGTGAGACGTGGAATCATCGAATCTGAAGTAAACTCGATTGCATCGCGTTTCGGCTTGCCGATTCGGTATGTCGTGTCTTTGCATTCAAACGCACCGATCTCGCACAAGAAACAACGATCCGGCACAGAAATAGACTCGTGAAGCGAGGAATCATCGAATCGGAACTAAACTCGATTGCATCGCGTTTCGGCTTGCCGATTCGGTATGTCGTATATTTGCATTCATATGCACCGATCTCGCACAAGAAATAACGATTCGGTACAGAAATAGACTCGTGAAACGAGGTATCATCGAATCTGAAATAAACTCAATTGCATCGCGTTTCGGCTTGCCGATTAGGTATTTCGTGTATTTGCATTCAAATGCATCGATCTCGCACATGAAACATCGATTCGGTACAGAAATACACTCGTGAGACGAGGAATCATCGAATCTGAAATAAACTCGATTGCATCGCGTTTCGGCTTGCCGATTCGGTATGTCGTATATTTGCTTTCAAATGCACCGATCTCGCACAAGAAATAACGATTCGGTACAGAAATAGACTCATGAAACGAGGAATCATGAAATCTGAAATAAACTCGATCGTATCGCGATTCGGCATGCCGATTCGGTATGTCGTGTATTTGCATTCAAATCGCACAAGAAACACGGATTCGGTACAGAAATAGACTCGTGAAACGAGGAATCATCGAATCTGAAATAAACTCAATTGCATCGCGTTTCGGCTTGCCGATTCGGTACTTCGTATATTTGCATTCAAATGCACCGATCTCGCACAAGAAATAACGATTCGGTACAGAAATAGACTCATGAAACGAGGAATCATGAAATCTGAAATAAACTCGATCGTATCGCGATTCGGCATGCCGATTCGGTGTTTCTGCGTCTATTTCGTGTATTTGAATTCAAACGCACCGATCTCGAACAAGAAACAACGGTTCGGCACAGCAATAGACTCGTGAAACGAGGAATCATCGAATCTGAAATAAACTCGATTGTATCGCGTTTCGGCTTGCCGAATCGTTATTTCGTGTATTTGCATTCGAGTGCACCGATCTCGCACAAGAAACAAGGATTCGGTACAGAAATAGACTCGTGAGACGTGGAATCATCGAATCTGAAATAAACTCGATTGCATCGCGTTTCGGCTTGCCGATTCGGTATGTCGTATATTTGCTTTCAAATGCACCGATCTCGCACAAGAAATAACGATTCGGTACAGAAATAGACTCATGGAACGAGGAATCATGAAATCTGAAATAAACTCGATCGTATCGCGATTCGGCATGCCGATTCGGTGTTTCTGCGTCTATTTAGTGTATTTGAATTCAAACGCACCGATCTCGAACAAGAAACAACGGTTCGGCACAGCAATAGACTCGTGAAACGAGGAATCATCGAATCTGAAATAAACTCGATTGCATCGCGTTTCGGCTTGCCGATTCGGTATGTCGTATATCTGCATTCAAATGCACCGATCTCGCACAAGAAACAAGGATTCGGTACAGAAATAGACTCGTGAAACGAGGAATCATCGAATCTGAAATAAACTCAATTGCATCGCGTTTCGGCTTGCCGATTCGGTATTTCGTGTATTTGCATTCAAATGCATCGATCTCGCACATGAAACAACGATTCGGTACAGCAATAGACTCGTGAAACGAGGAATCATCGAATCCGAAATAAACTCGATTGCATCGCGTTTCGGCTTGCCGATTCGGTATGTCGTATATTTGCATTCATATGCACCGATCTCGCACAAGAAATAACGATTCGGTACAGAAATAGACTCGTGAAACGAGGAATCATGAAATCTGAAATAAACTCGATCGCATCGCGATTCGTCTTGCCGGTTCGGTGTTTCTGCGTCTATGTCGTGTATTTGCATTCAAACGCACCGCTCTTGCACAAGAAATAACGATTCGGTACAGAAATAGACTCATGAAACGAGGAATCGTGAAATCTGAAATAAACTCGATCGCATCGCGATCCGGCATGCCGATTCGGTGTTTCTGCGTCTATTTCGTGTATTTGAATTCAAACGCACCGATCTCGAACAAGAAACAACGGTTCGGCACAGCAATAGACTCGTGAAACGAGGAATCATCGAATCTGAAATAAACTCGATTGCATCGCGTTTCGGCTTGCCGAATCGTTATTTCGTGTATTTGCATTCGAGTGCACCGATCTCGCACAAGAAACAACGATTCGGCACAGAAATAGACTCGTGAAACGAGTAATCATCGAATCCGAAATAAACTCGATTGCATCGCGTTTCGGCTTGCCGATTCGGTATGTCGTGAATTTGCATTCAAATGCACCGATCTCGCACAAGAAACAAGGATTCGGTACAGAAATAGACTCGTGAAACGAGGAATCATCGAATCTGAAGTAAACTCAATTGCATCGCGTTTCGGCTTGCCGATTCGGTATTTCGTGTATTTGCATTCAAATGCATTGATCTCGCACATGAAACAACGATTCGGTACAGAAATACACTCGTGAGACGAGGAATCATCGAATCTGAAATAAACTCGATTGCATCGCGTTTCGGCTTGCCGATTCGGTGTGTCGTATATTTGCATTCAAATGCACCGATCTCGCACAAGAAATAACGATTCGGTACAGAAATAGACTCATGAAACGAGGAATCATCGAATCTGAAATAAACTCGATTGCATCGCGTTTCGGCTTGCCGAATCGTTATTTCGTGTATTTGCATTCGAGTGCACCGATCTCGCACAAGAAACAACGATTCGGCACAGAAATAGACTCGTGAAACGAGTAATCATCGAATCCGAAATAAACTCGATTGCATCGCGTTTCGGCTTGCCGATTCGGTATTTCGTGTATTTGCATTCAAATGCATTGATCTCGCACATGAAACAACGATTCGGTACAGAAATACACTCGTGAGACGAGGAATCATCGAATCTGAAATAAACTCAATTGCATCGCGTTTCGGCTTGCCGATTCGGTATTTCGTATATTTGCATTCAAATGCACCGATCTCGCACAAGAAACAACGATTCGGCACAGCAATAGACTCGTGAAACGAGGAATCATCGAATCTGAAATAAACTCGATTGCATCGCGTTTCGGCTTGCCGATTCGGTATGTCGTATATCTGCATTCAAATGCACCGATCTCGCACAAGAAACAAGGATTCGGTACAGAAATAGACTCGTGAAACGAGGAATCATGGAATCTGAAATAAACTCAATTGCATCGCGTTTCGGCTTGCCGATTCGGTATTTCGTGTATTTGCATTCAAATGCATCGATCTCGCACATGAAACAACGATTCGGTACAGCAATAGACTCGTGAAACGAGGAATCATCGAATCCGAAATAAACTCGATTGCATCGCGTTTCGGCTTGCCGATTCGGTATGTCGTATATTTGCATTCATATGCACCGATCTCGCACAAGAAATAACGATTCGGTACAGAAATAGACTCGTGAAACGAGGAATCATGAAATCTGAAATAAACTCGATCGCATCGCGATTCGTCTTGCCGGTTCGGTGTTTCTGCGTCTATGTCGTGTATTTGCATTCAAACGCACCGCTCTTGCACAAGAAATAACGATTCGGTACAGAAATAGACTCATGAAACGAGGAATCGTGAAATCTGAAATAAACTCGATCGCATCGCGATCCGGCATGCCGATTCGGTGTTTCTGCGTCTATTTCGTGTATTTGAATTCAAACGCACCGATCTCGAACAAGAAACAACGGTTCGGCACAGCAATAGACTCGTGAAACGAGGAATCATCGAATCTGAAATAAACTCGATTGCATCGCGTTTCGGCTTGCCGAATCGTTATTTCGTGTATTTGCATTCGAGTGCACCGATCTCGCACAAGAAACAACGATTCGGCACAGAAATAGACTCGTGAAACGAGTAATCATCGAATCCGAAATAAACTCGATTGCATCGCGTTTCGGCTTGCCGATTCGGTATGTCGTGAATTTGCATTCAAATGCACCGATCTCGCACAAGAAACAAGGATTCGGTACAGAAATAGACTCGTGAAACGAGGAATCATCGAATCTGAAGTAAACTCAATTGCATCGCGTTTCGGCTTGCCGATTCGGTATTTCGTGTATTTGCATTCAAATGCATTGATCTCGCACATGAAACAACGATTCGGTACAGAAATACACTCGTGAGACGAGGAATCATCGAATCTGAAATAAACTCGATTGCATCGCGTTTCGGCTTGCCGATTCGGTGTGTCGTATATTTGCATTCAAATGCACCGATCTCGCACAAGAAATAACGATTCGGTACAGAAATAGACTCATGAAACGAGGAATCATCGAATCTGAAATAAACTCGATTGCATCGCGTTTCGGCTTGCCGAATCGTTATTTCGTGTATTTGCATTCGAGTGCACCGATCTCGCACAAGAAACAACGATTCGGCACAGAAATAGACTCGTGAAACGAGTAATCATCGAATCCGAAATAAACTCGATTGCATCGCGTTTCGGCTTGCCGATTCGGTATTTCGTGTATTTGCATTCAAATGCATTGATCTCGCACATGAAACAACGATTCGGTACAGAAATACACTCGTGAGACGAGGAATCATCGAATCTGAAATAAACTCAATTGCATCGCGTTTCGGCTTGCCGATTCGGTATTTCGTATATTTGCATTCAAATGCACCGATCTCGCACAAGAAACAACGATTCGGCACAGCAATAGACTCGTGAAACGAGGAATCATCGAATCTGAAATAAACTCGATTGCATCGCGTTTCGGCTTGCCGAATCGTTATTTCGTGTATTTGCATTCGAGTGCACCGATCTCGCACAAGAAACAACGATTCGGCACAGAAATAGACTCGTGAAACGAGTAATCATCGAATCCGAAATAAACTCGATTGCATCGCGTTTCGGCTTGCCGATTCGGTATGTCGTGAATTTGCATTCAAATGCACCGATCTCGCACAAGAAACAAGGATTCGGTACAGAAATAGACTCGTGAAACGAGGAATCATCGAATCTGAAGTAAACTCAATTGCATCGCGTTTCGGCTTGCCGATTCGGTATTTCGTGTATTTGCATTCAAATGCATTGATCTCGCACATGAAACAACGATTCGGTACAGAAATACACTCGTGAGACGAGGAATCATCGAATCTGAAATAAACTCGATTGCATCGCGTTTCGGCTTGCCGATTCGGTGTGTCGTATATTTGCATTCAAATGCACCGATCTCGCACAAGAAATAACGATTCGGTACAGAAATAGACTCATGAAACGAGGAATCATCGAATCTGAAATAAACTCGATTGCATCGCGTTTCGGCTTGCCGAATCGTTATTTCGTGTATTTGCATTCGAGTGCACCGATATCGCACAAGAAACAACGATTCGGCACAGAAATAGACTCGTGAAACGAGTAATCATCGAATCCGAAATAAACTCGATTGCATCGCGTTTCGGCTTGCCGATTCGGTATGTCGTGAATTTGCATTCAAATGCACCGATCTCGCACAAGAAACAAGGATTCGGTACAGAAATAGACTCGTGAAACGAGGAATCATCGAATCTGAAGTAAACTCAATTGCATCGCGTTTCGGCTTGCCGATTCGGTATTTCGTGTATTTGCATTCAAATGCATTGATCTCGCACATGAAACAACGATTCGGTACAGAAATACACTCGTGAGACGAGGAATCATCGAATCTGAAATAAACTCGATTGCATCGCGTTTCGGCTTGCCGATTCGGTATGTCGTATATTTGCATTCAAATGCACCGATCTCGCACAAGAAATAACGATTCGGTACAGAAATAGACTCATGAAACGAGGAATCATGAAATCTGAAATAAACTCGATCGTATCGCGATTCGGCATGCCGATTCGGTGTTTCTGCGTCTATTTCGTGTATTTGAATTCAAACGCACCGGTCTCGAACAAGAATCAACGGTTCGGCACAGCAATAGACTCGTGAAACGAGGAATCATCGAATCTGAAATAAACTCGATTGTATCGCGTTTCGGCTTGCCGAATCGTTATTTCGTGTATTTGCATTCGAGTGCACCGATCTCGCACAAGAAACAAGGATTCGGTACAGAAATAGACTCGTGAGACGTGGAATCATCGAATCTGAAATAAACTCGATTGCATCGCGTTTCGGCTTGCCGATTCGGTATGTCGTATATTTGCATTCAAATGCACCGATCTCGCACAAGAAATAACGATTCGGTACAGAAATAGACTCGTGAGACGAGGAATCATCGAATCTGAAATAAACTCGATCGCATCGCGATTCGTCTTGCCGGTTCGGTGTTTCTGCGTCTATTTCGTGTATTTGCATTCAAATGCACCGATCTCGCACAAGATACAACGATTCGGCACAGCAATAGACTCGTGAAACGAGGAATCATCGAATCTGAAATAAACTCGATTGCATCGCGTTTCGGCTTGCCGAATCGTTATTTCGTGTATTTGCATTCGAGTGCACCGATCTCGCACAAGAAACAACGATTCGGCACAGAAATAGACTCGTGAAACGAGTAATCATCGAATCCGAAATAAACTCGATTGCATCGCGTTTCGGCTTGCCGATTCGTTATGTCGTGTATTTGCATTCAAATGCACCGATCTCGCACAAGAAACAACGATTCGGTACAGTAATATACCCGTGGAACGAGGAATCATCGAATCTGAAGTAAACTCGATTGCATCGCGTTTCGGCTTGCCGATTCGGTATGTCGTGTCTTTGCATTCAAACGCACCGATCTCGCACAAGAAACAACGATCCGGCACAGAAATAGACTCGTGAAGCGAGGAATCATCGAATCGGAACTAAACTCGATTGCATCGCGTTTCGGCTTGCCGATTCGGTATGTCGTATATTTGCATTCATATGCACCGATCTCGCACAAGAAATAACGATTCGGTACAGAAATAGACTCGTGAAACGAGGAATCATCGAATCTGAAATAAACTCAATTGCATCGCGTTTCGGCTTGCCGATTAGGTATTTCGTGTATTTGCATTCAAATGCATCGATCTCGCACATGAAACATCGATTCGGTACAGAAATAGACTCATGAAACGATTAATCATGAAATCTGAAATAAACTCGATCGCATCGCGATTCGGCATGCCGATTCGGTGTTTCTGCGTCTATTTCGTGTATTTGAATTCAAACGCACCGATCTCGAACAAGAAACAACGGTTCGGCACAGCAATAGACTCGTGAAACGAGGAATCACCGAATCTGAAATAAACTCGATTGTATCGCGTTTCGGCTTGCCGAATCGTTATTTCGTGTATTTGCATTCGAGTGCACCGATCTCGCACAAGAAACAACGATTCGGCACAGAAATAGACTCGTGAAACGAGTAATCATCGAATCCGAAATAAACTCGATTGCATCGCGTTTCGGCTTGCCGATTCGGTATGTCGTATATTTGCATTCAAATGCACCGATCTCGCACAAGAAATAACGATTCGGTACAGAAATAGACCCATGAAACGATTAATCATGAAATCTGAAATAAACTCGATCGCATCGCGATTCGGCATGCCGATTCGGTGTTTCTGCGTCTATTTCGTGTATTTGAATTCAAACGCACCGATCTCGAACAAGAAACAACGGTTCGGCACAGCAATAGACTCGTGAAACGAGGAATCACCGAATCTGAAATAAACTCGATTGTATCGCGTTTCGGCTTGCCGAATCGTTATTTCGTGTATTTGCATTCGAGTGCACCGATCTCGCACAAGAAACAACGATTCGGCACAGAAATAGACTCGTGAAACGAGGAATCATCGAATCTGAAATAAACTCGATTGCATCGCGTTTCGGCTTGCCGATTCGGTATGTCGTATATTTGCATTCAAATGTACCGATCTCGCACAAGAAATAACGATTCGGTACAGAAATAGACTCGTGAAACGAGGAATCATGAAATCTGAAATAAACTCAATTGCATCGCGTTTCGGCTTGCCGATTCGGTATTTCGTGTATTTGCATTCAAATGCATCGATCTCGCACATGAAACAACAATTCGGTACAGAAATACACTCGTGAGACGAGGAATCATCGAATCTGAAATAAACTCGATTGCATCGCGTTTCGGCTTGCCGATTCGGTATGTCGTATATTTGCTTTCAAATGCACCGATCTCGCACAAGAAATAACGATTCGGTACAGAAATAGACTCATGAAACGAGGAATCATGAAATCTGAAATAAACTCGATCGTATCGCGATTCGGCTTGCCGATTCGGTATGTCGTGTCTTTGCATTCAAACGCACCGATTTCGCACAAGAAACAACGATCCGGCACAGAAATAGACTCGTGAAGCGAGGAATCATCGAATCGGAACTAAACTCGATTGCATCGCGTTTCGGCTTGCCGATTCGGTATGTCGTATATTTGCATTCATATGCACCGATCTCGCACAAGAAATAACGATTCGGTACAGAAATAGACTCGTGAAACGAGGAATCATCGCATCTGAAATAAACTCGATTGTATCGCGTTTCGGCTTGCCGAATCGTTATTTCGTGTATTTGCATTCGAGTGCACCGATCTCGCACAAGAAACAAGGATTCGGAACAGAAATAGACTCGTGAGACGTGGAATCATCGAATCTGAAATAAACTCGATTGCATCGCGTTTCGGCTTGCCGATTCGGTATGTCGTATATTTGCATTCAAATGCACCGATCTCGCACAAGAAATAACGATTCGGTACAGAAATAGACTCATGAAACGAGGAATCATGAAATCTGAAATAAACTCGATCGTATCGCGATTCGGCATGCCGATTCGGTGTTTCTGCGTCTATTTCGTGTATTTGAATTCAAACGCACCGATCTCGAACAAGAAACAACGGTTCGGCACAGCAATAGACTCGTGAAACGAGGAATCATCGAATCTGAAATAAACTCGATTGCATCGCGTTTCGGCTTGCCGATTCGGTATGTCGTATATTTGCATTCAAATGTACCGATCTCGCACAAGAAATAACGATTCGGTACAGAAATAGACTCGTGAAACGAGGAATCATGAAATCTGAAATAAACTCAATTGCATCGCGTTTCGGCTTGCCGATTCGGTATTTCGTGTATTTGCATTCAAATGCATCGATCTCGCACATGAAATAACAATTCGGTACAGAAATACACTCGTGAGACGAGGAATCATCGAATCTGAAATAAACTCGATTGCATCGCGTTTCGGCTTGCCGATTCGGTATGTCGTATATTTGCATTCAAATGCACCGATCTCGCACAAGAAATAACGATTCGGTACAGAAATAGACTCATGAAACGAGGAATCATGAAATCTGAAATAAACTCGATCGTATCGCGATTCGGCATGCCGATTCGGTGTTTCTGCGTCTATTTCGTGTATTTGAATTCAAACGCACCGATCTCGAACAAGAAACAACGGTTCGGCACAGCAATAGACTCGTGAAACGAGGAATCATCGAATCTGAAATAAACTCGATTGCATCGCGTTTCGGCTTGCCGATTCGGTATGTCGTATATTTGCATTCAAATGTACCGATCTCGCACAAGAAATAACGATTCGGTACAGAAATAGACTCGTGAAACGAGGAATCATGAAATCTGAAATAAACTCAATTGCATCGCGTTTCGGCTTGCCGATTCGGTATTTCGTGTATTTGCATTCAAATGCATCGATCTCGCACATGAAACAACAATTCGGTACAGAAATACACTCGTGAGACGAGGAATCATCGAATCTGAAATAAACTCGATTGCATCGCGTTTCGGCTTGCCGATTCGGTATGTCGTATATTTGCATTCAAATGCACCGATCTCGCACAAGAAATAACGATTCGGTACAGAAATAGACTCATGAAACGAGGAATCATGAAATCTGAAATAAACTCGATCGTATCGCGATTCGGCATGCCGATTCGGTGTTTCTGCGTCTATTTCGTGTATTTGAATTCAAACGCACCGATCTCGAACAAGAAACAACGGTTCGGCACAGCAATAGACTCGTGAAACGAGGAATCATCGAATCTGAAATAAACTCGATTGCATCGCGTTTCGGCTTGCCGATTCGGTATGTCGTATATTTGCATTCAAATGTACCGATCTCGCACAAGAAATAACGATTCGGTACAGAAATAGACTCGTGAAACGAGGAATCATGAAATCTGAAATAAACTCAATTGCATCGCGTTTCGGCTTGCCGATTCGGTATTTCGTGTATTTGCATTCAAATGCATCGATCTCGCACATGAAACAACAATTCGGTACAGAAATACACTCGTGAGACGAGGAATCATCGAATCTGAAATAAACTCGATTGCATCGCGTTTCGGCTTGCCGATTCGGTATGTCGTATATTTGCTTTCAAATGCACCGATCTCGCACAAGAAATAACGATTCGGTACAGAAATAGACTCATGAAACGAGGAATCATGAAATCTGAAATAAACTCGATCGTATCGCGATTCGGCATGCCGATTCGGTGTTTCTGCGTCTATTTCGTGTATTTGAATTCAAACGCACCGATCTCGAACAAGAAACAACGGTTCGGCACAGCAATAGACTCGTGAAACGAGGAATCATCGAATCTGAAATAAACTCGATTGTATCGCGTTTCGGCTTGCCGGTTCGGTGTTTCTGCGTCTATTTCGTGTATTTGCATTCAAATGCACCGATCTCGCACAAGATACAACGATTCGGCACAGCAATAGACTCGTGAAACGAGGAATCATCGAATCTGTAATAAACTCGATTGCATCGCGTTTCGGCTTGCCGAATCGTTATTTCGTGTATTTGCATTCGAGTGCACCGATCTCGCACAAGAAACAACGATTCGGCACAGAAATAGACTCGTGAAACGAGTAATCATCGAATCCGAAATAAACTCGATTGCATCGCGTTTCGGCTTGCCGATTCGTTATGTCGTGTATTTGCATTCAAATGCAGCGATCTCGCACAAGAAACAACGATTCGGTACAGTAATATACCCGTGGAACGAGGAATCATCGAATCTGAAGTAAACTCGATTGCATCGCGTTTCGGCTTGCCGATTCGGTATGTCGTGTCTTTGCATTCAAACGCACCGATCTCGCACAAGAAACAACGATCCGGCACAGAAATAGACTCGTGAAGCGAGGAATCATCGAATCGGAACTAAACTCGATTGCATCGCGTTTCGGCTTGCCGATTCGGTATGTCGTATATTTGCATTCATATGCACCGATCTCGCACAAGAAATAACGATTCGGTACAGAAATAGACTCGTGAAACGAGGAATCATCGAATCTGAAATAAACTCGATTGTATCGCGTTTCGGCTTGCCGAATCGTTATTTCGTGTATTTGCATTCGAGTGCACCGATCTCGCACAAGAAACAAGGATTCGGTACAGAAATAGACTCGTGAAACGAGGAATCATCGAATCTGAAATAAACTCAATTGCTTCGCGTTTCGGCTTGCCGATTCGGTATGTCGTATATTTGCATTCAAATGCACCGATCTCGCACAAGAAATAACGATTCGGTACAGAAATAGACTCATGAAACGAGGAATCATGAAATCTGAAATAAACTCGATCGTATCGCGATTCGGCATGCCGATTCGGTGTTTCTGCGTCTATTTCGTGTATTTGAATTCAAACGCACCGATCTCGAACAAGAAACAACGGTTCGGCACAGCAATAGACTCGTGAAACGAGGAATCGTCGAATCTGAAATAAACTCGATTGCATCGCGTTTCGGCTTGCCGATTCGGTATGTCGTATATTTGCATTCAAATGTACCGATCTCGCACAAGAAATAACGATTCGGTACAGAAATAGACTCGTGAAACGAGGAATCATGAAATCTGAAATAAACTCAATTGCATCGCGTTTCGGCTTGCCGATTCGGTATTTCGTGTATTTGCATTCAAATGCATCGATCTCGCACATGAAATAACAATTCGGTACAGAAATACACTCGTGAGACGAGGAATCATCGAATCTGAAATAAACTCGATTGCATCGCGTTTCGGCTTGCCGATTCGGTATGTCGTATATTTGCATTCAAATGCACCGATCTCGCACAAGAAATAACGATTCGGTACAGAAATAGACTCATGAAACGAGGAATCATGAAATCTGAAATAAACTCGATCGTATCGCGATTCGGCATGCCGATTCGGTGTTTCTGCGTCTATTTCGTGTATTTGAATTCAAACGCACCGATCTCGAACAAGAAACAACGGTTCGGCACAGCAATAGACTCGTGAAACGAGGAATCATCGAATCTGAAATAAACTCGATTGCATCGCGTTTCGGCTTGCCGATTCGGTATGTCGTATATTTGCATTCAAATGTACCGATCTCGCACAAGAAATAACGATTCGGTACAGAAATAGACTCGTGAAACGAGGAATCATGAAATCTGAAATAAACTCAATTGCATCGCGTTTCGGCTTGCCGATTCGGTATTTCGTGTATTTGCATTCAAATGCATCGATCTCGCACATGAAACAACAATTCGGTACAGAAATACACTCGTGAGACGAGGAATCATCGAATCTGAAATAAACTCGATTGCATCGCGTTTCGGCTTGCCGATTCGGTATGTCGTATATTTGCATTCAAATGCACCGATCTCGCACAAGAAATAACGATTCGGTACAGAAATAGACTCATGAAACGAGGAATCATCGAATCTGAAATAAACTCGATTGCATCGCGTTTCGGCTTGCCGAATCGTTATTTCGTGTATTTGCATTCGAGTGCACCGATCTCGCACAAGAAACAACGATTCGGCACAGAAATAGACTCGTGAAACGAGTAATCATCGAATCCGAAATAAACTCGATTGCATCGCGTTTCGGCTTGCCGATTCGGTATGTCGTGAATTTGCATTCAAATGCACCGATCTCGCACAAGAAACAAGGATTCGGTACAGAAATAGACTCGTGAAACGAGGAATCATCGAATCTGAAGTAAACTCAATTGCATCGCGTTTCGGCTTGCCGATTCGGTATTTCGTGTATTTGCATTCAAATGCATTGATCTCGCACATGAAACAACGATTCGGTACAGAAATACACTCGTGAGACGAGGAATCATCGAATCTGAAATAAACTCGATTGCATCGCGTTTCGGCTTGCCGATTCGGTATGTCGTATATTTGCATTCAAATGCACCGATCTCGCACAAGAAATAACGATTCGGTACAGAAATAGACTCATGAAACGAGGATTCATCGAATCTGAAATAAACTCGATTGCATCGCGTTTCGGCTTGCCGAATCGTTATTTCGTGTATTTGCATTCGAGTGCACCGATCTCGCACAAGAAACAACGATTCGGCACAGAAATAGACTCGTGAAACGAGTAATCATCGAATCCGAAATAAACTCGATTGCATCGCGTTTCGGTTTGCCGATTCGGTATGTCGTGAATTTGCATTCAAATGCACCGATCTCGCACAAGAAACAAGGATTCGGTACAGAAATAGACTCGTGAAACGAGGAATCATCGAATCTGAAGTAAACTCAATTGCATCGCGTTTCGGCTTGCCGATTCGGTATTTCGTGTATTTGCATTCAAATGCATTGATCTCGCACATGAAACAACGATTCGGTACAGAAATACACTCGTGAGACGAGGAATCATCGAATCTGAAATAAACTCGATTGCATCGCGTTTCGGCTTGCCGATTCGGTATGTCGTATATTTGCATTCAAATGCACCGATCTCGCACAAGAAATAACGATTCGGTACAGAAATAGACTCATGAAACGAGGAATCATGAAATCTGAAATAAACTCGATCGTATCGCGATTCGGCATGCCGATTCGGTGTTTCTGCGTCTATTTCGTGTATTTGAATTCAAACGCACCGGTCTCGAACAAGAATCAACGGTTCGGCACAGCAATAGACTCGTGAAACGAGGAATCATCGAATCTGAAATAAACTCGATTGTATCGCGTTTCGGCTTGCCGAATCGTTATTTCGTGTATTTGCATTCGAGTGCACCGATCTCGCACAAGAAACAAGGATTCGGTACAGAAATAGACTCGTGAGACGTGGAATCATCGAATCTGAAATAAACTCGATTGCATCGCGTTTCGGCTTGCCGATTCGGTATGTCGTATATTTGCATTCAAATGCACCGATCTCGCACAAGAAATAACGATTCGGTACAGAAATAGACTCGTGAGACGAGGAATCATCGAATCTGAAATAAACTCGATCGCATCGCGATTCGTCTTGCCGGTTCGGTGTTTCTGCGTCTATTTCGTGTATTTGCATTCAAATGCACCGATCTCGCACAAGATACAACGATTCGGCACAGCAATAGACTCGTGAAACGAGGAATCATCGAATCTGAAATAAACTCGATTGCATCGCGTTTCGGCTTGCCGAATCGTTATTTCGTGTATTTGCATTCGAGTGCACCGATCTCGCACAAGAAACAACGATTCGGCACAGAAATAGACTCGTGAAACGAGTAATCATCGAATCCGAAATAAACTCGATTGCATCGCGTTTCGGCTTGCCGATTCGTTATGTCGTGTATTTGCATTCAAATGCACCGATCTCGCACAAGAAACAACGATTCGGTACAGTAATATACCCGTGGAACGAGGAATCATCGAATCTGAAGTAAACTCGATTGCATCGCGTTTCGGCTTGCCGATTCGGTATGTCGTGTCTTTGCATTCAAACGCACCGATCTCGCACAAGAAACAACGATCCGGCACAGAAATAGACTCGTGAAGCGAGGAATCATCGAATCGGAACTAAACTCGATTGCATCGCGTTTCGGCTTGCCGATTCGGTATGTCGTATATTTGCATTCATATGCACCGATCTCGCACAAGAAATAACGATTCGGTACAGAAATAGACTCGTGAAACGAGGAATCATCGAATCTGAAATAAACTCAATTGCATCGCGTTTCGGCTTGCCGATTAGGTATTTCGTGTATTTGCATTCAAATGCATCGATCTCGCACATGAAACATCGATTCGGTACAGAAATAGACTCATGAAACGATTAATCATGAAATCTGAAATAAACTCGATCGCATCGCGATTCGGCATGCCGATTCGGTGTTTCTGCGTCTATTTCGTGTATTTGAATTCAAACGCACCGATCTCGAACAAGAAACAACGGTTCGGCACAGCAATAGACTCGTGAAACGAGGAATCACCGAATCTGAAATAAACTCGATTGTATCGCGTTTCGGCTTGCCGAATCGTTATTTCGTGTATTTGCATTCGAGTGCACCGATCTCGCACAAGAAACAACGATTCGGCACAGAAATAGACTCGTGAAACGAGTAATCATCGAATCCGAAATAAACTCGATTGCATCGCGTTTCGGCTTGCCGATTCGGTATGTCGTGTATTTGCATTCAAATGCACCGATCTCGCACAAGAAACAAGGATTCGGTACAGAAATAGACTCGTGAAACGAGGAATCATCGAATCTGAAGTAAACTCAATTGCATCGCGTTTCGGCTTGCCGATTCGGTATTTCGTGTATTTGCATTCAAATGCATCGATCTCGCACATGAAACAACGATTCGGTACAGAAATACACTCGTGAGACGAGGAATCATCGAATCTGAAATAAACTCGATTGCATCGCGTTTCGGCTTGCCGATTCGGTATGTCGTATATTTGCATTCAAATGCACCGATCTCGCACAAGAAATAACGATTCGGTACAGAAATAGACCCATGAAACGATTAATCATGAAATCTGAAATAAACTCGATCGCATCGCGATTCGGCATGCCGATTCGGTGTTTCTGCGTCTATTTCGTGTATTTGAATTCAAACGCACCGATCTCGAACAAGAAACAACGGTTCGGCACAGCAATAGACTCGTGAAACGAGGAATCACCGAATCTGAAATAAACTCGATTGTATCGCGTTTCGGCTTGCCGAATCGTTATTTCGTGTATTTGCATTCGAGTGCACCGATCTCGCACAAGAAACAACGATTCGGCACAGAAATAGACACGTGAAACGAGGAATCATCGAATCTGAAATAAACTCGATTGCATCGCGTTTCGGCTTGCCGATTCGGTATGTCGTATATTTGCATTCAAATGTACCGATCTCGCACAAGAAATAACGATTCGGTACAGAAATAGACTCGTGAAACGAGGAATCATGAAATCTGAAATAAACTCAATTGCATCGCGTTTCGGCTTGCCGATTCGGTATTTCGTGTATTTGCATTCAAATGCATCGATCTCGCACATGAAACAACAATTCGGTACAGAAATACACTCGTGAGACGAGGAATCATCGAATCTGAAATAAACTCGATTGCATCGCGTTTCGGCTTGCCGATTCGGTATGTCGTATATTTGCTTTCAAATGCACCGATCTCGCACAAGAAATAACGATTCGGTACAGAAATAGACTCATGAAACGAGGAATCATGAAATCTGAAATAAACTCGATCGTATCGCGATTCGGCTTGCCGATTCGGTATGTCGTGTCTTTGCATTCAAACGCACCGATTTCGCACAAGAAACAACGATCCGGCACAGAAATAGACTCGTGAAGCGAGGAATCATCGAATCGGAACTAAACTCGATTGCATCGCGTTTCGGCTTGCCGATTCGGTATGTCGTATATTTGCATTCATATGCACCGATCTCGCACAAGAAATAACGATTCGGTACAGAAATAGACTCGTGAAACGAGGAATCATCGCATCTGAAATAAACTCGATTGTATCGCGTTTCGGCTTGCCGAATCGTTATTTCGTGTATTTGCATTCGAGTGCACCGATCTCGCACAAGAAACAAGGATTCGGAACAGAAATAGACTCGTGAGACGTGGAATCATCGAATCTGAAATAAACTCGATTGCATCGCGTTTCGGCTTGCCGATTCGGTATGTCGTATATTTGCATTCAAATGCACCGATCTCGCACAAGAAATAACGATTCGGTACAGAAATAGACTCATGAAACGAGGAATCATGAAATCTGAAATAAACTCGATCGTATCGCGATTCGGCATGCCGATTCGGTGTTTCTGCGTCTATTTCGTGTATTTGAATTCAAACGCACCGATCTCGAACAAGAAACAACGGTTCGGCACAGCAATAGACTCGTGAAACGAGGAATCATCGAATCTGAAATAAACTCGATTGCATCGCGTTTCGGCTTGCCGATTCGGTATGTCGTATATTTGCATTCAAATGTACCGATCTCGCACAAGAAATAACGATTCGGTACAGAAATAGACTCGTGAATCGAGGAATCATGAAATCTGAAATAAACTCAATTGCATCGCGTTTCGGCTTGCCGATTCGGTATTTCGTGTATTTGCATTCAAATGCATCGATCTCGCACATGAAATAACAATTCGGTACAGAAATACACTCGTGAGACGAGGAATCATCGAATCTGAAATAAACTCGATTGCATCGCGTTTCGGCTTGCCGATTCGGTATGTCGTATATTTGCATTCAAATGCACCGATCTCGCACAAGAAATAACGATTCGGTACAGAAATAGACTCATGAAACGAGGAATCATGAAATCTGAAATAAACTCGATCGTATCGCGATTCGGCATGCCGATTCGGTGTTTCTGCGTCTATTTCGTGTATTTGAATTCAAACGCACCGATCTCGAACAAGAAACAACGGTTCGGCACAGCAATAGACTCGTGAAACGAGGAATCATCGAATCTGAAATAAACTCGATTGCATCGCGTTTCGGCTTGCCGATTCGGTATGTCGTATATTTGCATTCAAATGTACCGATCTCGCACAAGAAATAACGATTCGGTACAGAAATAGACTCGTGAAACGAGGAATCATGAAATCTGAAATAAACTCAATTGCATCGCGTTTCGGCTTGCCGATTCGGTATTTCGTGTATTTGCATTCAAATGCATCGATCTCGCACATGAAACAACAATTCGGTACAGAAATACACTCGTGAGACGAGGAATCATCGAATCTGAAATAAACTCGATTGCATCGCGTTTCGGCTTGCCGATTCGGTATGTCGTATATTTGCATTCAAATGCACCGATCTCGCACAAGAAATAACGATTCGGTACAGAAATAGACTCATGAAACGAGGAATCATGAAATCTGAAATAAACTCGATCGTATCGCGATTCGGCATGCCGATTCGGTGTTTCTGCGTCTATTTCGAGTATTTGAATTCAAACGCACCGATCTCGAACAAGAAACAACGGTTCGGCACAGCAATAGACTCGTGAAACGAGGAATCATCGAATCTGAAATAAACTCGATTGCATCGCGTTTCGGCTTGCCGATTCGGTATGTCGTATATTTGCATTCAAATGTACCGATCTCGCACAAGAAATAACGATTCGGTACAGAAATAGACTCGTGAAACGAGGAATCATGAAATCTGAAATAAACTCAATTGCATCGCGTTTCGGCTTGCCGATTCGGTATTTCGTGTATTTGCATTCAAATGCATCGATCTCGCACATGAAACAACAATTCGGTACAGAAATACACTCGTGAGACGAGGAATCATCGAATCTGAAATAAACTCGATTGCATCGCGTTTCGGCTTGCCGATTCGGTATGTCGTATATTTGCATTCAAATGCACCGATCTCGCACAAGAAATAACGATTCGGTACAGAAATAGACTCATGAAACGAGGAATCATGAAATCTGAAATAAACTCGATCGTATCGCGATTCGGCATGCCGATTCGGTGTTTCTGCGTCTATTTCGTGTATTTGAATTCAAACGCACCGATCTCGAACAAGAAACAACGGTTCGGCACAGCAATAGACTCGTGAAACGAGGAATCATCGAATCTGAAATAAACTCGATTGCATCGCGTTTCGGCTTGCCGATTCGGTATGTCGTATATTTGCATTCAAATGTACCGATCTCGCACAAGAAATAACGATTCGGTACAGAAATAGACTCGTGAAACGAGGAATCATGAAATCTGAAATAAACTCAATTGCATCGCGTTTCGGCTTGCCGATTCGGTATTTCGTGTATTTGCATTCAAATGCATCGATCTCGCACATGAAACAACAATTCGGTACAGAAATACACTCGTGAGACGAGGAATCATCGAATCTGAAATAAACTCGATTGCATCGCGTTTCGGCTTGCCGATTCGGTATGTCGTATATTTGCATTCAAATGCACCGATCTCGCACAAGAAATAACGATTCGGTACAGAAATAGACTCATGAAACGAGGAATCATGAAATCTGAAATAAACTCGATCGTATCGCGATTCGGCATGCCGATTCGGTGTTTCTGCGTCTATTTCGTGTATTTGAATTCAAACGCACCGATCTCGAACAAGAAACAACGGTTCGGCACAGCAATAGACTCGTGAAACGAGGAATCATCGAATCTGAAATAAACTCGATTGCATCGCGTTTCGGCTTGCCGATTCGGTATGTCGTATATTTGCATTCAAATGTACCGATCTCGCACAAGAAATAACGATTCGGTACAGAAATAGACTCGTGAAACGAGGAATCATGAAATCTGAAATAAACTCAATTGCATCGCGTTTCGGCTTGCCGATTCGGTATTTCGTGTATTTGCATTCAAATGCATCGATCTCGCACATGAAACAACAATTCGGTACAGAAATACACTCGTGAGACGAGGAATCATCGAATCTGAAATAAACTCGATTGCATCGCGTTTCGGCTTGCCGATTCGGTATGTCGTATATTTGCTTTCAAATGCACCGATCTCGCACAAGAAATAACGATTCGGTACAGAAATAGACTCATGAAACGAGGAATCATGAAATCTGAAATAAACTCGATCGTATCGCGATTCGGCATGCCGATTCGGTGTTTCTGCGTCTATTTCGTGTATTTGAATTCAAACGCACCGATCTCGAACAAGAAACAACGGTTCGGCACAGCAATAGACTCGTGAAACGAGGAATCATCGAATCTGAAATAAACTCGATTGTATCGCGTTTCGGCTTGCCGGTTCGGTGTTTCTGCGTCTATTTCGTGTATTTGCATTCAAATGCACCGATCTCGCACAAGATACAACGATTCGGCACAGCAATAGACTCGTGAAACGAGGAATCATCGAATCTGTAATAAACTCGATTGCATCGCGTTTCGGCTTGCCGAATCGTTATTTCGTGTATTTGCATTCGAGTGCACCGATCTCGCACAAGAAACAACGATTCGGCACAGAAATAGACTCGTGAAACGAGTAATCATCGAATCCGAAATAAACTCGATTGCATCGCGTTTCGGCTTGCCGATTCGTTATGTCGTGTATTTGCATTCAAATGCAGCGATCTCGCACAAGAAACAACGATTCGGTACAGTAATATACCCGTGGAACGAGGAATCATCGAATCTGAAGTAAACTCGATTGCATCGCGTTTCGGCTTGCCGATTCGGTATGTCGTGTCTTTGCATTCAAACGCACCGATCTCGCACAAGAAACAACGATCCGGCACAGAAATAGACTCGTGAAGCGAGGAATCATCGAATCGGAACTAAACTCGATTGCATCGCGTTTCGGCTTGCCGATTCGGTATGTCGTATATTTGCATTCATATGCACCGATCTCGCACAAGAAATAACGATTCGGTACAGAAATAGACTCGTGAAACGAGGAATCATCGAATCTGAAATAAACTCGATTGTATCGCGTTTCGGCTTGCCGAATCGTTATTTCGTGTATTTGCATTCGAGTGCACCGATCTCGCACAAGAAACAAGGATTCGGTACAGAAATAGACTCGTGAAACGAGGAATCATCGAATCTGAAATAAACTCAATTGCATCGCGTTTCGGCTTGCCGATTCGGTATTTCGTGTATTTGCATTCAAATGCATCGATCTCGCACATGAAACAACGATTCGGTACAGCAATAGACTCGTGAAACGAGGAATCATCGAATCCGAAATAAACTCGATTGCATCGCGTTTCGGCTTGCCGATTCGGTATGTCGTATATTTGCATTCATATGCACCGATCTCGCACAAGAAATAACGATTCGGTACAGAAATAGACTCGTGAAACGAGGAATCATGAAATCTGAAATAAACTCGACCGCATCGCGATTCGTCTTGCCGGTTTGGTGTTTCTGCGTCTATGTCGTGTATTTGCATTCAAACGCACCGATCTTGCACAAGAAATAACGATTCGGTACAGAAATAGACTCATGAAACGAGGAATCGTGAAATCTGAAATAAACTCGATCGCATCGCGATCCGGCATGCCGATTCGGTGTTTCTGCGTCTATTTCGTGTATTTGAATTCAAACGCACCGATCTCGAACAAGAAACAACGGTTCGGCACAGCAATAGACTCGTGAAACGAGGAATCATCGAATCTGAAATAAACTCGATTGCATCGCGTTTCGGCTTGCCGAATCGTTATTTCGTGTATTTGCATTCGAGTGCACCGATCTCGCACAAGAAACAACGATTCGGCACAGAAATAGACTCGTGAAACGAGTAATCATCGAATCCGAAATAAACTCGATTGCATCGCGTTTCGGCTTGCCGATTCGGTATGTCGTGAATTTGCATTCAAATACACCGATCTCGCACAAGAAACAAGGATTCGGTACAGAAATAGACTCGTGAAACGAGGAATCATCGAATCTGAAGTAAACTCAATTGCATCGCGTTTCGGCTTGCCGAATCGGTATTTCGTGTATTTGCATTCAAATGCACCGATCTCCCACAAGAAATAACGATTCGGTACAGAAATAGACTCATGAAACGAGGAATCATGAAATCTGAAATAAACTCGATCGTATCGCGATTCGGCATGCCGATTCGGTGTTTCTGCGTCTATTTCGTGTATTTGAATTCAAACGCACCGGTCTCGAACAAGAATCAACGGTTCGGCACAGCAATAGACTCGTGAAACGAGGAATCATCGAATCTGAAATAAACTCGATTGTATCGCGTTTCGGCTTGCCGAATCGTTATTTCGTGTATTTGCATTCTAGTGCACCGATCTCGCACAAGAAACAAGGATTCGGTACAGAAATAGACTCGTGAGACGTGGAATCATCGAATCTGAAATAAACTCGATTGCATCGCGTTTCGGCTTGCCGATTCGGTATGTCGTATATTTGCATTCAAATGCACCGATCTCGCACAAGAAATAACGATTCGGTACAGAAATAGACTCGTGAGACGAGGAATCATCGAATCTGAAATAAACTCGATCGCATCGCGATTCGTCTTGCCGGTTCGGTGTTTCTGCGTCTATTTCGTGTATTTGCATTCAAATGCACCGATCTCGCACAAGATACAACGATTCGGCACAGCAATAGACTCGTGAAACGAGGAATCATCGAATCTGAAATAAACTCGATTGCATCGCGTTTCGGCTTGCCGAATCGTTATTTCGTGTATTTGCATTCGAGTGCACCGATCTCGCACAAGAAACAACGATTCGGCACAGAAATAGACTCGTGAAACGAGTAATCATCGAATCCGAAATAAACTCGATTGCATCGCGTTTCGGCTTGCCGATTCGTTATGTCGTGTATTTGCATTCAAATGCACCGATCTCGCACAAGAAACAACGATTCGGTACAGTAATATACCCGTGGAACGAGGAATCATCGAATCTGAAGTAAACTCGATTGCATCGCGTTTCGGCTTGCCGATTCGGTATGTCGTGTCTTTGCATTCAAACGCACCGATCTCGCACAAGAAACAACGATCCGGCACAGAAATAGACTCGTGAAGCGAGGAATCATCGAATCGGAACTAAACTCGATTGCATCGCGTTTCGGCTTGCCGATTCGGTATGTCGTATATTTGCATTCATATGCACCGATCTCGCACAAGAAATAACGATTCGGTACAGAAATAGACTCGTGAAACGAGGAATCATCGAATCTGAAATAAACTCAATTGCATCGCGTTTCGGCTTGCCGATTAGGTATTTCGTGTATTTGCATTCAAATGCATCGATCTCGCACATGAAACATCGATTCGGTACAGAAATAGACTCATGAAACGATTAATCATGAAATCTGAAATAAACTCGATCGCATCGCGATTCGGCATGCCGATTCGGTGTTTCTGCGTCTATTTCGTGTATTTGAATTCAAACGCACCGATCTCGAACAAGAAACAACGGTTCGGCACAGCAATAGACTCGTGAAACGAGGAATCACCGAATCTGAAATAAACTCGATTGTATCGCGTTTCGGCTTGCCGAATCGTTATTTCGTGTATTTGCATTCGAGTGCACCGATCTCGCACAAGAAACAACGATTCGGCACAGAAATAGACTCGTGAAACGAGTAATCATCGAATCCGAAATAAACTCGATTGCATCGCGTTTCGGCTTGCCGATTCGGTATGTCGTGTATTTGCATTCAAATGCACCGATCTCGCACAAGAAACAAGGATTCGGTACAGAAATAGACTCGTGAAACGAGGAATCATCGAATCTGAAGTAAACTCAATTGCATCGCGTTTCGGCTTGCCGATTCGGTATGTCGTATATTTGCATTCAAATGTACCGATCTCGCACAAGAAATAACGATTCGGTACAGAAATAGACTCGTGAAACGAGGAATCATGAAATCTGAAATAAACTCAATTGCATCGCGTTTCGGCTTGCCGATTCGGTATTTCGTGTATTTGCATTCAAATGCATCGATCTCGCACATGAAACAACAATTCGGTACAGAAATACACTCGTGAGACGAGGAATCATCGAATCTGAAATAAACTCGATTGCATCGCGTTTCGGCTTGCCGATTCGGTATGTCGTATATTTGCTTTCAAATGCACCGATCTCGCACAAGAAATAACGATTCGGTACAGAAATAGACTCATGAAACGAGGAATCATGAAATCTGAAATAAACTCGATCGTATCGCGATTCGGCTTGCCGATTCGGTATGTCGTGTCTTTGCATTCAAACGCACCGATCTCGCACAAGAAACAACGATCCGGCACAGAAATAGACTCGTGAAGCGAGGAATCATCGAATCGGAACTAAACTCTATTGCATCGCGTTTCGGCTTGCCGATTCGGTATGTCGTATATTTGCATTCATATGCACCGATCTCGCACAAGAAATAACGATTCGGTACAGAAATAGACTCGTGAAACGAGGAATCATCGCATCTGAAATAAACTCGATTGTATCGCGTTTCGGCTTGCCGAATCGTTATTTCGTGTATTTGCATTCGAGTGCACCGATCTCGCACAAGAAACAAGGATTCGGAACAGAAATAGACTCGTGAGACGTGGAATCATCGAATCTGAAATAAACTCGATTGCATCGCGTTTCGGCTTGCCGATTCGGTATGTCGTATATTTGCATTCAAATGCACCGATCTCGCACAAGAAATAACGATTCGGTACAGAAATAGACTCATGAAACGAGGAATCATGAAATCTGAAATAAACTCGATCGTATCGCGATTCGGCATGCCGATTCGGTGTTTCTGCGTCTATTTCGTGTATTTGAATTCAAACGCACCGATCTCGAACAAGAAACAACGGTTCGGCACAGCAATATACCCGTGGAACGAGGAATCATCGAATCTGAAGTAAACTCGATTGCATCGCGTTTCGGCTTGCCGATTCGGTATGTCGTGTCTTTGCATTCAAACGCACCGATCTCGCACAAGAAATAACGATTCGGTACAGAAATAGACTCGTGAAACGAGGAATCATGAAATCTGAAATAAACTCAATTGCATCGCGTTTCGGCTTGCCGATTCGGTATTTCGTGTATTTGCATTCAAATGCATCGATCTCGCACATGAAACAACAATTCGGTACAGAAATACACTCGTGAGACGAGGAATCATCGAATCTGAAATAAACTCGATTGCATCGCGTTTCGGCTTGCCGATTCGGTATGTCGTATATTTGCATTCAAATGCACCGATCTCGCACAAGAAATAACGATTCGGTACAGAAATAGACTCATGAAACGAGGAATCATGAAATCTGAAATAAACTCGATCGTATCGCGATTCGGCATGCCGATTCGGTGTTTCTGCGTCTATTTCGAGTATTTGAATTCAAACGCACCGATCTCGAACAAGAAACAACGGTTCGGCACAGCAATAGACTCGTGAAACGAGGAATCATCGAATCTGAAATAAACTCGATTGCATCGCGTTTCGGCTTGCCGATTCGGTATGTCGTATATTTGCATTCAAATGTACCGATCTCGCACAAGAAATAACGATTCGGTACAGAAATAGACTCGTGAAACGAGGAATCATGAAATCTGAAATAAACTCAATTGCATCGCGTTTCGGCTTGCCGATTCGGTATTTCGTGTATTTGCATTCAAATGCATCGATCTCGCACATGAAACAACAATTCGGTACAGAAATACACTCGTGAGACGAGGAATCATCGAATCTGAAATAAACTCGATTGCATCGCGTTTCGGCTTGCCGATTCGGTATGTCGTATATTTGCATTCAAATGCACCGATCTCGCACAAGAAATAACGATTCGGTACAGAAATAGACTCATGAAACGAGGAATCATGAAATCTGAAATAAACTCGATCGTATCGCGATTCGGCATGCCGATTCGGTGTTTCTGCGTCTATTTCGTGTATTTGAATTCAAACGCACCGATCTCGAACAAGAAACAACGGTTCGGCACAGCAATAGACTCGTGAAACGAGGAATCATCGAATCTGAAATAAACTCGATTGCATCGCGTTTCGGCTTGCCGATTCGGTATGTCGTATATTTGCATTCAAATGTACCGATCTCGCACAAGAAATAACGATTCGGTACAGAAATAGACTCGTGAAACGAGGAATCATGAAATCTGAAATAAACTCAATTGCATCGCGTTTCGGCTTGCCGATTCGGTATTTCGTGTATTTGCATTCAAATGCATCGATCTCGCACATGAAACAACAATTCGGTACAGAAATACACTCGTGAGACGAGGAATCATCGAATCTGAAATAAACTCGATTGCATCGCGTTTCGGCTTGCCGATTCGGTATGTCGTATATTTGCATTCAAATGCACCGATCTCGCACAAGAAATAACGATTCGGTACAGAAATAGACTCATGAAACGAGGAATCATGAAATCTGAAATAAACTCGATCGTATCGCGATTCGGCATGCCGATTCGGTGTTTCTGCGTCTATTTCGTGTATTTGAATTCAAACGCACCGATCTCGAACAAGAAACAACGGTTCGGCACAGCAATAGACTCGTGAAACGAGGAATCATCGAATCTGAAATAAACTCGATTGCATCGCGTTTCGGCTTGCCGATTCGGTATGTCGTATATTTGCATTCAAATGTACCGATCTCGCACAAGAAATAACGATTCGGTACAGAAATAGACTCGTGAAACGAGGAATCATGAAATCTGAAATAAACTCAATTGCATCGCGTTTCGGCTTGCCGATTCGGTATTTCGTGTATTTGCATTCAAATGCATCGATCTCGCACATGAAACAACAATTCGGTACAGAAATACACTCGTGAGACGAGGAATCATCGAATCTGAAATAAACTCGATTGCATCGCGTTTCGGCTTGCCGATTCGGTATGTCGTATATTTGCTTTCAAATGCACCGATCTCGCACAAGAAATAACGATTCGGTACAGAAATAGACTCATGAAACGAGGAATCATGAAATCTGAAATAAACTCGATCGTATCGCGATTCGGCATGCCGATTCGGTGTTTCTGCGTCTATTTCGTGTATTTGAATTCAAACGCACCGATCTCGAACAAGAAACAACGGTTCGGCACAGCAATAGACTCGTGAAACGAGGAATCATCGAATCTGAAATAAACTCGATTGTATCGCGTTTCGGCTTGCCGGTTCGGTGTTTCTGCGTCTATTTCGTGTATTTGCATTCAAATGCACCGATCTCGCACAAGATACAACGATTCGGCACAGCAATAGACTCGTGAAACGAGGAATCATCGAATCTGTAATAAACTCGATTGCATCGCGTTTCGGCTTGCCGAATCGTTATTTCGTGTATTTGCATTCGAGTGCACCGATCTCGCACAAGAAACAACGATTCGGCACAGAAATAGACTCGTGAAACGAGTAATCATCGAATCCGAAATAAACTCGATTGCATCGCGTTTCGGCTTGCCGATTCGTTATGTCGTGTATTTGCATTCAAATGCAGCGATCTCGCACAAGAAACAACGATTCGGTACAGTAATATACCCGTGGAACGAGGAATCATCGAATCTGAAGTAAACTCGATTGCATCGCGTTTCGGCTTGCCGATTCGGTATGTCGTGTCTTTGCATTCAAACGCACCGATCTCGCACAAGAAACAACGATCCGGCACAGAAATAGACTCGTGAAGCGAGGAATCATCGAATCGGAACTAAACTCGATTGCATCGCGTTTCGGCTTGCCGATTCGGTATGTCGTATATTTGCATTCATATGCACCGATCTCGCACAAGAAATAACGATTCGGTACAGAAATAGACTCGTGAAACGAGGAATCATCGAATCTGAAATAAACTCGATTGTATCGCGTTTCGGCTTGCCGAATCGTTATTTCGTGTATTTGCATTCGAGTGCACCGATCTCGCACAAGAAACAAGGATTCGGTACAGAAATAGACTCGTGAAACGAGGAATCATCGAATCTGAAATAAACTCAATTGCATCGCGTTTCGGCTTGCCGATTCGGTATTTCGTGTATTTGCATTCAAATGCATCGATCTCGCACATGAAACAACGATTCGGTACAGCAATAGACTCGTGAAACGAGGAATCATCGAATCCGAAATAAACTCGATTGCATCGCGTTTCGGCTTGCCGATTCGGTATGTCGTATATTTGCATTCATATGCACCGATCTCGCACAAGAAATAACGATTCGGTACAGAAATAGACTCGTGAAACGAGGAATCATGAAATCTGAAATAAACTCGACCGCATCGCGATTCGTCTTGCCGGTTTGGTGTTTCTGCGTCTATGTCGTGTATTTGCATTCAAACGCACCGATCTTGCACAAGAAATAACGATTCGGTACAGAAATAGACTCATGAAACGAGGAATCGTGAAATCTGAAATAAACTCGATCGCATCGCGATCCGGCATGCCGATTCGGTGTTTCTGCGTCTATTTCGTGTATTTGAATTCAAACGCACCGATCTCGAACAAGAAACAACGGTTCGGCACAGCAATAGACTCGTGAAACGAGGAATCATCGAATCTGAAATAAACTCGATTGCATCGCGTTTCGGCTTGCCGAATCGTTATTTCGTGTATTTGCATTCGAGTGCACCGATCTCGCACAAGAAACAACGATTCGGCACAGAAATAGACTCGTGAAACGAGTAATCATCGAATCCGAAATAAACTCGATTGCATCGCGTTTCGGCTTGCCGATTCGGTATGTCGTGAATTTGCATTCAAATACACCGATCTCGCACAAGAAACAAGGATTCGGTACAGAAATAGACTCGTGAAACGAGGAATCATCGAATCTGAAGTAAACTCAATTGCATCGCGTTTCGGCTTGCCGAATCGGTATTTCGTGTATTTGCATTCAAATGCACCGATCTCCCACAAGAAATAACGATTCGGTACAGAAATAGACTCATGAAACGAGGAATCATGAAATCTGAAATAAACTCGATCGTATCGCGATTCGGCATGCCGATTCGGTGTTTCTGCGTCTATTTCGTGTATTTGAATTCAAACGCACCGGTCTCGAACAAGAATCAACGGTTCGGCACAGCAATAGACTCGTGAAACGAGGAATCATCGAATCTGAAATAAACTCGATTGTATCGCGTTTCGGCTTGCCGAATCGTTATTTCGTGTATTTGCATTCTAGTGCACCGATCTCGCACAAGAAACAAGGATTCGGTACAGAAATAGACTCGTGAGACGTGGAATCATCGAATCTGAAATAAACTCGATTGCATCGCGTTTCGGCTTGCCGATTCGGTATGTCGTATATTTGCATTCAAATGCACCGATCTCGCACAAGAAATAACGATTCGGTACAGAAATAGACTCGTGAGACGAGGAATCATCGAATCTGAAATAAACTCGATCGCATCGCGATTCGTCTTGCCGGTTCGGTGTTTCTGCGTCTATTTCGTGTATTTGCATTCAAATGCACCGATCTCGCACAAGATACAACGATTCGGCACAGCAATAGACTCGTGAAACGAGGAATCATCGAATCTGAAATAAACTCGATTGCATCGCGTTTCGGCTTGCCGAATCGTTATTTCGTGTATTTGCATTCGAGTGCACCGATCTCGCACAAGAAACAACGATTCGGCACAGAAATAGACTCGTGAAACGAGTAATCATCGAATCCGAAATAAACTCGATTGCATCGCGTTTCGGCTTGCCGATTCGTTATGTCGTGTATTTGCATTCAAATGCACCGATCTCGCACAAGAAACAACGATTCGGTACAGTAATATACCCGTGGAACGAGGAATCATCGAATCTGAAGTAAACTCGATTGCATCGCGTTTCGGCTTGCCGATTCGGTATGTCGTGTCTTTGCATTCAAACGCACCGATCTCGCACAAGAAACAACGATCCGGCACAGAAATAGACTCGTGAAGCGAGGAATCATCGAATCGGAACTAAACTCGATTGCATCGCGTTTCGGCTTGCCGATTCGGTATGTCGTATATTTGCATTCATATGCACCGATCTCGCACAAGAAATAACGATTCGGTACAGAAATAGACTCGTGAAACGAGGAATCATCGAATCTGAAATAAACTCAATTGCATCGCGTTTCGGCTTGCCGATTAGGTATTTCGTGTATTTGCATTCAAATGCATCGATCTCGCACATGAAACATCGATTCGGTACAGAAATAGACTCATGAAACGATTAATCATGAAATCTGAAATAAACTCGATCGCATCGCGATTCGGCATGCCGATTCGGTGTTTCTGCGTCTATTTCGTGTATTTGAATTCAAACGCACCGATCTCGAACAAGAAACAACGGTTCGGCACAGCAATAGACTCGTGAAACGAGGAATCACCGAATCTGAAATAAACTCGATTGTATCGCGTTTCGGCTTGCCGAATCGTTATTTCGTGTATTTGCATTCGAGTGCACCGATCTCGCACAAGAAACAACGATTCGGCACAGAAATAGACTCGTGAAACGAGTAATCATCGAATCCGAAATAAACTCGATTGCATCGCGTTTCGGCTTGCCGATTCGGTATGTCGTGTATTTGCATTCAAATGCACCGATCTCGCACAAGAAACAAGGATTCGGTACAGAAATAGACTCGTGAAACGAGGAATCATCGAATCTGAAGTAAACTCAATTGCATCGCGTTTCGGCTTGCCGATTCGGTATGTCGTATATTTGCATTCAAATGTACCGATCTCGCACAAGAAATAACGATTCGGTACAGAAATAGACTCGTGAAACGAGGAATCATGAAATCTGAAATAAACTCAATTGCATCGCGTTTCGGCTTGCCGATTCGGTATTTCGTGTATTTGCATTCAAATGCATCGATCTCGCACATGAAACAACAATTCGGTACAGAAATACACTCGTGAGACGAGGAATCATCGAATCTGAAATAAACTCGATTGCATCGCGTTTCGGCTTGCCGATTCGGTATGTCGTATATTTGCTTTCAAATGCACCGATCTCGCACAAGAAATAACGATTCGGTACAGAAATAGACTCATGAAACGAGGAATCATGAAATCTGAAATAAACTCGATCGTATCGCGATTCGGCTTGCCGATTCGGTATGTCGTGTCTTTGCATTCAAACGCACCGATCTCGCACAAGAAACAACGATCCGGCACAGAAATAGACTCGTGAAGCGAGGAATCATCGAATCGGAACTAAACTCTATTGCATCGCGTTTCGGCTTGCCGATTCGGTATGTCGTATATTTGCATTCATATGCACCGATCTCGCACAAGAAATAACGATTCGGTACAGAAATAGACTCGTGAAACGAGGAATCATCGCATCTGAAATAAACTCGATTGTATCGCGTTTCGGCTTGCCGAATCGTTATTTCGTGTATTTGCATTCGAGTGCACCGATCTCGCACAAGAAACAAGGATTCGGAACAGAAATAGACTCGTGAGACGTGGAATCATCGAATCTGAAATAAACTCGATTGCATCGCGTTTCGGCTTGCCGATTCGGTATGTCGTATATTTGCATTCAAATGCACCGATCTCGCACAAGAAATAACGATTCGGTACAGAAATAGACTCATGAAACGAGGAATCATGAAATCTGAAATAAACTCGATCGTATCGCGATTCGGCATGCCGATTCGGTGTTTCTGCGTCTATTTCGTGTATTTGAATTCAAACGCACCGATCTCGAACAAGAAACAACGGTTCGGCACAGCAATATACCCGTGGAACGAGGAATCATCGAATCTGAAGTAAACTCGATTGCATCGCGTTTCGGCTTGCCGATTCGGTATGTCGTGTCTTTGCATTCAAACGCACCGATCTCGCACAAGAAATAACGATTCGGTACAGAAATAGACTCGTGAAACGAGGAATCATGAAATCTGAAATAAACTCAATTGCATCGCGTTTCGGCTTGCCGATTCGGTATTTCGTGTATTTGCATTCAAATGCATCGATCTCGCACATGAAACAACAATTCGGTACAGAAATACACTCGTGAGACGAGGAATCATCGAATCTGAAATAAACTCGATTGCATCGCGTTTCGGCTTGCCGATTCGGTATGTCGTATATTTGCATTCAAATGCACCGATCTCGCACAAGAAATAACGATTCGGTACAGAAATAGACTCATGAAACGAGGAATCATGAAATCTGAAATAAACTCGATCGTATCGCGATTCGGCATGCCGATTCGGTGTTTCTGCGTCTATTTCGTGTATTTGAATTCAAACGCACCGATCTCGAACAAGAAACAACGGTTCGGCACAGCAATAGACTCGTGAAACGAGGAATCATCGAATCTGAAATAAACTCGATTGCATCGCGTTTCGGCTTGCCGATTCGGTATGTCGTATATTTGCATTCAAATGTACCGATCTCGCACAAGAAATAACGATTCGGTACAGAAATAGACTCGTGAAACGAGGAATCATGAAATCTGAAATAAACTCAATTGCATCGCGTTTCGGCTTGCCGAATCGTTATTTCGTGTATTTGCATTCGAGTGCACCGATCTCGCACAAGAAACAACGATTCGGCACAGAAATAGACTCGTGAAACGAGTAATCATCGAATCCGAAATAAACTCGATTGCATCGCGTTTCGGCTTGCCGATTCGTTATGTCGTGTATTTGCATTCAAATGCACCGATCTCGCACAAGAAACAACGATTCGGTACAGTAATATACCCGTGGAACGAGGAATCATCGAATCTGAAGTAAACTCGATTGCATCGCGTTTCGGCTTGCCGATTCGGTATGTCGTGTCTTTGCATTCAAACGCACCGATCTCGCACAAGAAACAACGATCCGGCACAGAAATAGACTCGTGAAGCGAGGAATCATCGAATCGGAACTAAACTCGATTGCATCGCGTTTCGGCTTGCCGATTCGGTATGTCGTATATTTGCATTCATATGCACCGATCTCGCACAAGAAATAACGATTCGGTACAGAAATAGACTCGTGAAACGAGGAATCATCGAATCTGAAATAAACTCAATTGCATCGCGTTTCGGCTTGCCGATTAGGTATTTCGTGTATTTGCATTCAAATGCATCGATCTCGCACATGAAACATCGATTCGGTACAGAAATAGACTCATGAAACGATTAATCATGAAATCTGAAATAAACTCGATCGCATCGCGATTCGGCATGCCGATTCGGTGTTTCTGCGTCTATTTCGTGTATTTGAATTCAAACGCACCGATCTCGAACAAGAAACAACGGTTCGGCACAGCAATAGACTCGTGAAACGAGGAATCACCGAATCTGAAATAAACTCGATTGTATCGCGTTTCGGCTTGCCGAATCGTTATTTCGTGTATTTGCATTCGAGTGCACCGATCTCGCACAAGAAACAACGATTCGGCACAGAAATAGACTCGTGAAACGAGTAATCATCGAATCCGAAATAAACTCGATTGCATCGCGTTTCGGCTTGCCGATTCGGTATGTCGTGTATTTGCATTCAAATGCACCGATCTCGCACAAGAAACAAGGATTCGGTACAGAAATAGACTCGTGAAACGAGGAATCATCGAATCTGAAGTAAACTCAATTGCATCGCGTTTCGGCTTGCCGATTCGGTATGTCGTATATTTGCATTCAAATGTACCGATCTCGCACAAGAAATAACGATTCGGTACAGAAATAGACTCGTGAAACGAGGAATCATGAAATCTGAAATAAACTCAATTGCATCGCGTTTCGGCTTGCCGATTCGGTATTTCGTGTATTTGCATTCAAATGCATCGATCTCGCACATGAAACAACAATTCGGTACAGAAATACACTCGTGAGACGAGGAATCATCGAATCTGAAATAAACTCGATTGCATCGCGTTTCGGCTTGCCGATTCGGTATGTCGTATATTTGCTTTCAAATGCACCGATCTCGCACAAGAAATAACGATTCGGTACAGAAATAGACTCATGAAACGAGGAATCATGAAATCTGAAATAAACTCGATCGTATCGCGATTCGGCTTGCCGATTCGGTATGTCGTGTCTTTGCATTCAAACGCACCGATCTCGCACAAGAAACAACGATCCGGCACAGAAATAGACTCGTGAAGCGAGGAATCATCGAATCGGAACTAAACTCGATTGCATCGCGTTTCGGCTTGCCGATTCGGTATGTCGTATATTTGCATTCATATGCACCGATCTCGCACAAGAAATAACGATTCGGTACAGAAATAGACTCGTGAAACGAGGAATCATCGCATCTGAAATAAACTCGATTGTATCGCGTTTCGGCTTGCCGAATCGTTATTTCGTGTATTTGCATTCGAGTGCACCGATCTCGCACAAGAAACAAGGATTCGGAACAGAAATAGACTCGTGAGACGTGGAATCATCGAATCTGAAATAAACTCGATTGCATCGCGTTTCGGCTTGCCGATTCGGTATGTCGTATATTTGCATTCAAATGCACCGATCTCGCACAAGAAATAACGATTCGGTACAGAAATAGACTCATGAAACGAGGAATCATGAAATCTGAAATAAACTCGATCGTATCGCGATTCGGCATGCCGATTCGGTGTTTCTGCGTCTATTTCGTGTATTTGAATTCAAACGCACCGATCTCGAACAAGAAACAACGGTTCGGCACAGCAATATACCCGTGGAACGAGGAATCATCGAATCTGAAGTAAACTCGATTGCATCGCGTTTCGGCTTGCCGATTCGGTATGTCGTGTCTTTGCATTCAAACGCACCGATCTCGCACAAGAAATAACGATTCGGTACAGAAATAGACTCGTGAAACGAGGAATCATGAAATCTGAAATAAACTCAATTGCATCGCGTTTCGGCTTGCCGATTCGGTATTTCGTGTATTTGCATTCAAATGCATCGATCTCGCACATGAAACAACAATTCGGTACAGAAATACACTCGTGAGACGAGGAATCATCGAATCTGAAATAAACTCGATTGCATCGCGTTTCGGCTTGCCGATTCGGTATGTCGTATATTTGCTTTCAAATGCACCGATCTCGCACAAGAAATAACGATTCGGTACAGAAATAGACTCATGAAACGAGGAATCATGAAATCTGAAATAAACTCGATCGTATCGCGATTCGGCATGCCGATTCGGTGTTTCTGCGTCTATTTCGTGTATTTGAATTCAAACGCACCGATCTCGAACAAGAAACAACGGTTCGGCACAGCAATAGACTCGTGAAACGAGGAATCATCGAATCTGAAATAAACTCGATTGTATCGCGTTTCGGCTTGCCGGTTCGGTGTTTCTGCGTCTATTTCGTGTATTTGCATTCAAATGCACCGATCTCGCACAAGATACAACGATTCGGCACAGCAATAGACTCGTGAAACGAGGAATCATCGAATCTGTAATAAACTCGATTGCATCGCGTTTCGGCTTGCCGAATCGTTATTTCGTGTATTTGCATTCGAGTGCACCGATCTCGCACAAGAAACAACGATTCGGCACAGAAATAGACTCGTGAAACGAGGAATCATCGAATCCGAAATAAACTCGATTGCATCGCGTTTCGGCTTGCCGATTCGTTATGTCGTGTATTTGCATTCAAATGCAGCGATCTCGCACAAGAAACAACGATTCGGTACAGTAATATACCCGTGGAACGAGGAATCATCGAATCTGAAGTAAACTCGATTGCATCGCGTTTCGGCTTGCCGATTCGGTATGTCGTGTCTTTGCATTCAAACGCACCGATCTCGCACAAGAAACAACGATCCGGCACAGAAATAGACTCGTGAAGCGAGGAATCATCGAATCGGAACTAAACTCGATTGCATCGCGTTTCGGCTTGCCGATTCGGTATGTCGTATATTTGCATTCATATGCACCGATCTCGCACAAGAAATAACGATTCGGTACAGAAATAGACTCGTGAAACGAGGAATCATCGCATCTGAAATAAACTCGATTGAATCGCGTTTCGGCTTGCCGAATCGTTATTTCGTGTATTTGCATTCGAGTGCACCGATCTCGCACAAGAAACAAGGATTCGGAACAGAAATAGACTCGTGAGACGTGGAATCATCGAATCTGAAATAAACTCGATTGCATCGCGTTTCGGCTTGCCGATTCGGTATGTCGTATATTTGCATTCAAATGCACCGATCTCGCACAAGAAATAACGATTCGGTACAGAAATAGACTCATGAAACGAGGAATCATGAAATCTGAAATAAACTCGATCGTATCGCGATTCGGCATGCCGATTCGGTGTTTCTGCGTCTATTTCGTGTATTTGAATTCAAACGCACCGATCTCGAACAAGAAACAACGGTTCGGCACAGCAATAGACTCGTGAAACGAGGAATCATCGAATCTGAAATAAACTCGATTGCATCGCGTTTCGGCTTGCCGATTCGGTATGTCGTATATTTGCATTCAAATGTACCGATCTCGCACAAGAAATAACGATTCGGTACAGAAATAGACTCGTGAAACGAGGAATCATGAAATCTGAAATAAACTCAATTGCATCGCGTTTCGGCTTGCCGATTCGGTATTTCGTGTATTTGCATTCAAATGCATCGATCTCGCACATGAAACAACAATTCGGTACAGAAATACACTCGTGAGACGAGGAATCATCGAATCTGAAATAAACTCGATTGCATCGCGTTTCGGCTTGCCGATTCGGTATGTCGTATATTTGCATTCAAATGCACCGATCTCGCACAAGAAATAACGATTAGGTACAGAAATAGACTCATGAAACGAGGAATCATGAAATCTGAAATAAACTCGATCGTATCGCGATTCGGCATGCCGATTCGGTGTTTCTGCGTCTATTTCGTGTATTTGAATTCAAACGCACCGATCTCGAACAAGAAACAACGGTTCGGCACAGCAATAGACTCGTGAAACGAGGAATCATCGAATCTGAAATAAACTCGATTGCATCGCGTTTCGGCTTGCCGATTCGGTATGTCGTATATTTGCATTCAAATGTACCGATCTCGCACAAGAAATAACGATTCGGTACAGAAATAGACTCGTGAAACGAGGAATCATGAAATCTGAAATAAACTCAATTGCATCGCGTTTCGGCTTGCCGATTCGGTATTTCGTGTATTTGCATTCAAATGCATCGATCTCGCACATGAAACAACAATTCGGTACAGAAATACACTCGTGAGACGAGGAATCATCGAATCTGAAATAAACTCGATTGCATCGCGTTTCGGCTTGCCGATTCGGTATGTCGTATATTTGCTTTCAAATGCACCGATCTCGCACAAGAAATAACGATTCGGTACAGAAATAGACTCATGAAACGAGGAATCATGAAATCTGAAATAAACTCGATCGTATCGCGATTCGGCATGCCGATTCGGTGTTTCTGCGTCTATTTCGTGTATTTGAATTCAAACGCACCGATCTCGAACAAGAAACAACGGTTCGGCACAGCAATAGACTCGTGAAACGAGGAATCATCGAATCTGAAATAAACTCGATTGTATCGCGTTTCGGCTTGCCGGTTCGGTGTTTCTGCGTCTATTTCGTGTATTTGCATTCAAATGCACCGATCTCGCACAAGATACAACGATTCGGCACAGCAATAGACTCGTGAAACGAGGAATCATCGAATCTGTAATAAACTCGATTGCATCGCGTTTCGGCTTGCCGAATCGTTATTTCGTGTATTTGCATTCGAGTGCACCGATCTCGCACAAGAAACAACGATTCGGCACAGAAATAGACTCGTGAAACGAGGAATCATCGAATCCGAAATAAACTCGATTGCATCGCGTTTCGGCTTGCCGATTCGTTATGTCGTGTATTTGCATTCAAATGCAGCGATCTCGCACAAGAAACAACGATTCGGTACAGTAATATACCCGTGGAACGAGGAATCATCGAATCTGAAGTAAACTCGATTGCATCGCGTTTCGGCTTGCCGATTCGGTATGTCGTATATTTGCATTCATATGCACCGATCTCGCACAAGAAATAACGATTCGGTACAGAAATAGACTCGTGAAACGAGGAATCATCGAATCTGAAATAAACTCGATTGCATCGCGTTTCGGCTTGCCGATTCGGTATGTCGTATATTTGCTTTCAAATGCACCGATCTCGCACAAGAAATAACGATTCGGTACAGAAATAGACTCATGAAACGAGGAATCATGAAATCTGAAATAAACTCGATCGTATCGCGATTCGGCATGCCGATTCGGTGTTTCTGCGTCTATTTCGTGTATTTGAATTCAAACGCACCGATCTCGAACAAGAAACAACGGTTCGGCACAGCAATAGACTCGTGAAACGAGGAATCATCGAATCTGAAATAAACTCGATTGTATCGCGTTTCGGCTTGCCGGTTCGGTGTTTCTGCGTCTATTTCGTGTATTTGCATTCAAATGCACCGATCTCGCACAAGATACAACGATTCGGCACAGCAATAGACTCGTGAAACGAGGAATCATCGAATCTGTAATAAACTCGATTGCATCGCGTTTCGGCTTGCCGAATCGTTATTTCGTGTATTTGCATTCGAGTGCACCGATCTCGCACAAGAAACAACGATTCGGCACAGAAATAGACTCGTGAAACGAGGAATCATCGAATCCGAAATAAACTCGATTGCATCGCGTTTCGGCTTGCCGATTCGTTATGTCGTGTATTTGCATTCAAATGCAGCGATCTCGCACAAGAAACAACGATTCGGTACAGTAATATACCCGTGGAACGAGGAATCATCGAATCTGAAGTAAACTCGATTGCATCGCGTTTCGGCTTGCCGATTCGGTATGTCGTGTCTTTGCATTCAAACGCACCGATCTCGCACAAGAAACAACGATCCGGCACAGAAATAGACTCGTGAAGCGAGGAATCATCGAATCGGAACTAAACTCGATTGCATCGCGTTTCGGCTTGCCGATTCGGTATGTCGTATATTTGCATTCATATGCACCGATCTCGCACAAGAAATAACGATTCGGTACAGAAATAGACTCGTGAAACGAGGAATCATCGCATCTGAAATAAACTCGATTGAATCGCGTTTCGGCTTGCCGAATCGTTATTTCGTGTATTTGCATTCGAGTGCACCGATCTCGCACAAGAAACAAGGATTCGGAACAGAAATAGACTCGTGAGACGTGGAATCATCGAATCTGAAATAAACTCGATTGCATCGCGTTTCGGCTTGCCGATTCGGTATGTCGTATATTTGCATTCAAATGCACCGATCTCGCACAAGAAATAACGATTCGGTACAGAAATAGACTCATGAAACGAGGAATCATGAAATCTGAAATAAACTCGATCGTATCGCGATTCGGCATGCCGATTCGGTGTTTCTGCGTCTATTTCGTGTATTTGAATTCAAACGCACCGATCTCGAACAAGAAACAACGGTTCGGCACAGCAATAGACTCGTGAAACGAGGAATCATCGAATCTGAAATAAACTCGATTGCATCGCGTTTCGGCTTGCCGATTCGGTATGTCGTATATTTGCATTCAAATGTACCGATCTCGCACAAGAAATAACGATTCGGTACAGAAATAGACTCGTGAAACGAGGAATCATGAAATCTGAAATAAACTCAATTGCATCGCGTTTCGGCTTGCCGATTCGGTATTTCGTGTATTTGCATTCAAATGCATCGATCTCGCACATGAAACAACAATTCGGTACAGAAATACACTCGTGAGACGAGGAATCATCGAATCTGAAATAAACTCGATTGCATCGCGTTTCGGCTTGCCGATTCGGTATGTCGTATATTTGCATTCAAATGCACCGATCTCGCACAAGAAATAACGATTCGGTACAGAAATAGACTCATGAAACGAGGAATCATGAAATCTGAAATAAACTCGATCGTATCGCGATTCGGCATGCCGATTCGGTGTTTCTGCGTCTATTTCGTGTATTTGAATTCAAACGCACCGATCTCGAACAAGAAACAACGGTTCGGCACAGCAATAGACTCGTGAAACGAGGAATCATCGAATCTGAAATAAACTCGATTGCATCGCGTTTCGGCTTGCCGATTCGGTATGTCGTATATTTGCATTCAAATGTACCGATCTCGCACAAGAAATAACGATTCGGTACAGAAATAGACTCGTGAAACGAGGAATCATGAAATCTGAAATAAACTCAATTGCATCGCGTTTCGGCTTGCCGATTCGGTATTTCGTGTATTTGCATTCAAATGCATCGATCTCGCACATGAAACAACAATTCGGTACAGAAATACACTCGTGAGACGAGGAATCATCGAATCTGAAATAAACTCGATTGCATCGCGTTTCGGCTTGCCGATTCGGTATGTCGTATATTTGCTTTCAAATGCACCGATCTCGCACAAGAAATAACGATTCGGTACAGAAATAGACTCATGAAACGAGGAATCATGAAATCTGAAATAAACTCGATCGTATCGCGATTCGGCATGCCGATTCGGTGTTTCTGCGTCTATTTCGTGTATTTGAATTCAAACGCACCGATCTCGAACAAGAAACAACGGTTCGGCACAGCAATAGACTCGTGAAACGAGGAATCATCGAATCTGAAATAAACTCGATTGTATCGCGTTTCGGCTTGCCGGTTCGGTGTTTCTGCGTCTATTTCGTGTATTTGCATTCAAATGCACCGATCTCGCACAAGATACAACGATTCGGCACAGCAATAGACTCGTGAAACGAGGAATCATCGAATCTGTAATAAACTCGATTGCATCGCGTTTCGGCTTGCCGAATCGTTATTTCGTGTATTTGCATTCGAGTGCACCGATCTCGCACAAGAAACAACGATTCGGCACAGAAATAGACTCGTGAAACGAGGAATCATCGAATCCGAAATAAACTCGATTGCATCGCGTTTCGGCTTGCCGATTCGTTATGTCGTGTATTTGCATTCAAATGCAGCGATCTCGCACAAGAAACAACGATTCGGTACAGTAATATACCCGTGGAACGAGGAATCATCGAATCTGAAGTAAACTCGATTGCATCGCGTTTCGGCTTGCCGATTCGGTATGTCGTATATTTGCATTCATATGCACCGATCTCGCACAAGAAATAACGATTCGGTACAGAAATAGACTCGTGAAACGAGGAATCATCGAATCTGAAATAAACTCGATTGTATCGCGTTTCGGCTTGCCGAATCGTTATTTCGTGTATTTGCATTCGAGTGCACCGATCTCGCACAAGAAACAAGGATCCGGTACAGAAATAGACTCGTGAAACGAGGAATCATCGAATCTGAAATAAACTCAATTGCATCGCGTTTCGGCTTGCCGATTCGGTATTTCGTGTATTTGCATTCAAATGCATCGATCTCGCACATGAAACAACGATTCGGTACAGCAATAGACTCGTGAAACGAGGAATCATCGAATCCGAAATAAACTCGATTGCATCGCGTTTCGGCTTGCCGATTCGGTATGTCGTATATTTGCATTCATATGCACCGATCTCGCACAAGAAATAACGATTCGGTACAGAAATAGACTCGTGAAACGAGGAATCATGAAATCTGAAATAAACTCGATCGCATCGCGATTCGTCTTGCCGGTTCGGTGTTTCTGCGTCTATGTCGTGTATTTGCATTCAAACGCACCGCTCTTGCACAAGAAATAACGATTCGGTACAGAAATAGACTCATGAAACGAGGAATCGTGAAATCTGAAATAAACTCGATCGCATCGCGATCCGGCATGCCGATTCGGTGTTTCTGCGTCTATTTCGTGTATTTGAATTCAAACGCACCGATCTCGAACAAGAAACAACGGTTCGGCACAGCAATAGACTCGTGAAACGAGGAATCATCGAATCTGAAATAAACTCGATTGCATCGCGTTTCGGCTTGCCGAATCGTTATTTCGTGTATTTGCATTCGAGTGCACCGATCTCGCACAAGAAACAACGATTCGGCACAGAAATAGACTCGTGAAACGAGTAATCATCGAATCCGAAATAAACTCGATTGCATCGCGTTTCGGCTTGCCGATTCGGTATGTCGTGAATTTGCATTCAAATGCACCGATCTCGCACAAGAAACAAGGATTCGGTACAGAAATAGACTCGTGAAACGAGGAATCATCGAATCTGAAGTAAACTCAATTGCATCGCGTTTCGGCTTGCCGATTCGGTATTTCGTGTATTTGCATTCAAATGCATTGATCTCGCACATGAAACAACGATTCGGTACAGAAATACACTCGTGAGACGAGGAATCATCGAATCTGAAATAAACTCGATTGCATCGCGTTTCGGCTTGCCGATTCGGTATGTCGTATATTTGCATTCAAATGCACCGATCTCGCACAAGAAATAACGATTCGGTACAGAAATAGACTCATGAAACGAGGAATCATGAAATCTGAAATAAACTCGATCGTATCGCGATTCGGCATGCCGATTCGGTGTTTCTGCGTCTATTTCGTGTATTTGAATTCAAACGCACCGGTCTCGAACAAGAATCAACGGTTCGGCACAGCAATAGACTCGTGAAACGAGGAATCATCGAATCTGAAATAAACTCGATTGTATCGCGTTTCGGCTTGCCGAATCGTTATTTCGTGTATTTGCATTCGAGTGCACCGATCTCGCACAAGAAACAAGGATTCGGTACAGAAATAGACTCGTGAGACGTGGAATCATCGAATCTGAAATAAACTCGATTGCATCGCGTTTCGGCTTGCCGATTCGGTATGTCGTATATTTGCATTCAAATGCACCGATCTCGCACAAGAAATAACGATTCGGTACAGAAATAGACTCGTGAGACGAGGAATCATCGAATCTGAAATAAACTCGATCGCATCGCGATTCGTCTTGCCGGTTCGGTGTTTCTGCGTCTATTTCGTGTATTTGCATTCAAATGCACCGATCTCGCACAAGATACAACGATTCGGCACAGCAATAGACTCGTGAAACGAGGAATCATCGAATCTGAAATAAACTCGATTGCATCGCGTTTCGGCTTGCCGAATCGTTATTTCGTGTATTTGCATTCGAGTGCACCGATCTCGCACAAGAAACAACGATTCGGCACAGAAATAGACTCGTGAAACGAGTAATCATCGAATCCGAAATAAACTCGATTGCATCGCGTTTCGGCTTGCCGATTCGTTATGTCGTGTATTTGCATTCAAATGCACCGATCTCGCACAAGAAACAACGATTCGGTACAGTAATATACCCGTGGAACGAGGAATCATCGAATCTGAAGTAAACTCGATTGCATCGCGTTTCGGCTTGCCGATTCGGTATGTCGTGTCTTTGCATTCAAACGCACCGATCTCGCACAAGAAACAACGATCCGGCACAGAAATAGACTCGTGAAGCGAGGAATCATCGAATCGGAACTAAACTCGATTGCATCGCGTTTCGGCTTGCCGATTCGGTATGTCGTATATTTGCATTCATGTGCACCGATCTCGCACAAGAAATAACGATTCGGTACAGAAATAGACTCGTGAAACGAGGAATCATCGAATCTGAAATAAACTCAATTGCATCGCGTTTCGGCTTGCCGATTAGGTATTTCGTGTATTTGCATTCAAATGCATCGATCTCGCACATGAAACATCGATTCGGTACAGAAATAGACTCATGAAACGATTAATCATGAAATCTGAAATAAACTCGATCGCATCGCGATTCGGCATGCCGATTCGGTGTTTCTGCGTCTATTTCGTGTATTTGAATTCAAACGCACCGATCTCGAACAAGAAACAACGGTTCGGCACAGCAATAGACTCGTGAAACGAGGAATCACCGAATCTGAAATAAACTCGATTGTATCGCGTTTCGGCTTGCCGAATCGTTATTTCGTGTATTTGCATTCGAGTGCACCGATCTCGCACAAGAAACAACGATTCGGCACAGAAATAGACTCGTGAAACGAGTAATCATCGAATCCGAAATAAACTCGATTGCATCGCGTTTCGGCTTGCCGATTCGGTATGTCGTGTATTTGCATTCAAATGCACCGATCTCGCACAAGAAACAAGGATTCGGTACAGAAATAGACTCGTGAAACGAGGAATCATCGAATCTGAAGTAAACTCAATTGCATCGCGTTTCGGCTTGCCGATTCGGTATTTCGTGTATTTGCATTCAAATGCATCGATCTCGCACATGAAACAACGATTCGGTACAGAAATACACTCGTGAGACGAGGAATCATCGAATCTGAAATAAACTCGATTGCATCGCGTTTCGGCTTGCCGATTCGGTATGTCGTATATTTGCATTCAAATGCACCGATCTCGCACAAGAAATAACGATTCGGTACAGAAATAGACCCATGAAACGATTAATCATGAAATCTGAAATAAACTCGATCGCATCGCGATTCGGCATGCCGATTCGGTGTTTCTGCGTCTATTTCGTGTATTTGAATTCAAACGCACCGATCTCGAACAAGAAACAACGGTTCGGCACAGCAATAGACTCGTGAAACGAGGAATCACCGAATCTGAAATAAACTCGATTGTATCGCGTTTCGGCTTGCCGAATCGTTATTTCGTGTATTTGCATTCGAGTGCACCGATCTCGCACAAGAAACAACGATTCGGCACAGAAATAGACTCGTGAAACGAGGAATCATCGAATCTGAAATAAACTCGATTGCATCGCGTTTCGGCTTGCCGATTCGGTATGTCGTATATTTGCATTCAAATGTACCGATCTCGCACAAGAAATAACGATTCGGTACAGAAATAGACTCGTGAAACGAGGAATCATGAAATCTGAAATAAACTCAATTGCATCGCGTGTCGGCTTGCCGATTCGGTATTTCGTGTATTTGCATTCAAATGCATCGATCTCGCACATGAAACAACAATTCGGTACAGAAATACACTCGTGAGACGAGGAATCATCGAATCTGAAATAAACTCGATTGCATCGCGTTTCGGCTTGCCGATTCGGTATGTCGTATATTTGCTTTCAAATGCACCGATCTCGCACAAGAAATAACGATTCGGTACAGAAATAGACTCATGAAACGAGGAATCATGAAATCTGAAATAAACTCGATCGTATCGCGATTCGGCTTGCCGATTCGGTATGTCGTGTCTTTGCATTCAAACGCACCGATCTCGCACAAGAAACAACGATCCGGCACAGAAATAGACTCGTGAAGCGAGGAATCATCGAATCGGAACTAAACTCGATTGCATCGCGTTTCGGCTTGCCGATTCGGTATGTCGTATATTTGCATTCATATGCACCGATCTCGCACAAGAAATAACGATTCGGTACAGAAATAGACTCGTGAAACGAGGAATCATCGCATCTGAAATAAACTCGATTGTATCGCGTTTCGGCTTGCCAAATCGTTATTTCGTGTATTTGCATTCGAGTGCACCGATCTCGCACAAGAAACAAGGATTCGGAACAGAAATAGACTCGTGAGACGTGGAATCATCGAATCTGAAATAAACTCGATTGCATCGCGTTTCGGCTTGCCGATTCGGTATGTCGTATATTTGCATTCAAATGCACCGATCTCGCACAAGAAATAACGATTCGGTACAGAAATAGACTCATGAAACGAGGAATCATGAAATCTGAAATAAACTCGATCGTATCGCGATTCGGCATGCCGATTCGGTGTTTCTGCGTCTATTTCGTGTATTTGAATTCAAACGCACCGATCTCGAACAAGAAACAACGGTTCGGCACAGCAATAGACTCGTGAAACGAGGAATCATCGAATCTGAATTAAACTCGATTGCATCGCGTTTCGGCTTGCCGATTCGGTATGTCGTATATTTGCATTCAAATGTACCGATCTCGCACAAGAAATAACGATTCGGTACAGAAATAGACTCGTGAAACGAGGAATCATGAAATCTGAAATAAACTCAATTGCATCGCGTTTCGGCTTGCCGATTCGGTATTTCGTGTATTTGCATTCAAATGCATCGATCTCGCACATGAAACAACAATTCGGTACAGAAATACACTCGTGAGACGAGGAATCATCGAATCTGAAATAAACTCGATTGCATCGCGTTTCGGCTTGCCGATTCGGTATGTCGTATATTTGCATTCAAATGCACCGATCTCGCACAAGAAATAACGATTCGGTACAGAAATAGACTCATGAAACGAGGAATCATGAAATCTGAAATAAACTCGATCGTATCGCGATTCGGCATGCCGATTCGGTGTTTCTGCGTCTATTTCGTGTATTTGAATTCAAACGCACCGATCTCGAACAAGAAACAACGGTTCGGCACAGCAATAGACTCGTGAAACGAGGAATCATCGAATCTGAAATAAACTCGATTGCATCGCGTTTCGGCTTGCCGATTCGGTATGTCGTATATTTGCATTCAAATGTACCGATCTCGCACAAGAAATAACGATTCGGTACAGAAATAGACTCGTGAAACGAGGAATCATGAAATCTGAAATAAACTCAATTGCATCGCGTTTCGGCTTGCCGATTCGGTATTTCGTGTATTTGCATTCAAATGCATCGATCTCGCACATGAAACAACAATTCGGTACAGAAATACACTCGTGAGACGAGGAATCATCGAATCTGAAATAAACTCGACCGCATCGCGATTCGTCTTGCCGGTTCGGTGTTTCTGCGTCTATTTCGTGTATTTGCATTCAAATGCACCGATCTCGCACAAGATACAACGATTCGGCACAGCAATAGACTCGTGAAACGAGGAATCATCGAATCTGAAATAAACTCGATTGCATCGCGTTTCGGCTTGCCGAATCGTTATTTCGTGTATTTGCATTCGAGTGCACCGATCTCGCACAAGAAACAACGATTCGGCACAGAAATAGACTCGTGAAACGAGTAATCATCGAATCCGAAATAAACTCGATTGCATCGCGTTTCGGCTTGCCGATTCGTTATGTCGTGTATTTGCATTCAAATGCACCGATCTCGCACAAGAAACAACGATTCGGTACAGTAATATACCCGTGGAACGAGGAATGATCGAATCTGAAGTAATCTCGATTGCATCGCGTTTCGGCTTGCCGATTCGGTATGTCGTGTCTTTGCATTCAAACGCACCGATCTCGCACAAGAAACAACGATCCGGCACAGAAATAGACTCGTGAAGCGAGGAATCATCGAATCGGAACTAAACTCGATTGCATCGCGTTTCGGCTTGCCGATTCGGTATGTCGTATATTTGCATTCATATGCACCGATGTCGCACAAGAAATAACGATTCGGTACAGAAATAGACTCGTGAAACGAGGAATCATCGAATCTGAAATAAACACGATTGTATCGCGTTTCGGCTTGCCGAATAGTTATTTCGTGTATTTGCATTCGAGTGCACCGATCTCGCACAAGAATCAAGGATTCGGAACAGAAATAGACTCGTGAGACGTGGAATCATCGAATCTGAAATAAACTCGATTGCATCGCGTTTCGGCTTGCCGATTCGGTATGTCGTATATTTGCATTCAAATGCACCGATCTCGCACAAGAAATAACGATTCGGTACAGAAATAGACTCGTGAAACGAGGAATCATGAAATCTGAAATAAACTCGATCGCATCGCGATTCGTCTTGCCGGTTCGGTGTTTCTGCGTCAATTTCGTGTATTTGCATTCGAGTGCACCGATCTCGCACAAGAAACAACGATTCGGCACAGAAATAGACTCGTGAAACGAGTAATCATCGAATCCGAAATAAACTCGATTGCATCGCGTTTCGGCTTGCCGATTCGTTATGTCGTGTATTTGCATTCAAATGCACCGATCTCGCACAAGAAACAACGATTCGGTACAGTAATATACCCGTGGAACGAGGAATCATCGAATCTGAAGTAAACTCGATTGCATCGCGTTTCGGCTTGCCGATTCGGTATGTCGTGTCTTTGCATTCAAACGCACCGATCTCGCACAAGAAACAACGATCCGGCACAGAAATAGACTCGTGAAGCGAGGAATCATCGAATCGGAACTAAACTCGATTGCATCGCGTTTCGGCTTGCCGATTCGGTATGTCGTGTATTTGCATTCAAATGCACCGATCTCGCACAAGAAACAAGGATTCGGTACAGAAATAGACTCGTGAAACGAGGAATCATCGAATCTGAAATAAACTCAATTGCATCGCGTTTCGGCTTGCCGATTCGGTATTTCGTGTATTTGCATTCAAATGCATCGATCTCGCACATGAAACAACGATTCGGTACAGAAATACACTCGTGAGACGAGGAATCATCGAATCTGAAATAAACTCGATTGCATCGCGTTTCGGCTTGCCGATTCGGTATGTCGTATAATTGCATTCAAATGCACCGATCTCGCACAAGAAACAACGATTCGGTACAGTAATATACCCGTGGAACGAGGAATCATCGAATCTGAAGTAAACTCGATTGCATCGCGTTTCGGCTTGCCGATTCGGTATGTCGTGTCTTTGCATTCAAACGCACCGATCTCGCACAAGAAACAACGATCCGGCACAGAAATAGACTCGTGAAGCGAGGAATCATCGAATCGGAACTAAACTCGATTGCATCGCGTTTCGGCTTGCCGATTCGGTATGTCGTATATTTGCATTCATATGCACCGATCTCGCACAAGAAATAACGATTCGGTACAGAAATAGACTCGTGAAACGAGGTATCATCGAATCTGAAATAAACTCAATTGCATCGCGTTTCGGCTTGCCGATTAGGTATTTCGTGTATTTGCATTCAAATGCATCGATCTCGCACATGAAACATCGATTCGGTACAGAAATACACTCGTGAGACGAGGAATCATCGAATCTGAAATAAACTCGATTGCATCGCGTTTCGGCTTGCCGATTCGGTATGTCGTATATTTGCTTTCAAATGCACCGATCTCGCACAAGAAATAACGATTCGGTACAGAAATAGACTCATGAAACGAGGAATCATGAAATCTGAAATAAACTCGATCGTATCGCGATTCGGCATGCCGATTCGGTATGTCGTGTATTTGCATTCAAATCGCACAAGAAACAAGGATTCGGTACAGAAATAGACTCGTGAAACGAGGAATCATCGAATCTGAAATAAACTCAATTGCATCGCGTTTCGGCTTGCCGATTCGGTATTTCGTATATTTGCATTCAAATGCACCGATCTCGCACAAGAAACAACGATTCGGTACAGAAATAGACTCATGAAACGAGGAATCATGAAATCTGAAATAAACTCGATCGTATCGCGATTCGGCATGCCGATTCGGTGTTTCTGCGTCTATTTCGTGTATTTGAATTCAAACGCACCGATCTCGAACAAGAAACAACGGTTCGGCACAGCAATAGACTCGTGAAACGAGGAATCATCGAATCTGAAATAAACTCGATTGTATCGCGTTTCGGCTTGCCGAATCGTTATTTCGTGTATTTGCATTCGAGTGCACCGATCTCGCACAAGAAACAAGGATTCGGTACAGAAATAGACTCGTGAGACGTGGAATCATCGAATCTGAAATAAACTCGATTGCATCGCGTTTCGGCTTGCCGATTCGGTATGTCGTATATTTGCTTTCAAATGCACCGATCTCGCACAAGAAATAACGATTCGGTACAGAAATAGACTCATGAAACGAGGAATCATGAAATCTGAAATAAACTCGATCGTATCGCGATTCGGCATGCCGATTCGGTGTTTCTGCGTCTATTTCGTGTATTTGAATTCAAACGCACCGATCTCGAACAAGAAACAACGGTTCGGCACAGCAATAGACTCGTGAAACGAGGAATCATCGAATCTGAAATAAACTCGATTGCATCGCGTTTCGGCTTGCCGATTCGGTATGTCGTATATCTGCATTCAAATGCACCGATCTCGCACAAGAAACAAGGATTCGGTACAGAAATAGACTCGTGAAACGAGGAATCATCGAATCTGAAATAAACTCCATTGCATCGCGTTTCGGCTTGCCGATTCGGTATTTCGTGTATTTGCATTCAAATGCATCGATCTCGCACATGAAACAACGATTCGGTACAGCAATAGACTCGTGAAACGAGGAATCATCGAATCCGAAATAAAATCGATTGCATCGCGTTTCGGCTTGCCGATTCGGTATGTCGTATATTTGCATTCATATGCACCGATCTCGCACAAGAAATAACGATTCGGTACAGAAATAGACTCGTGAAACGAGGAATCATGAAATCTGAAATAAACTCGATCGCATCGCGATTCGTCTTGCCGGTTCGGTGTTTCTGCGTCTATGTCGTGTATTTGCATTCAAACGCACCGCTCTTGCACAAGAAATAACGATTCGGTACAGAAATAGACTCATGAAACGAGGAATCGTGAAATCTGAAATAAACTCGATCGCATCGCGATCCGGCATGCCGATTCGGTGTTTCTGCGTCTATTTCGTGTATTTGAATTCAAACGCACCGATCTCGAACAAGAAACAACGGTTCGGCACAGCAATAGACTCGTGAAACGAGGAATCATCGAATCTGAAATAAACTCGATTGCATCGCGTTTCGGCTTGCCGAATCGTTATTTCGTGTATTTGCATTCGAGTGCACCGATCTCGCACAAGAAACAACGATTCGGCACAGAAATAGACTCGTGAAACGAGTAATCATCGAATCCGAAATAAACTCGATTGCATCGCGTTTCGGCTTGCCGATTCGGTATGTTGTGAATTTGCATTCAAATGCACCGATCTCGCACAAGAAACAAGGATTCGGTACAGAAATAGACTCGTGAAACGAGGAATCATCGAATCTGAAGTAAACTCAATTGCATCGCGTTTCGGCTTGCCGATTCGGTATTTCGTGTATTTGCATTCAAATGCATTGATCTCGCACATGAAACAACGATTCGGTACAGAAATACACTCGTGAGACGAGGAATCATGAAATCTGAAATAAACTCGATCGTATCGCGATTCGGCATGCCGATTCGGTATGTCGTGTATTTGCATTCAAATCGCACAAGAAACAAGGATTCGGTACAGAAATAGACTCGTGAAACGAGGAATCATCGAATCTGAAATAAACTCAATTGCATCGCGTTTCGGCTTGCCGATTCGGTATTTCGTATATTTGCATTCAAATGCACCGATCTCGCACAAGAAACAACGATTCGGTACAGAAATAGACTCATGAAACGAGGAATCATGAAATCTGAAATAAACTCGATCGTATCGCGATTCGGCATGCCGATTCGGTGTTTCTGCGTCTATTTCGTGTATTTGAATTCAAACGCACCGATCTCGAACAAGAAACAACGGTTCGGCACAGCAATAGACTCGTGAAACGAGGAATCATCGAATCTGAAATAAACTCGATTGTATCGCGTTTCGGCTTGCCGAATCGTTATTTCGTGTATTTGCATTCGAGTGCACCGATCTCGCACAAGAAACAAGGATTCGGTACAGAAATAGACTCGTGAGACGTGGAATCATCGAATCTGAAATAAACTCGATTGCATCGCGTTTCGGCTTGCCGATTCGGTATGTCGTATATTTGCTTTCAAATGCACCGATCTCGCACAAGAAATAACGATTCGGTACAGAAATAGACTCATGAAACGAGGAATCATGAAATCTGAAATAAACTCGATCGTATCGCGATTCGGCATGCCGATTCGGTGTTTCTGCGTCTATTTCGTGTATTTGAATTCAAACGCACCGATCTCGAACAAGAAACAACGGTTCGGCACAGCAATAGACTCGTGAAACGAGGAATCATCGAATCTGAAATAAACTCGATTGCATCGCGTTTCGGCTTGCCGATTCGGTATGTCGTATATCTGCATTCAAATGCACCGATCTCGCACAAGAAACAAGGATTCGGTACAGAAATAGACTCGTGAAACGAGGAATCATCGAATCTGAAATAAACTCCATTGCATCGCGTTTCGGCTTGCCGATTCGGTATTTCGTGTATTTGCATTCAAATGCATCGATCTCGCACATGAAACAACGATTCGGTACAGCAATAGACTCGTGAAACGAGGAATCATCGAATCCGAAATAAAATCGATTGCATCGCGTTTCGGCTTGCCGATTCGGTATGTCGTATATTTGCATTCATATGCACCGATCTCGCACAAGAAATAACGATTCGGTACAGAAATAGACTCGTGAAACGAGGAATCATGAAATCTGAAATAAACTCGATCGCATCGCGATTCGTCTTGCCGGTTCGGTGTTTCTGCGTCTATGTCGTGTATTTGCATTCAAACGCACCGCTCTTGCACAAGAAATAACGATTCGGTACAGAAATAGACTCATGAAACGAGGAATCGTGAAATCTGAAATAAACTCGATCGCATCGCGATCCGGCATGCCGATTCGGTGTTTCTGCGTCTATTTCGTGTATTTGAATTCAAACGCACCGATCTCGAACAAGAAACAACGGTTCGGCACAGCAATAGACTCGTGAAACGAGGAATCATCGAATCTGAAATAAACTCGATTGCATCGCGTTTCGGCTTGCCGAATCGTTATTTCGTGTATTTGCATTCGAGTGCACCGATCTCGCACAAGAAACAACGATTCGGCACAGAAATAGACTCGTGAAACGAGTAATCATCGAATCCGAAATAAACTCGATTGCATCGCGTTTCGGCTTGCCGATTCGGTATGTTGTGAATTTGCATTCAAATGCACCGATCTCGCACAAGAAACAAGGATTCGGTACAGAAATAGACTCGTGAAACGAGGAATCATCGAATCTGAAGTAAACTCAATTGCATCGCGTTTCGGCTTGCCGATTCGGTATTTCGTGTATTTGCATTCAAATGCATTGATCTCGCACATGAAACAACGATTCGGTACAGAAATACACTCGTGAGACGAGGAATCATCGAATCTGAAATAAACTCGATTGCATCGCGTTTCGGCTTGCCGATTCGGTATGTCGTATATTTGCATTCAAATGCACCGATCTCGCACAAGAATTAACGATTCGGTACAGAATTAGACTCATGAAACGAGGAATCATGAAATCTGAAATAAACTCGATCGTATCGCGATTCGGCATGCCGATTCGGTGTTTCTGCGTCTATTTCGTGTATTTGAATTCAAACGCACCGGTCTCGAACAAGAATCAACGGTTCGGCACAGCAATAGACTCGTGAAACGAGGAATCATCGAATCTGAAATAAACTCGATTGTATCGCGTTTCGGCTTGCCGAATCGTTATTTCGTGTATTTGCATTCGAGTGCACCGATCTCGCACAAGAAACAAGGATTCGGCACAGAAATAGACTCGTGAAACGAGGAATCATCGAATCTGAAATAAACTCGATTGCATCGCGTTTCGGCTTGCCGAATCGTTATTTCGTGTATTTGCATTCGAGTGCACCGATCTCGCACAAGAAACAACGATTCGGCACAGAAATAGACTCGTGAAACGAGTAATCATCGAATCCGAAATAAACTCGATTGCATCGCGTTTCGGCTTGCCGATTCGTTATGTCGTGTATTTGCATTCAAATGCACCGATCTCGCACAAGAAACAACGATTCGGTACAGTAATATACCCGTGGAACGAGGAATCATCGAATCTGAAGTAAACTCGATTGCATCGCGTTTCGGCTTGCCGATTCGGTATGTCGTGTCTTTGCATTCAAACGCACCGATCTCGCACAAGAAACAACGATCCGGCACAGAAATAGACTCGTGAAGCAAGGAATCATCGAATCGGAACTAAACTCGATTGCATCGCGTTTCGGCTTGCCGATTCGGTATGTCGTATATTTGCATTCATATGCACCGATCTCGCACAAGAATTAACGATTCGGTACAGAAATAGACTCGTGAAACGAGGAATCATCGAATCTGAAATAAACTCAATTGCATCGCGTTTCGGCTTGCCGATTAGGTATTTCGTGTATTTGCATTCAAATGCATCGATCTCGCACATGAAACATCGATTCGGTACAGAAATACACTCGTGAGACGAGGAATCATCGAATCTGAAATAAACTCGATTGCATCGCGTTTCGGCTTGCCGATTCGGTATGTCGTATATTTGCTTTCAAATGCACCGATCTCGCACAAGAAATAACGATTCGGTACAGAAATAGACTCATGAAACGAGGAATCATGAAATCTGAAATAAACTCGATCGTATCGCGATTCGGCATGCCGATTCGGTGTTTCTTCGTCTATTTCGTGTATTTGAATTCAAACGCACCGATCTCGATCAAGAAACACCGGTTCGGCACAGCAATAGACTCGTGAAACGAGGAATCATCGAATCTGAAATAAACTCGATTGTATCGCGTTTCGGCTTGCCGAATCGTTATTTCGTGTATTTGCATTCGAGTGCACCGATCTCGCACAAGAAACAAGGATTCGGTACAGAAATAGACTCGTGAGACGTGGAATCATCGAATCTGAAATAAACTCGATTGCATCGCGTTTCGGCTTGCCGGTTCGGTGTTTCTGCGTCTATTTCGTGTATTTGCATTCAAATGCACCGATCTCGCACAAGATACAACGATTCGGCACAGCAATAGACTCGTGAAACGAGGAATCATCGAATCTGAAATAAACTCGATTGCATCGCGTTTCGGCTTGCCGATTCGGTATGTCGTGTATTTGCATTCAAATGCACCGATCTCGCACAAGAAACAAGGATTCGGTACAGAAATAGACTCGTGAAACGAGGAATCATCGAATCTGAAGTAAACTCAATTGCATCGCGTTTCGGCTTGCCGGTTCGGTGTTTCTGCGTCTATTTCGTGTATTTGCATTCAAATGCACCGATCTCGCACAAGATACAACGATTCGGCACAGCAATAGACTCGTGAAACGAGGAATCATCGAATCTGAAATAAACTCGATTGCATCGCGTTTCGGCTTGCCGATTCGGTATGTCGTGTATTTGCATTCAAATGCACCGATCTCGCACAAGAAACAAGGATTCGGTACAGAAATAGACTCGTGAAACGAGGAATCATCGAATCTGAAGTAAACTTAATTGCATCGCGTTTCGGCTTGCCGATTCGGTATTTCGTGTATTTGCATTCAAATGCATCGATCTCGCACATGAAACAACGATTCGGTACAGAAATACACTCGTGAGACGAGGAATCATCGAATCTGAAATAAACTCGATTGCATCGCGTTTCGGCTTGCCGATTCGGTATGTCGTATATTTGCATTCAAATGCACCGATCTCGCACAAGAAATAACGATTCGGTACAGAAATAGACTCATGAAACGGGGAATCATGAAATCTGAAATAAACTCGATCGTATCGCGATTCGGCATGCCGATTCGGTGTTTCTGCGTCTATTTCGTGTATTTGAATTCAAACGCACCGATCTCGAACTAGAATCAACGGTTCGGCACAGCAATAGACTCGGGAAACGAGGAATCATCGAATCTGAAATAAACTCGATTGTATCGCGTTTCGGCTTGCCGAATCGTTATTTCGTGTATTTGCATTCGAGTGCACCGATCTCGCACAAGAAACAAGGATTCGGTACAGAAATAGACTCATGAAACGAGGAATCATGAAATCTGAAATAAACTCGATCGTATCGCGATTCGGCATGCCGATTCGGTGTTTCTGCGTCTATTTCGTGTATTTGAATTCAAACGCACCGATCTCGAACAAGAAACAACGGTTCGGCACAGCAATAGACTCGTGAAACGAGGAATCATCGAATCTGAAATAAACTCGATTGCATCGCGTTTCGGCTTGCCGATTCGGTATGTCGTATATCTGCATTCAAATGCACCGATCTCGCACAAGAAACAAGGATTCGGTACAGAAATAGACTCGTGAAACGAGGAATCATCGAATCTGAAATAAACTCGATTGCATCGCGTTTCGGCTTGCCGATTCGGTATGTCGTGTATTTGCATTCAAATGCACCGGTCTCGCACAAGAAACAAGGATTCGGTACAGCAATAGACTCGTGAAACGAGGAATCATCGAATCCGAAATAAACTCGATTGCATCGCGTTTCGGCTTGCCGATTCGGTATGTCGTATATTTGCATTCATATGCACCGATCTCGCACAAGAAATAACGATTCGGTACAGAAATAGACTCGTGAAACGAGGAATCATGAAATCTGAAATAAACTCGACCGCATCGCGATTCGTCTTGCCGGTTCGGTGTTTCTGCGTCTATGTCGTGTATTTGCATTCAAACGCACCGCTCTTGCACAAGAAATAACGATTCGGTACAGAAATAGACTCATGAAACGAGGAATCGTGAAATCTGAAATAAACTCGATCGCATCGCGATCCGGCATGCCGATTCGGTGTTTCTGCGTCTATTTCGTGTATTTGAATTCAAACGCACCGATCTCGAACAAGAAACAACGGTTCGGCACAGCAATAGACTCGTGAAACGAGGAATCATCGAATCTGAAATAAACTCGATTGCATCGCGTTTCGGCTTGCCGAATCGTTATTTCGTGTATTTGCATTCGAGTGCACCGATCTCGCACAAGAAACAACGATTCGGCACAGAAATAGACTCGTGAAACGAGTAATCATCGAATCCGAAATAAACTCGATTGCATCGCGTTTCGGCTTGCCGATTCGGTATGTCGTGAATTTGCATTCAAATGCACCGATCTCGCACAAGAAACAAGGATTCGGTACAGAAATAGACTCGTGAAACGAGGAATCATCGAATCTGAAGTAAACTCAATTGCATCGCGTTTCGGCTTGCCGATTCGGTATTTCGTGTATTTGCATTCAAATGCATTGATCTCGCACATGAAACAACGATTCGGTACAGAAATACACTCGTGAGACGAGGAATCATCGAATCTGAAATAAACTCGATTGCATCGCGTTTCGGCTTGCCGATTCGGTATGTCGTATATTTGCATTCAAATGCACCGATCTCGCACAAGAAATAACGATTCGGTACAGAAATAGACTCGTGAGACGAGGAATCATCGAATCTGAAATAAACTCGATCGCATCGCGATTCGTCTTGCCGGTTCGGTGTTTCTGCGTCTATTTCGTGTATTTGCATTCAAATGCACCGATCTCGCACAAGATACAACGATTCGGCACAGCAATAGACTCGTGAAACGAGGAATCATCGAATCTGAAATAAACTCGATTGCATCGCGTTTCGGCTTGCCGAATCGTTATTTCGTGTATTTGCATTCGAGTGCACCGATCTCGCACAAGAAACAACGATTCGGCACAGAAATAGACTCGTGAAACGAGTAATCATCGAATCCGAAATAAACTCGATTGCATCGCGTTTCGGCTTGCCGATTCGTTATGTCGTGTATTTGCATTCAAATGCACCGATCTCGCACAAGAAACAACGATTCGGTACAGTAATATACCCGTGGAACGAGGAATCATCGAATCTGAAGTAAACTCGATTGCATCGCGTTTCGGCTTGCCGATTCGGTATTTCGTGTATTTGCATTCAAATGCATCGATCTCGCACATGAAACATCGATTCGGTACAGAAATACACTCGTGAGACGAGGAATCATCGAATCTGAAATAAACTCGATTGCATCGCGTTTCGGCTTGCCGATTCGGTATGTCGTATATTTGCTTTCAAATGCACCGATCTCGCACAAGAAATAACGATTCGGTACAGAAATAGACTCATGAAACGAGGAATCATGAAATCTGAAATAAACTCGATCGTATCGCGATTCGGCATGCCGATTCGGTGTTTCTTCGTCTATTTCGTGTATTTGAATTCAAACGCACCGATCTCGAACAAGAAACACCGGTTCGGCACAGCAATAGACTCGTGAAACGATTAATCATCGAATCTGAAATAAACTCGATTGTATCGCGTTTCGGCTTGCCGAATCGTTATTTCGTGTATTTGCATTCGAGTGCACCGATCTCGCACAAGAAACAAGGATTCGGTACAGAAATAGACTCGTGAGACGTGGAATCATCGAATCTGAAATAAACTCGATTGCATCGCGTTTCGGCTTGCCGGTTCGGTGTTTCTGCGTGTATTTCGTGTATTTGCATTCAAATGCACCGATCTCGCACAAGATACAACGATTCGGCACAGAAATAGACTCGTGAAACGAGGAATCATCGAATCTGAAATAAACTCGATTGCATCGCGTTTCGGCTTGCCGATTCGGTATGTCGTGTATTTGCATTCAAATGCACCGATCTCGCATAAGAAACAAGGATTCGGTACAGAAATAGACTCGTGAAACGAGGAATCATCGAATCTGAAGTAAACTCAATTGCATCGCGTTTCGGCTTGCCGGTTCGGTGTTTCTGCGTCTATTTCGTGTATTTGCATTCAAATGCACCGATCTCGCACAAGATACAACGATTCGGCACAGCAATAGACTCGTGAAACGAGGAATCATCGAATCTGAAATAAACTCGATTGCATCGCGTTTCGGCTTGCCGATTCGGTATGTCGTGTATTTGCATTCAAATGCACCGATCTCGCACAAGAAACAAGGATTCGGTACAGAAATAGACTCGTGAAACGAGGAATCATCGAATCTGAAGTAAACTGAATTGCATCGCGTTTCGGCTTGCCGATTCGGTATTTCGTGTATTTGCATTCAAATGCATCGATCTCGCACATGAAACAACGATTCGGTACAGAAATACACTCGTGAGACGAGGAATCATCGAATCTGAAATAAACTCGATTGCATCGCGTTTCGGCTTGCCGATTCGGTATGTCGTATATTTGCATTCAAATGCACCGATCTCGCACAAGAAATAACGATTCGGTACAGAAATAGACTCATGAAACGAGGAATCATGAAATCTGAAATAAACTCGATCGTATCGCGATTCGGCATGCCGATTCGGTGTTTCTGCGTCTATTTCGTGTATTTGAATTCAAACGCACCGATCTCGAACTAGAATCAACGGTTCGGCACAGCAATAGACTCGGGAAACGAGGAATCATCGAATCTGAAATAAACTCGATTGTATCGCGTTTCGGCTTGCCGAATCGTTATTTCGTGTATTTGCATTCGAGTGCACCGATCTCGCACAAGAAACAAGGATTCGGTACAGAAATAGACTCGTGAGACGTGGAATCATCGAATCTGAAATAAACTCGATTGCATCGCGTTTCGGCTTGCCGATTCGGTATGTCGTATATTTGCATTCAAATGCACCGATCTCGCACAAGAAATAACGATTCGGTACAGAAATAGGCTCGTGAGACGAGGAATCATCGAATCTGAAATAAACTCGATCGCATCGCGATTCGTCTTGCCGGTTCGGTGTTTCTGCGTCTATTTCGTGTATTTGCATTCAAATGCACCGATCTCGCACAAGATACAACGATTCTGCACAGCAATAGACTGGTGAAACGAGGAATCATCGAATCTGAAATAAACTCGATTGCATCGCGTTTCGGCTTGCCGAATCGTTATTTCGTGTATTTGCATTCGAGTGCACCGATCTCGCACAAGAAACAACGATTCGGCACAGAAATAGACTCGTGAAACGAGTAATCATCGAATCCGAAATAAACTCGATTGCATCGCGTTTCGGCTTGCCGATTCGTTATGTCGTGTATTTGCATTCAAATGCACCGATCTCGCACAAGAAACAACGATTCGGTACAGTAATATACCCGTGGAACGAGGAATCATCGAATCTGAAATGAACTCGATTGTATCGCGTTTCGGCTTGCCGATTCGGTATGTCGTGTCTTTGCATTCAAACGCACCGATCTCGCACAAGAAACAACGATCCGGCACAGAAATAGACTCGTGAAGCGAGGAATCATCGAATCGGAACTAAACTCGATTGCATCGCGTTTCGGCTTGCCGATTCGGTATGTCGTATATTTGCATTCATATGCACCGATCTCGCACAAGAAATAACGATTCGGTACAGAAATAGGCTCGTGAGACGAGGAATCATCGAATCTGAAATAAACTCGATCGCATCGCGATTCGTCTTGCCGGTTCGGTGTTTCTGCGTCTATTTCGTGTATTTGAATTCAAACGCACCGATCTCGAACAAGAAACAACGGTTCGGCACAGCAATAGACTCGTGAAACGAGGAATCATCGAATCTGAAATAAACTCGATTGTATCGCGTTTCGGCTTGCCGAATCGTTATTTCGTGTATTTGCATTCGAGTGCACCGATCTCGCACAAGAAACAAGGATTCGGTACAGAAATAGACTCGTGAGACGTGGAATCATCGAATCTGAAATAAACTCGATTGCATCGCGTTTCGGCTTGCCGATTCGGTATGTCGTATATTTGCATTCAAATGCACCGATCTCGCACAAGAAATAACGATTCGGTACAGAAATAGGCTCGTGAGACGAGGAATCATCGAATCTGAAATAAACTCGATCGCATCGCGATTCGTCTTGCCGGTTCGGTGTTTCTGCGTCTATTTCGTGTATTTGCATTCAAATGCACCGATCTCGCACAAGATACAACGATTCTGCACAGCAATAGACTGGTGAAACGAGGAATCATCGAATCTGAAATAAACTCGATTGCATCGCGTTTCGGCTTGCCGAATCGTTATTTCGTGTATTTGCATTCGAGTGCACCGATCTCGCACAAGAAACAACGATTCGGCACAGAAATAGACTCGTGAAACGAGTAATCATCGAATCCGAAATAAACTCGATTGCATCGCGTTTCGGCTTGCCGATTCGTTATGTCGTGTATTTGCATTCAAATGCACCGATCTCGCACAAGAAACAACGATTCGGTACAGTAATATACCCGTGGAACGAGGAATCATCGAATCTGAAATGAACTCGATTGTATCGCGTTTCGGCTTGCCGATTCGGTATGTCGTGTCTTTGCATTCAAACGCACCGATCTCGCACAAGAAACAACGATCCGGCACAGAAATAGACTCGTGAAGCGAGGAATCATCGAATCGGAACTAAACTCGATTGCATCGCGTTTCGGCTTGCCGATTCGGTATGTCGTATATTTGCATTCATATGCACCGATCTCGCACAAGAAATAACGATTCGGTACAGAAATAGGCTCGTGAGACGAGGAATCATCGAATCTGAAATAAACTCGATCGCATCGCGATTCGTCTTGCCGGTTCGGTGTTTCTGCGTCTATTTCGTGTATTTGAATTCAAACGCACCGATCTCGAACAAGAAACAACGGTTCGGCACAGCAATAGACTCGTGAAACGAGGAATCATCGAATCTGAAATAAACTCGATTGTATCGCGTTTCGGCTTGCCGATTCGGTATGTCGTGTATTTGCATTCAAATGCACCGATCTCGCACAAGAAACAAGGATTCGGTACAGAAATAGACTCGTGAAACGAGGAATCATCGAATCTGAAGTAAACTCAATTGCATCGCGTTTCGGCTTGCCGGTTCGGTGTTTCTGCGTCTATTTCGTGTATTTGCATTCAAATGCACCGATCTCGCACAAGATACAACGATTCGGCACAGCAATAGACTCGTGAAACGAGGAATCATCGAATCCGAAATAAACTCGATTGCATCGCGTTTCGGCTTGCCGATTCGTTATGTCGTGTATTTGCATTCAAATGCACCGATCTCGCACAAGAAACAACGATTCGGTACAGTAATATACCCGTGGAACGAGGAATCATCGAATCTGAAGTAAACTCGATTGCATCGCGTTTCGGCTTGCCGATTCGGTATGTCGTGTCTTTGCATTCAAACGCACCGATCTCGCACAAGAAACAACGATCCGGCACAGAAATAGACTCGTGAAGCGAGGAATCATCGAATCGGAACTAAACTCGATTGCATCGCGTTTCGGGTTGCCGATTCGGTATGTCGTATATTTGCATTCATATGCACCGATCTCGCACAAGAAATAACGATTCGGTACAGAAATAGACTCGTGAAACGAGGAATCATCGAATCTGAAATAAACTCAATTGCATCGCGTTTCGGCTTGCCGATTAGGTATTTCGTGTATTTGCATTCAAATGCATCGATCTCGCACATGAAACATCGATTCGGTACAGAAATAAACTCGTGAGACGAGGAATCATCGAATCTGAAATAAACTCGATTGCATCGCGTTTCGGCTTGCCGATTCGGTATGTCGTATATTTGCTTTCAAATGCACCGATCTCGCACAAGAAATAACGATTCGGTACAGAAATAGACTCATGAAACGAGGAATCATGAAATCTGAAATAAACTCGATCGTATCGCGATTCGGCATGCCGATTCGGTGTTTCTGCGTCTATTTCGTGTATTTGAATTCAAACGCACCGATCTCGAACAAGAAACAACGGTTCGGCAAAGCAATAGACTCGTGAAACGAGGAATCATCGAATCTGAAATGAACTCGATTGTATCGCGTTTCGGCTTGCCGAATCGTTATTTCGTGTATTTGCATTCGAGTGCACCGATCTCGCACAAGAAACAAGGATTCGGTACAGAAATAGAATCGTGAGACGTGGAATCATCGAATCTGAAATAAACTCGATTGCATCGCGTTTCGGCTTGCCGGTTCGGTGTTTCTGCGTCTATTTCGTGTATTTGCATTCAAATGCACCGATCTCGCACAAGATACAACGATTCGGCACAGCAATAGACTCGTGAAACGAGGAATCATCGAATCTGAAATAAAATCGATTGCATCGCGTTTCGGCTTGCCGATTCGGTATGTCGTGTATTTGCATTCAAATGCACCGGTCTAGCACAAGAAACAAGGATTCGGTACAGAAATAGACTCGTGAAACGAGGAATCATCGAATCTGAAGTAAACTCGATTGCATCGCGTTTCGGCTTGCCGGTTCGGTGTTTCTGCGTCTATTTCGTGTATTTGCATTCAAATGCACCGATCTCGCACAAGATACAACGATTCGGCACAGCAATAGACTCGTGAAACGAGGAATCATCGAATCTGAAATAAAATCGATTGCATCGCGTTTCGGCTTGCCGATTCGTTATGTCGTGTATTTGCATTCAAATGCACCGATCTCGCACAAGAAACAACGATTCGGTACAGTAATATACCCGTGGAACGAGGAATCATCGAATCTGAAATGAACTCGATTGTATCGCGTTTCGGCTTGCCGATTCGGTATGTCGTGTCTTTGCATTCAAACGCACCGATCTCGCACAAGAAACAACGATCCGGCACAGAAATAGACTCGTGAAGCGAGGAATCATCGAATCGGAACTAAACTCGATTGCATCGCGTTTCGGCTTGCCGATTCGGTATGTCGTATATTTGCATTCATATGCACCGATCTCGCACAAGAAATAACGATTCGGTACAGAAATAGGCTCGTGAGACGAGGAATCATCGAATCTGAAATAAACTCGATCGCATCGCGATTCGTCTTGCCGGTTCGGTGTTTCTGCGTCTATTTCGTGTATTTGAATTCAAACGCACCGATCTCGAACAAGAAACAACGGTTCGGCACAGCAATAGACTCGTGAAACGAGGAATCATCGAATCGGAACTAAACTCGATTGCATCGCGTTTCGGCTTGCCGATTCGGTATTTCGTGTATTTGCATTCAAATGCATCGATCTCGCACATGAAACATCGATTCGGTACAGAAATAAACTCGTGAGACGAGGAATCATCGAATCTGAAATAAACTCGATTGCATCGCGTTTCGGCTTGCCGATTCGGTACGTCGTATATTTGCTTTCAAATGCACCGATCTCGCACAAGAAATAACGATTCGGTACAGAAATAGACTCATGAAACGAGGAATCATGAAATCTGAAATAAACTCGATCGTATCGCGATTCGGCATGCCGATTCGGTGTTTCTGCGTCTATTTCGTGTATTTGAATTCAAACGCACCGATCTCGCACAAGAAACAACGGTTCGGCAAAGCAATAGACTCGTGAAACGAGGAATCATCGAATCTGAAATGAACTCGATTGTATCGCGTTTCGGCTTGCCGAATCGTTATTTCGTGTATTTGCATTCGAGTGCACCGATCTCGCACAAGAAACAAGGATTCGGTACAGAAATAGAATCGTGAGACGTGGAATCATCGAATCTGAAATAAACTCGATTGCATCGCGTTTCGGCTTGCCGGTTCGGTGTTTCTGCGTCTATTTCGTGTATTTGCATTCAAATGCACCGATCTCGCACAAGATACAACGATTCGGCACAGCAATAGACTCGTGAAACGAGGAATCATCGAATCTGAAATAAAATCGATTGCATCGCGTTTCGGCTTGCCGATTCGGTATGTCGTGTATTTGCATTCAAATGCACCGGTCTAGCACAAGAAACAAGGATTCGGTACAGAAATAGACTCGTGAAACGAGGAATCATCGAATCTGAAGTAAACTCAATTGCATCGCGTTTCGGCTTGCCGGTTCGGTGTTTCTGCGTCTATTTCGTGTATTTGCATTCAAATGCACCGATCTCGCACAAGATACAACGATTCGGCACAGCAATAGACTCGTGAAACGAGGAATCATCGAATCTGAAATAAACTCGATTGCATCGCGTTTCGGCTTGCCGATTCGGTATGTCGTGTATTTGCATTCAAATGCACCGATCTCGCACAAGAAACAAGGATTCGGTACAGAAATAGACTCGTGAAACGAGGAATCATCGAATCTGAAGTAAACTCAATTGCATCGCGTTTCGGCTTGCCGATTCGGTATTTCGTGTATTTGCATTCAAATGCATCGATCTCGCACATGAAACAACGATTCGGTACAGAAATACACTCGTGAGACGAGGAATCATCGAATCTGAAATAAACTCGATTGCATCGCGTTTCGGCTTGCCGATTCGGTATGTCGTATATTTGCATTCAAATGCACCGATCTCGCACAAGAAATAACGATTCGGTAGAGAAATAGACTCATGAAACGAGGAATCATGAAATCTGAAATAAACTCGATCGTATCGCGATTCGGCATGCCGATTCGGTGTTTCTGCGTCTATTTCGTGTATTTGAATTCAAACGCACCGATCTCGAACAAGAATCAACGGTTCGGCACAGCAATAGACTCGTGAAACGAGGAATCATCGAATCTGAAATAAACTCGATTGTATCGCGTTTCGGCTTGCCGAATCGTTATTTCGTGTATTTGCATTCGAGTGCACCGATCTCGCACAAGAAACAAGGATTCGGTACAGAAATAGACTCGTGAGACGTGGAATCATCGAATCTGAAATAAACTCGATTGCATCGCGTTTCGGCTTGCCGATTCGGTATGTCGTATATTTGCATTCAAATGCACCGATCTCGCACAAGAAATAACGATTCGGTACAGAAATAGGCTCGTGAGACGAGGAATCATCGAATCTGAAATAAACTCGATCGCATCGCGATTCGTCTTGCCGGTTCGGTGTTTCTGCGTCTATTTCGTGTATTTGCATTCAAATGCACCGATCTCGCACAAGATACAACGATTCGGCACAGCAATAGACTCGTGAAACGAGGAATCATCGAATCTGAAATAAACTCGATTGCATCGCGTTTCGGCTTGCCGAATCGTTATTTCGTGTATTTGCATTCGAGTGCACCGATCTCGCACAAGAAACAACGATTCGGCACAGAAATAGACTCGTGAAACGAGTAATCATCGAATCCGAAATAAACTCGATTGCATCGCGTTTCGGCTTGCCGATTCGTTATGTCGTGTATTTGCATTCAAATGCACCGATCTCGCACAAGAAACAACGATTCGGTACAGTAATATACCCGAGGAACGAGGAATCATCGAATCTGAAGTAAACTCGATTGCATCGCGTTTCGGCTTGCCGATTCGGTATGTCGTGTCTTTGCATTCAAACGCACCGATCTCGCACAAGAAACAACGATCCGGCACAGAAATAGACTCGTGAAGCGAGGAATCATCGAATCGGAACTAAACTCGATTGCATCGCGTTTCGGCTTGCCGATTCGGTATGTCGTATATTTGCATTCATATGCACCGATCTCGCACAAGAAATAACGATTCGGTACAGAAATAGACTCGTGAAACGAGGAATCATCGAATCTGAAATAAACTCAATTGCATCGCGTTTCGGCTTGCCGATTAGGTATTTCGTGTATTTGCATTCAAATGCATCGATCTCGCACAAGAAACAAGGATTCGGTACAGAAATAGACTCGTGAAACGAGGAATCATCGAATCTGAAATAAACTCAATTGCATCGCGTTTCGGCTTGCCGATTCGGTATTTCGTGTATTTGCATTCAAATGCATCGATCTCGCACATGAAACAACGGTTCGGCACAGCAATAGACTCGTGAAACGAGGAATCATCGAATCTGAAATAAACTCGATTGTATCGCGTTTCGGCTTGCCGATTCGGTATGTCGTGTATTTGCATTCAAATGCACCGATCTCGCACAAGAAACAAGGATTCGGTACAGAAATAGACTCGTGAAACGAGGAATCATCGAATCTGAAGTAAACTCAATTGCATCGCGTTTCGGCTTGCCGGTTCGGTGTTTCTGCGTCTATTTCGTGTATTTGCATTCAAATGCACCGATCTCGCACAAGATACAACGATTCGGCACAGCAATAGACTCGTGAAACGAGGAATCATCGAATCTGAAATAAACTCGATTGCATCGCGTTTCGGCTTGCCGAATCGTTATTTCGTGTATTTGCATTCGAGTGCACCGATCTCGCACAAGAAACAACGATTCGGCACAGAAATAGACTCGTGAAACGAGTAATCATCGAATCCGAAATAAACTCGATTGCATCGCGTTTCGGCTTGCCGATTCGTTATGTCGTGTATTTGCATTCAAATGCACCGATCTCGCACAAGAAACAACGATTCGGTACAGTAATATACCCGTGGAACGAGGAATCATCGAATCTGAAGTAAACTCGATTGCATCGCGTTTCGGCTTGCCGATTCGGTATGTCGTGTCTTTGCATTCAAACGCACCGATCTCGCACAAGAAACAACGATCCGGCACAGAAATAGACTCGTGAAGCGAGGAATCATCGAATCGGAACTAAACTCGATTGCATCGCGTTTCGGCTTGCCGATTCGGTATGTCGTATATTTGCATTCATATGCACCGATCTCGCACAAGAAATAACGATTCGGTACAGAAATAGACTCGTGAAACGAGGAATCATCGAATCTGAAATAAACTCAATTGCATCGCGTTTCGGCTTGCCGATTAGGTATTTCGTGTATTTGCATTCAAATGCATCGATCTCGCACATGAAACATCGATTCGGTACAGAAATAAACTCGTGAGACGAGGAATCATCGAATCTGAAATAAACTCGATTGCATCGCGTTTCGGCTTGCCGATTCGGTATGTCGTATATTTGCTTTCAAATGCACCGATCTCGCACAAGAAATAACGATTCGGTACAGAAATAGACTCATGAAACGAGGAATCATGAAATCTGAAATAAACTCGATCGTATCGCGATTCGGCATGCCGATTCGGTGTTTCTGCGTCTATTTCGTGTATTTGAATTCAAACGCACCGATCTCGAACAAGAAACAACGGTTCGGCACAGCAATAGACTCGTGAAACGAGGAATCATCGAATCTGAAATGAACTCGATTGTATCGCGTTTCGGCTTGCCGAATCGTTATTTCGTGTATTTGCATTCGAGTGCACCGATCTCGCACAAGAAACAAGGATTCGGTACAGAAATAGAATCGTGAGACGTGGAATCATCGAATCTGAAATAAACTCGATTGCATCGCGTTTCGGCTTGCCGGTTCGGTGTTTCTGCGTCTATTTCGTGTATTTGCATTCAAATGCACCGATCTCGCACAAGATACAACGATTCGGCACAGCAATAGACTCGTGAAACGAGGAATCATCGAATCTGAAATAAAATCGATTGCATCGCGTTTCGGCTTGCCGATTCGGTATGTCGTGTATTTGCATTCAAATGCACCGGTCTAGCACAAGAAACAAGGATTCGGTACAGAAATAGACTCGTGAAACGAGGAATCATCGAATCTGAAATAAACTCAATTGCATCGCGTTTCGGCTTGCCGATTCGGTATTTCGTGTATTTGCATTCAAATGCATCGATCTCGCACATGAAACAACGATTCGGTACAGAAATACACTCGTGAGACGAGGAATCATCGAATCTGAAATAAACTCGATTGCATCGCGTTTCGGCTTGCCGATTCGGTATGTCGTATATTTGCATTCAAATGCACCGATCTCGCACAAGAAATAACGATTCGGTAGAGAAATAGACTCATGAAACGAGGAATCATGAAATCTGAAATAAACTCGATCGTATCGCGATTCGGCATGCCGATTCGGTGTTTCTGCGTCTATTTCGTGTATTTGAATTCAAACGCACCGATCTCGAACAAGAATCAACGGTTCGGCACAGCAATAGACTCGTGAAACGAGGAATCATCGAATCTGAAATAAACTCGATTGTATCGCGTTTCGGCTTGCCGAATCGTTATTTCGTGTATTTGCATTCGAGTGCACCGATCTCGCACAAGAAACAAGGATTCGGTACAGAAATAGACTCGTGAGACGTGGAATCATCGAATCTGAAATAAACTCGATTGCATCGCGTTTCGGCTTGCCGATTCGGTATGTCGTATATTTGCATTCAAATGCACCGATCTCGCACAAGAAATAACGATTCGGTACAGAAATAGGCTCGTGAGACGAGGAATCATCGAATCTGAAATAAACTCGATCGCATCGCGATTCGTCTTGCCGGTTCGGTGTTTCTGCGTCTATTTCGTGTATTTGCATTCAAATGCACCGATCTCGCACAAGATACAACGATTCGGCACAGCAATAGACTCGTGAAACGAGGAATCATCGAATCTGAAATAAACTCGATTGCATCGCGTTTCGGCTTGCCGAATCGTTATTTCGTGTATTTGCATTCGAGTGCACCGATCTCGCACAAGAAACAACGATTCGGCACAGAAATAGACTCGTGAAACGAGTAATCATCGAATCCGAAATAAACTCGATTGCATCGCGTTTCGGCTTGCCGATTCGTTATGTCGTGTATTTGCATTCAAATGCACCGATCTCGCACAAGAAACAACGATTCGGTACAGTAATATACCCGTGGAACGAGGAATCATCGAATCTGAAGTAAACTCGATTGCATCGCGTTTCGGCTTGCCGATTCGGTATGTCGTGTCTTTGCATTCAAACGCACCGATCTCGCACAAGAAACAACGATCCGGCACAGAAATAGACTCGTGAAGCGAGGAATCATCGAATCGGAACTAAACTCGATTGCATCGCGTTTCGGCTTGCCGATTCGGTATGTCGTATATTTGCATTCAAATGCATCGATCTCGCACAAGAAACAAGGATTCGGTACAGAAATAGACTCGTGAAACGAGGAATCATCGAATCTGAAATAAACTCAATTGCATCGCGTTTCGGCTTGCCGATTCGGTATTTCGTGTATTTGCATTCAAATGCATCGATCTCGCACATGAAACAACGATTCGGTACAGAAATACACTCGTGAGACGAGGAATCATCGAATCTGAAATAAACTCGATTGCATCGCGTTTCGGCTTGCCGATTCGGTATGTCGTATATTTGCTTTCAAATGCACCGATCTCGCACAAGAAATAACGATTCGGTACAGAAATAGACTCATGAAACGAGGAATCATGAAATCTGAAATAAACTCGATCGTATCGCGATTCGGCATGCCGATTCGGTGTTTCTGCGTCTATTTCGTGTATTTGAATTCAAACGCACCGATCTCGAACAAGAAACAACGGTTCGGCACAGCAATAGACTCGTGAAACGAGGAATCATCGAATCTGAAATGAACTCGATTGTATCGCGTTTCGGCTTGCCGAATCGTTATTTCGTGTATTTGCATTCGAGTGCACCGATCTCGCTCAAGAAACAAGGATTCGGTACAGAAATAGACTCGTGAGACGTGGAATCATCGAATCTGAAATAAACTCGATTGCATCGCGTTTCGGCTTGCCGGTTCGGTGTTTCTGCGTCTATTTCGTGTATTTGCATTCAAATGCACCGATCTCGCACAAGATACAACGATTCGGCACAGCAATAGACTCGTGAAACGAGGAATCATCGAATCTGAAATAAACTCGATTGCATCGCGTTTCGGCTTGCCGATTCGGTATGTCGTGTATTTGCAATTTAAATGCACCGGTCTCGCACAAGAAACAAGGATTCGGTACAGAAATAGACTCGTGAAACGAGGAATCATCGAATCTGAAGTAAACTCAATTGCATCGCGTTTCGGCTTGCCGATTCGGTATTTCGTGTATTTGCATTCAGATGCATCGATCTCGCACATGAAACAACGATTCGGTACAGAAATACACTCGTGAGACGAGGAATCATCGAATCTGAAATAAACTCGATTGCATCGCGTTTCGGCTTGCCGATTCGGTATGTCGTATATTTGCATTCAAATGCACCGATCTCGCACAAGAAATAACGATTCGGTACAGAAATAGACTCATGAAACGAGGAATCATGAAATCTGAAATAAACTCGATCGTATCGCGATTCGGCATGCCGATTCGGTGTTTCTGCGTCTATTTCGTGTATTTGAATTCAAACGCACCGATCTCGAACAAGAATCAACGGTTCGGCACAGCAATAGACTCGTGAAACGAGGAATCATCGAATCTGAAATAAACTCGATTGTATCGCGTTTCGGCTTGCCGAATCGTTATTTCGTGTATTTGCATTCGAGTGCACCGATCTCGCACAAGAAACAAGGATTCGGTACAGAAATAGACTCGTGAGACGTGGAATCATCGAATCTGAAATAAACTCGATTGCATCGCGTTTCGGCTTGCCGATTCGGTATGTCGTATATTTGCATTCAAATGCACCGATCTCGCACAAGAAATAACGATTCGGTACAGAAATAGGCTCGTGAGACGAGGAATCATCGAATCTGAAATAAACTCGATCGCATCGCGATTCGTCTTGCCGGTTCGGTGTTTCTGCGTCTATTTCGTGTATTTGCATTCAAATGCACCGATCTCGCACAAGATACAACGATTCGGCACAGCAATAGACTCGTGAAACGAGGAATCATCGATTCTGAAATAAACTCGATTGCATCGCGTTTCGGCTTGCCGAATCGTTATTTCGTGTATTTGCATTCGAGTGCACCGATCTCGCACAAGAAACAACGATTCGGCACAGAAATAGACTCGTGAAACGAGGAATCATCGAATCTGAAATAAACTCGATTGCATCGCGTTTCGGCTTGCCGATTCGTTATGTCGTGTATTTGCATTCAAATGCACCGATCTCGCACAAGAAACAACGATTCGGTACAGTAATATACCCGTGGAACGAGGAATCATCGAATCTGAAGTAAACTCGATTGCATCGCGTTTCGGCTTGCCGATTCGGTATGTCGTGTCTTTGCATTCAAACGCACCGATCTCGCACAAGAAACAACGATCCGGCACAGAAATAGACTCGTGAAGCGAGGAATCATCGAATCGGAACTAAACTCGATTGCATCGCGTTTCGGCTTGCCGATTCGGTATGTCGTATATTTGCATTCATATGCACCGATCTCGCACAAGAAATAACGATTCGGTACAGAAATAGACTCGTGAAACGAGGAATCATCGAATCTGAAATAAACTCAATTGCATCGCGTTTCGGCTTGCCGATTAGGTATTTCGTGTATTTGCATTCAAATGCATCGATCTCGCACATGAAACATCGATTCGGTACAGAAATACACTCGTGAGACGAGGAATCATCGAATCTGAAATAAACTCGATTGCATCGCGTTTCGGCTTGCCGATTCGGTATGTCGTATATTTGCTTTCAAATGCACCGATCTCGCACAAGAAATAACGATTCGGTACAGAAATAGACTCATGAAACGAGGAATCATGAAATCTGAAATAAACTCGATCGTATCGCGATTCGGCATGCCGATTCGGTGTTTCTTCGTCTATTTCGTGTATTTGAATTCAAACGCACCGATCTCGAACAAGAAACACCGGTTCGGCACAGCAATAGACTCGTGAAACGAGGAATCATCGAATCTGAAATAAACTCGATTGTATCGCGTTTCGGCTTGCCGAATCGTTATTTCGTGTATTTGCATTCGAGTGCACCGATCTCGCACAAGAAACAAGGATTCGGTACAGAAATAGACTCGTGAGACGTGGAATCATCGAATCTGAAATAAACTCGATTGCATCGCGTTTCGGCTTGCCGGTTCGGTGTTTCTGCGTGTATTTCGTGTATTTGCATTCAAATGCACCGATCTCGCACAAGATACAACGATTCGGCACAGCAATAGACTCGTGAAACGAGGAATCATCGAATCTGAAATAAACTCGATTGCATCGCGTTTCGGCTTGCCGATTCGGTATGTCGTGTATTTGCATTCAAATGCACCGATCTCGCACAAGAAACAAGGATTCGGTACAGAAATAGACTCGTGAAACGAGGAATCATCGAATCTGAAGTAAACTCAATTGCATCGCGTTTCGGCTTGCCGGTTCGGTGTTTCTGCGTCTATTTCGTGTATTTGCATTCAAATGCACCGATCTCGCACAAGATACAACGATTCGGCACAGCAATAGACTCGTGAAACGAGGAATCATCGAATCTGAAATAAACTCGATTGCATCGCGTTTCGGCTTGCCGATTCGGTATGTCGTGTATTTGCATTCAAATGCACCGATCTCGCACAAGAAACAAGGATTCGGTACAGAAATAGACTCGTGAGACGTGGAATCATCGAATCTGAAATAAACTCGATTGCATCGCGTTTCGGCTTGCCGATTCGGTATGTCGTATATTTGCATTCAAATGCACCGATCTCGCACAAGAAATAACGATTCGGTACAGAAATAGGCTCGTGAGACGAGGAATCATCGAATCTGAAATAAACTCGATCGCATCGCGATTCGTCTTGCCGGTTCGGTGTTTCTGCGTCTATTTCGTGTATTTGCATTCAAATGCACCGATCTCGCACAAGATACAACGATTCGGCACAGCAATAGACTGGTGAAACGAGGAATCATCGAATCTGAAATAAACTCGATTGCATCGCGTTTCGGCTTGCCGAATCGTTATTTCGTGTATTTGCATTCGAGTGCACCGATCTCGCACAAGAAACAACGATTCGGCACAGAAATAGACTCGTGAAACGAGTAATCATCGAATCCGAAATAAACTCGATTGCATCGCGTTTCGGCTTGCCGATTCGTTATGTCGTGTATTTGCATTCAAATGCACCGATCTCGCACAAGAAACAACGATTCGGTACAGTAATATACCCGTGGAACGAGGAATCATCGAATCTGAAATGAACTCGATTGTATCGCGTTTCGGCTTGCCGATTCGGTATGTCGTGTCTTTGCATTCAAACGCACCGATCTCGCACAAGAAACAACGATCCGGCACAGAAATAGACTCGTGAAGCGAGGAATCATCGAATCGGAACTAAACTCGATTGCATCGCGTTTCGGCTTGCCGATTCGGTATGTCGTATATTTGCATTCATATGCACCGATCTCGCACAAGAAATAACGATTCGGTACAGAAATAGACTCGTGAAACGAGGAATCATCGAATCTGAAATAAACTCAATTGCATCGCGTTTCGGCTTGCCGATTAGGTATTTCGTGTATTTGCATTCAAATGCATCGATCTCGCACATGAAACATCGATTCGGTACAGAAATACACTCGTGAGACGAGGAATCATCGAATCTGAAATAAACTCGATTGCATCGCGTTTCGGCTTGCCGATTCGGTATGTCGTATATTTGCTTTCAAATGCACCGATCTCGCACAAGAAATAACGATTCGGTACAGAAATAGACTCATGAAACGAGGAATCATGAAATCTGAAATAAACTCGATCGTATCGCGATTCGGCATGCCGATTCGGTGTTTCTGCGTCTATTTCGTGTATTTGAATTCAAACGCACCGATCTCGAACAAGAATCAACGGTTCGGCACAGCAATAGACTCGTGAAACGAGGAATCATCGAATCTGAAATAAACTCGATTGTATCGCGTTTCGGCTTGCCGAATCGTTATTTCGTGTATTTGCATTCGAGTGCACCGATCTCGCACAAGAAACAAGGATTCGGTACAGAAATAGACTCGTGAGACGTGGAATCATCGAATCTGAAATAAACTCGATTGCATCGCGTTTCGGCTTGCCGATTCGGTATGTCGTATATTTGCATTCAAATGCACCGATCTCGCACAAGAAATAACGATTCGGTACAGAAATAGGCTCGTGAGACGAGGAATCATCGAATCTGAAATAAACTCGATCGCATCGCGATTCGTCTTGCCGGTTCGGTGTTTCTGCGTCTATTTCGTGTATTTGCATTCAAATGCACCGATCTCGCACAAGATACAACGATTCGGCACAGCAATAGACTCGTGAAACGAGGAATCATCGATTCTGAAATAAACTCGATTGCATCGCGTTTCGGCTTGCCGAATCGTTATTTCGTGTATTTGCATTCGAGTGCACCGATCTCGCACAAGAAACAACGATTCGGCACAGAAATAGACTCGTGAAACGAGGAATCATCGAATCTGAAATAAACTCGATTGCATCGCGTTTCGGCTTGCCGATTCGTTATGTCGTGTATTTGCATTCAAATGCACCGATCTCGCACAAGAAACAACGATTCGGTACAGTAATATACCCGTGGAACGAGGAATCATCGAATCTGAAGTAAACTCGATTGCATCGCGTTTCGGCTTGCCGATTCGGTATGTCGTGTCTTTGCATTCAAACGCACCGATCTCGCACAAGAAACAACGATCCGGCACAGAAATAGACTCGTGAAGCGAGGAATCATCGAATCGGAACTAAACTCGATTGCATCGCGTTTCGGCTTGCCGATTCGGTATGTCGTATATTTGCATTCATATGCACCGATCTCGCACAAGAAATAACGATTCGGTACAGAAATAGACTCGTGAAACGAGGAATCATCGAATCTGAAATAAACTCAATTGCATCGCGTTTCGGCTTGCCGATTAGGTATTTCGTGTATTTGCATTCAAATGCATCGATCTCGCACATGAAACATCGATTCGGTACAGAAATACACTCGTGAGACGAGGAATCATCGAATCTGAAATAAACTCGATTGCATCGCGTTTCGGCTTGCCGATTCGGTATGTCGTATATTTGCTTTCAAATGCACCGATCTCGCACAAGAAATAACGATTCGGTACAGAAATAGACTCATGAAACGAGGAATCATGAAATCTGAAATAAACTCGATCGTATCGCGATTCGGCATGCCGATTCGGTGTTTCTTCGTCTATTTCGTGTATTTGAATTCAAACGCACCGATCTCGAACAAGAAACACCGGTTCGGCACAGCAATAGACTCGTGAAACGAGGAATCATCGAATCTGAAATAAACTCGATTGTATCGCGTTTCGGCTTGCCGAATCGTTATTTCGTGTATTTGCATTCGAGTGCACCGATCTCGCACAAGAAACAAGGATTCGGTACAGAAATAGACTCGTGAGACGTGGAATCATCGAATCTGAAATAAACTCGATTGCATCGCGTTTCGGCTTGCCGGTTCGGTGTTTCTGCGTGTATTTCGTGTATTTGCATTCAAATGCACCGATCTCGCACAAGATACAACGATTCGGCACAGCAATAGACTCGTGAAACGAGGAATCATCGAATCTGAAATAAACTCGATTGCATCGCGTTTCGGCTTGCCGATTCGGTATGTCGTGTATTTGCATTCAAATGCACCGATCTCGCACAAGAAACAAGGATTCGGTACAGAAATAGACTCGTGAAACGAGGAATCATCGAATCTGAAGTAAACTCAATTGCATCGCGTTTCGGCTTGCCGGTTCGGTGTTTCTGCGTCTATTTCGTGTATTTGCATTCAAATGCACCGATCTCGCACAAGATACAACGATTCGGCACAGCAATAGACTCGTGAAACGAGGAATCATCGAATCTGAAATAAACTCGATTGCATCGCGTTTCGGCTTGCCGATTCGGTATGTCGTGTATTTGCATTCAAATGCACCGATCTCGCACAAGAAACAAGGATTCGGTACAGAAATAGACTCGTGAAACGAGGAATCATCGAATCTGAAGTAAACTGAATTGCATCGCGTTTCGGCTTGCCGATTCGGTATTTCGTGTATTTGCATTCAAATGCATCGATCTCGCACATGAAACAACGATTCGGTACAGAAATACACTCGTGAGACGAGGAATCATCGAATCTGAAATAAACTCGATTGCATCGCGTTTCGGCTTGCCGATTCGGTATGTCGTATATTTGCATTCAAATGCACCGATCTCGCACAAGAAATAACGATTCGGTACAGAAATAGACTCATGAAACGAGGAATCATGAAATCTGAAATAAACTCGATCGTATCGCGATTTGGCATGCCGATTCGGTGTTTCTGCGTCTATTTCGTGTATTTGAATTCAAACGCACCGATCTCGAACTAGAATCAACGGTTCGGCACAGCAATAGACTCGGGAAACGAGGAATCATCGAATCTGAAATAAACTCGATTGTATCGCGTTTCGGCTTGCCGAATCGTTATTTCGTGTATTTGCATTCGAGTGCACCGATCTCGCACAAGAAACAAGGATTCGGTACAGAAATAGACTCGTGAGACGTGGAATCATCGAATCTGAAATAAACTCGATTGCATCGCGTTTCGGCTTGCCGATTCGGTATGTCGTATATTTGCATTCAAATGCACCGATCTCGCACAAGAAATAACGATTCGGTACAGAAATAGGCTCGTGAGACGAGGAATCATCGAATCTGAAATAAACTCGATCGCATCACGATTCGTCTTGCCGGTTCGGTGTTTCTGCGTCTATTTCGTGTATTTGCATTCAAATGCACCGATCTCGCACAAGATACAACGATTCGGCACAGCAATAGACTGGTGAAACGAGGAATCATCGAATCTGAAATAAACTCGATTGCATCGCGTTTCGGCTTGCCGAATCGTTATTTCGTGTATTTGCATTCGAGTGCACCGATCTCGCACAAGAAACAACGATTCGGCACAGAAATAGACTCGTGAAACGAGTAATCATCGAATCCGAAATAAACTCGATTGCATCGCGTTTCGGCTTGCCGATTCGTTATGTCGTGTATTTGCATTCAAATGCACCGATCTCGCACAAGAAACAACGATTCGGTACAGTAATATACCCGTGGAACGAGGAATCATCGAATCTGAAATGAACTCGATTGTATCGCGTTTCGGCTTGCCGATTCGGTATGTCGTGTCTTTGCATTCAAACGCACCGATCTCGCACAAGAAACAACGATCCGGCACAGAAATAGACTCGTGAAGCGAGGAATCATCGAATCGGAACTAAACTCGATTGCATCGCGTTTCGGCTTGCCGATTCGGTATGTCGTATATTTGCATTCATATGCACCGATCTCGCACAAGAAATAACGATTCGGTACAGAAATAGACTCGTGAAACGAGGAATCATCGAATCTGAAATAAACTCAATTGCATCGCGTTTCGGCTTGCCGATTAGGTATTTCGTGTATTTGCATTCAAATGCATCGATCTCGCACATGAAACATCGATTCGGTACAGAAATACACTCGTGAGACGAGGAATCATCGAATCTGAAATAAACTCGATTGCATCGCGTTTCGGCTTGCCGATTCGGTATGTCGTATATTTGCTTTCAAATGCACCGATCTCGCACAAGAAATAACGATTCGGTACAGAAATAGACTCATGAAACGAGGAATCATGAAATCTGAAATAAACTCGATCGTATCGCGATTCGGCATGCCGATTCGGTGTTTCTGCGTCTATTTCGTGTATTTGAATTCAAACGCACCGATCTCGAACAAGAAACAACGGTTCGGCACAGCAATAGACTCGTGAAACGAGGAATCATCGAATCTGAAATAAACTCGATTGTATCGCGTTTCGGCTTGCCGATTCGGTATGTCGTGTATTTGCATTCAAATGCACCGATCTCGCACAAGAAACAAGGATTCGGTACAGAAATAGACTCGTGAAACGAGGAATCATCGAATCTGAAGTAAACTCAATTGCATCGCGTTTCGGCTTGCCGGTTCGGTGTTTCTGCGTCTATTTCGTGTATTTGCATTCAAATGCACCGATCTCGCACAAGATACAACGATTCGGCACAGCAATAGACTCGTGAAACGAGGAATCATCGAATCTGAAATAAACTCGATTGCATCGCGTTTCGGCTTGCCGAATCGTTATTTCGTGTATTTGCATTCGAGTGCACCGATCTCGCACAAGAAACAACGATTCGGCACAGAAATAGACTCGTGAAACGAGTAATCATCGAATCCGAAATAAACTCGATTGCATCGCGTTTCGGCTTGCCGATTCGTTATGTCGTGTATTTGCATTCAAATGCACCGATCTCGCACAAGAAACAACGATTCGGTACAGTAATATACCCGTGGAACGAGGAATCATCGAATCTGAAGTAAACTCGATTGCATCGCGTTTCGGCTTGCCGATTCGGTATGTCGTGTCTTTGCATTCAAACGCACCGATCTCGCACAAGAAACAACGATCCGGCACAGAAATAGACTCGTGAAGCGAGGAATCATCGAATCGGAACTAAACTCGATTGCATCGCGTTTCGGCTTGCCGATTCGGTATGTCGTATATTTGCATTCATATGCACCGATCTCGCACAAGAAATAACGATTCGGTACAGAAATAGACTCGTGAAACGAGGAATCATCGAATCTGAAATAAACTCAATTGCATCGCGTTTCGGCTTGCCGATTAGGTATTTCGTGTATTTGCATTCAAATGCATCGATCTCGCACATGAAACATCGATTCGGTACAGAAATACACTCGTGAGACGAGGAATCATCGAATCTGAAATAAACTCGATTGCATCGCGTTTCGGCTTGCCGATTCGGTATGTCGTATATTTGCTTTCAAATGCACCGATCTCGCACAAGAAATAACGATTCGGTACAGAAATAGACTCATGAAACGAGGAATCATGAAATCTGAAATAAACTCGATCGTATCGCGATTCGGCATGCCGATTCGGTGTTTCTTCGTCTATTTCGTGTATTTGAATTCAAACGCACCGATCTCGAACAAGAAACACCGGTTCGGCACAGCAATAGACTCGTGAAACGAGGAATCATCGAATCTGAAATAAACTCGATTGTATCGCGTTTCGGCTTGCCGAATCGTTATTTCGTGTATTTGCATTCGAGTGCACCGATCTCGCACAAGAAACAAGGATTCGGTACAGAAATAGACTCGTGAGACGTGGAATCATCGAATCTGAAATAAACTCGATTGCATCGCGTTTCGGCTTGCCGGTTCGGTGTTTCTGCGTGTATTTCGTGTATTTGCATTCAAATGCACCGATCTCGCACAAGATACAACGATTCGGCACAGCAATAGACTCGTGAAACGAGGAATCATCGAATCTGAAATAAACTCGATTGCATCGCGTTTCGGCTTGCCGATTCGGTATGTCGTGTATTTGCATTCAAATGCACCGATCTCGCACAAGAAACAAGGATTCGGTACAGAAATAGACTCGTGAAACGAGGAATCATCGAATCTGAAGTAAACTCAATTGCATCGCGTTTCGGCTTGCCGGTTCGGTGTTTCTGCGTCTATTTCGTGTATTTGCATTCAAATGCACCGATCTCGCACAAGATACAACGATTCGGCACAGCAATAGACTCGTGAAACGAGGAATCATCGAATCTGAAATAAACTCGATTGCATCGCGTTTCGGCTTGCCGATTCGGTATGTCGTGTATTTGCATTCAAATGCACCGATCTCGCACAAGAAACAAGGATTCGGTACAGAAATAGACTCGTGAAACGAGGAATCATCGAATCTGAAGTAAACTGAATTGCATCGCGTTTCGGCTTGCCGATTCGGTATTTCGTGTATTTGCATTCAAATGCATCGATCTCGCACATGAAACAACGATTCGGTACAGAAATACACTCGTGAGACGAGGAATCATCGAATCTGAAATAAACTCGATTGCATCGCGTTTCGGCTTGCCGATTCGGTATGTCGTATATTTGCATTCAAATGCACCGATCTCGCACAAGAAATAACGATTCGGTACAGAAATAGACTCATGAAACGAGGAATCATGAAATCTGAAATAAACTCGATCGTATCGCGATTTGGCATGCCGATTCGGTGTTTCTGCGTCTATTTCGTGTATTTGAATTCAAACGCACCGATCTCGAACTAGAATCAACGGTTCGGCACAGCAATAGACTCGGGAAACGAGGAATCATCGAATCTGAAATAAACTCGATTGTATCGCGTTTCGGCTTGCCGAATCGTTATTTCGTGTATTTGCATTCGAGTGCACCGATCTCGCACAAGAAACAAGGATTCGGTACAGAAATAGACTCGTGAGACGTGGAATCATCGAATCTGAAATAAACTCGATTGCATCGCGTTTCGGCTTGCCGATTCGGTATGTCGTATATTTGCATTCAAATGCACCGATCTCGCACAAGAAATAACGATTCGGTACAGAAATAGGCTCGTGAGACGAGGAATCATCGAATCTGAAATAAACTCGATCGCATCGCGATTCGTCTTGCCGGTTCGGTGTTTCTGCGTCTATTTCGTGTATTTGCATTCAAATGCACCGATCTCGCACAAGATACAACGATTCGGCACAGCAATAGACTGGTGAAACGAGGAATCATCGAATCTGAAATAAACTCGATTGCATCGCGTTTCGGCTTGCCGAATCGTTATTTCGTGTATTTGCATTCGAGTGCACCGATCTCGCACAAGAAACAACGATTCGGCACAGAAATAGACTCGTGAAACGAGTAATCATCGAATCCGAAATAAACTCGATTGCATCGCGTTTCGGCTTGCCGATTCGTTATGTCGTGTATTTGCATTCAAATGCACCGATCTCGCACAAGAAACAACGATTCGGTACAGTAATATACCCGTGGAACGAGGAATCATCGAATCTGAAATGAACTCGATTGTATCGCGTTTCGGCTTGCCGATTCGGTATGTCGTGTCTTTGCATTCAAACGCACCGATCTCGCACAAGAAACAACGATCCGGCACAGAAATAGACTCGTGAAGCGAGGAATCATCGAATCGGAACTAAACTCGATTGCATCGCGTTTCGGCTTGCCGATTCGGTATGTCGTATATTTGCATTCATATGCACCGATCTCGCACAAGAAATAACGATTCGGTACAGAAATAGACTCGTGAAACGAGGAATCATCGAATCTGAAATAAACTCAATTGCATCGCGTTTCGGCTTGCCGATTAGGTATTTCGTGTATTTGCATTCAAATGCATCGATCTCGCACATGAAACATCGATTCGGTACAGAAATACACTCGTGAGACGAGGAATCATCGAATCTGAAATAAACTCGATTGCATCGCGTTTCGGCTTGCCGATTCGGTATGTCGTATATTTGCTTTCAAATGCACCGATCTCGCACAAGAAATAACGATTCGGTACAGAAATAGACTCATGAAACGAGGAATCATGAAATCTGAAATAAACTCGATCGTATCGCGATTCGGCATGCCGATTCGGTGTTTCTGCGTCTATTTCGTGTATTTGAATTCAAACGCACCGATCTCGAACAAGAAACAACGGTTCGGCACAGCAATAGACTCGTGAAACGAGGAATCATCGAATCTGAAATAAACTCGATTGTATCGCGTTTCGGCTTGCCGATTCGGTATGTCGTGTATTTGCATTCAAATGCACCGATCTCGCACAAGAAACAAGGATTCGGTACAGAAATAGACTCGTGAAACGAGGAATCATCGAATCTGAAGTAAACTCAATTGCATCGCGTTTCGGCTTGCCGGTTCGGTGTTTCTGCGTCTATTTCGTGTATTTGCATTCAAATGCACCGATCTCGCACAAGATACAACGATTCGGCACAGCAATAGACTCGTGAAACGAGGAATCATCGAATCTGAAATAAACTCGATTGCATCGCGTTTCGGCTTGCCGAATCGTTATTTCGTGTATTTGCATTCGAGTGCACCGATCTCGCACAAGAAACAACGATTCGGCACAGAAATAGACTCGTGAAACGAGTAATCATCGAATCCGAAATAAACTCGATTGCATCGCGTTTCGGCTTGCCGATTCGTTATGTCGTGTATTTGCATTCAAATGCACCGATCTCGCACAAGAAACAACGATTCGGTACAGTAATATACCCGTGGAACGAGGAATCATCGAATCTGAAGTAAACTCGATTGCATCGCGTTTCGGCTTGCCGATTCGGTATGTCGTGTCTTTGCATTCAAACGCACCGATCTCGCACAAGAAACAACGATCCGGCACAGAAATAGACTCGTGAAGCGAGGAATCATCGAATCGGAACTAAACTCGATTGCATCGCGTTTCGGCTTGCCGATTCGGTATGTCGTATATTTGCATTCATATGCACCGATCTCGCACAAGAAATAACGATTCGGTACAGAAATAGACTCGTGAAACGAGGAATCATCGAATCTGAAATAAACTCAATTGCATCGCGTTTCGGCTTGCCGATTAGGTATTTCGTGTATTTGCATTCAAATGCATCGATCTCGCACAAGAAACAAGGATTCGGTACAGAAATAGACTCGTGAAACGAGGAATCATCGAATCTGAAATAAACTCAATTGCATCGCGTTTCGGCTTGCCGATTCGGTATTTCGTGTATTTGCATTCAAATGCATCGATCTCGCACATGAAACAACGATTCGGTACAGAAATACACTCGTGAGACGAGGAATCATCGAATCTGAAATAAACTCGATTGCATCGCGTTTCGGCTTGCCGATTCGGTATGTCGTATATTTGCTTTCAAATGCACCGATCTCGCACAAGAAATAACGATTCGGTACAGAAATAGACTCATGAAACGAGGAATCATGAAATCTGAAATAAACTCGATCGTATCGCGATTCGGCATGCCGATTCGGTGTTTCTGCGTCTATTTCGTGTATTTGAATTCAAACGCACCGATCTCGAACAAGAAACAACGGTTCGGCACAGCAATAGACTCGTGAAACGAGGAATCATCGAATCTGAAATAAACTCGATTGTATCGCGTTTCGGCTTGCCGAATCGTTATTTCGTGTATTTGCATTCGAGTGCACCGATCTCGCACAAGAAACAAGGATTCGGTACAGAAATAGACTCGTGAGACGTGGAATCATCGAATCTGAAATAAACTCGATTGCATCGCGTTTCGGCTTGCCGGTTCGGTGTTTCTGCGTCTATTTCGTGTATTTGCATTCAAATGCACCGATCTCGCACAAGATACAACGATTCGGCACAGCAATAGACTCGTGAAACGAGGAATCATCGAATCTGAAATAAACTCGATTGCATCGCGTTTCGGCTTGCCGAATCGTTATTTCGTGTATTTGCATTCGAGTGCACCGATCTCGCACAAGAAACAACGATTCGGCACAGCAATAGACTCGTGAAACGAGGAATCATCGAATCTGAAATAAACTCGATTGCATCGCGTTTCGGCTTGCCGAATCGTTATTTCGTGTATTTGCATTCGAGTGCACCGATCTCGCACAAGAAACAACGATTCGGCACAGAAATAGACTCGTGAAACGAGTAATCATCGAATCCGAAATAAACTCGATTGCATCGCGTTTCGGCTTTCCGATTCGTTATGTCGTGTATTTGCATTCAAACGCACCGATCTCGAACAAGAATCAACGGTTCGGCACAGCAATAGACTCGTGAAACGAGAAATCATCGAATCTGAAATAAACTCGATTGTATCGCGTTTCGGCTTGCCGAATCGTTATTTCGTGTATTTGCATTCGAGTGCACCGATCTCGCACAAGAAACAAGGATTCGGTACAGAAATAGACTCGTGAGACGTGGAATCATCGAATCTGAAATAAACTCGATTGCATCGCGTTTCGGCTTGCCGATTCGGTATGTCGTATGTTACGTCGGTCCGACCACCGACGTTGGACTTTGCGTGTATACCTCGATAAGTATGGAAAGTATGCATGAATCTAAATTGTATTACATGCATAATGTGCGAAATCGAGTCGTCACTCGATTATAGAATTAAGCTCTAAAAACTAAGATTATTGTATCCATAAAGGTTCAGCTCATCAAGTCCTCTAACATCCCTAAACTTGTTCAAAAACCCATCACTACTCCTATCTCAAACTCCTATGAAATCACCCTAAACTTGTTCAAAAACCCATCACTACTTCCATCTTAACCTTCTACGAAATTGTTCCAAAACCCATCGCTAATCAATTCCCAACTTTTCACATAATCGTTCCAACCCATCGCTACTTAAATCCCAAACCTTTTTGGAAATTGTCCTAAAACCAATCCCCGCTCAAATCTCCACTTTACCCAAAATCCTTGTTCGGATCTTCACCACTACTCACAGCTTGTTCAAATCCTCATTTCCACTTACAACTTGTTCTAACCCTCATCTCCTCTCGAGTAGACCTTTTCTCGAGAACAAAGAGACTGCAGAATCAGCGTTCCTCGAGAACAAAGAGACCGCTGCCTCAGCAGGAATGAAAAGGTATAAAGCCGAGCGAACTGAAGAATAATTCAGTCTGGCCTAAGCCAGCGAAGTGAACAGACGTGTTAACCTGCGTCACTTTAATTCGGGAATTCGACGAAAAGTCTACGACGAGTGTATTAGAGAAAGTTTATCGAACTCGCCGTGTTGTCTCGTGGGCCATCGTATCCCGTGTTTTCCTTATATTGCTCCCATTACCTAACTCCTTTGTTTCCGTCACAGCTCCGTCTAAGAGACCGTTGCCCTCACGAACGTTGCCCGATCCTAGATTTTTGATTTCAAAGTCCCCTCTCCCTATTCCTCCCGAAACCGATGGCCCACCAGGGTATAAAAGAGGGCTACGCGGGCCTCTCGAACTGACTTACGTACTCTAGCTACTGTGAATCTCGTGAATTTCGATCGATACTGCGCTCTTGTCATACTGACACCCATTGTAATCATTCGCTCGCTTCATCACAGTTCATCGTCGCAATTTCATAATTTTCCTTTTGTATCATTCCGTTTTGTTTTGTGTTAAATATATTCTGCTGTTAACCATACATCGCTACACCTTCTCTTCTACCACACAACCTATCTGCATTAGCTATAGTTTTCAACATTTGGTCCTTCGAGCCGGATACCTTCTGAATCCGTATCTACAGTTAGTCCGGTCCATACCTCTACCCTCGTACACTCTCGTCGAACCCATCCGTTTCGTTGTCCTCACTGCATCTCACGTTCATCATCTCTCATTCTTCACATCGTCTTCAATCTCCGCAACATGGACACTCTGATTGCCGACCAACACCTTCTGTACGGACGTATGGCACGGACGTGTGACAACGTTCGCAAGCTCGGCAAGGCTAAGATCACCAAGGCAGTTATCGAGGTCCACTTACGAAACTTGGACGCACGCTGGAAGGAGTTTCAAGACAACGACGTAGGCATTCGACATGCCGCCACAGAGGATGACCGAAAGGGAGACTACTTCACCCTGGACATATTTGGCTCAGGTGAAGAGGCATACTGCCTGCAGAGGGGTGAGCTGATGGAATGGGTCGAGGACCTCGACTCGACCAGAAAATCAGTGACCGGTGACGCTTCGCTGCCCATTCATGACTCACCTGCTGGCGTCCGACGGATCGACGGCGAACATGAAGGCAGTCTCACTGCACCAGCGAATACTTCGCCCATCCAAGTGCATGTGTCTCAGTCTGCACTCCCCAAGGCCGACTTGCCCACCTTCACGGGATCGTACCACGAGTGGATTCGTTACAGGGACCTCTTCACGACTCTCGTGCTGGAAGACGAATCTTGGAGCGATGCAGAGCGGTTCCACTACCTGACCGCCAGCCTGAGTGGAGAAGCAGCTCAGCTGATCCAACGAGTCCCAATCTCAGGTCGCAACTTCCGAAGGGCGTGGGAACTGCTGGAGCATCGATACGAGAATAGAAGGCTTCTCGTCGACGCCCAGTTCGAGCTGCTGTTCAGCATGAAAGAGATCCGCAACCACACTGCCGGAGAGCTGAAGAGAGTTTTGAATTGCATATGCAACGTCTCCTCAAACCTGAACTCCCTCGACATTCCGGTAGACGACTCAGCATTCTGGATGGTTCAGTACGTCGTCCGCATCCTGGACGACCATACCTTGAAGCACTGGGAGCGGTCTCTGGGCAGCCGAACGAGTCCTCCTTCCCTCTCTGAGCTGATCGAATTCTTCGAGAAGACTGTACGAACGCAGGAGGCAATCGAGACGCGAGCTGGGACACGACGGCCCGCACCTCGAGTTACGGTAGCCAGGGTCAAGACTCACCACACCTCAACCGAAAACGACGCCGTCCAGAAGCGATCAACATGCTCGCTCTGTCAAGGTAGGCACCCCATCTATTTCTGCCAAGCATTCAAGGGAAAGTCGCCGCCGGACAGATTGCAGTGGGTCAAATCCTCCGGCCTCTGCCTGAACTGCCTGGGACATCACGAAGCCAGCGCGTGTCGAAACACTCACACGTGCCATCAGTGTGCTCAACCACACCACACGACTCTCCACGACGGCATACGTGGAACAGGCTCGACCAGGGTCAACAGCATGGTCACATCCAATGGCTCAGGGCGAGCTGACGATCCAGCAGCCATCCTGCTCGCCACGGCCCTGATTTCGGTGGGGGCACAGGGTCGGAACCGCATTGTTAGAGCTCTTATTGACCCTTGCTCAGAGGTGACACTGGTCAGTGAGGCCTTGGTGCAGGCACTGCAAGCCCCGAGGTCATCCTGCTCGCATGTCGTCGTTGGAGCCGGCGACAACCCAACAGCAACGGTGCGAGGCAAGGTCACACTGACGATGTCACCCCGGGACCAACCATCAGTCTGCCGCCCCGTGGAGGCGCTCATCCTGCCGCGCCTCACATCCTACCAGCCACCGGGACATCAAGGGGCACGCACATGGCCTCACATATCAGGGCTCACTCTGGCTGACCCTGACATGACGTCCAAGCAGCCGATTGAATTGCTACTGGGAGCAGACGTGTATCCCTCTATACTGTTAGACGGAATACGTCGCGGCAGCCGCTGCACTCCGATCGCGCAGAAGACCATTTTCGGATGGATCCTGTCTGGTCCTACGATGACATCTGGTCCATCCTCTCCTACCGCCTTCAGCCACGCCTGCACCATCGACGACCTGACGTCGCTAGTTCGCCGCTTCTGGGAACAGGAGGAGATACCAGCGTCGGACAAACCACTGTCCAGCGAGGAAGCAGCGTGCGAAAAGCTGTTCGCCACCACGCACACCCGAGAGGACGATGGCAGATACGTGGTGAGATTATGTCTTAACAATCCATTGCAGGCCCTTGGCGAAACACACGGCGCCGCAAGGAGAATCCTACTGGCCAACGAGCGACGATTTCATGGGAACCATCAGCTGGAGACGGCCTACAAACACTTCATGGCGGAGTATCGCCTTCTCGGACACATGCAGCCCGTACCAGAGGAAGATTGGATCACGCATCGCCCTCATTTCTACCTGCCGCATCATGGGGTGATGAAGGTCACCGACTCGTCCACGAAACTGAGGGTCGTCTTTAACGGGTCCAAGATGTCCTCCATCGGCACCTCGTTGAATGTCAACCTCTCAGCCGGCCCGAAACTTCAGCTGGACCTGATGGACGTACTCCTACGGTGGAGGCGACACAGAATAGCCTTCATCGCCGACATCGAAAAGATGTACCGGCAGATAAAGATACATCGAGACGACTGGGACTATCAAAGGATTCTCTGGAGAGAGAGTGCTGACCAACCCATCGTCCCCTATCATCTGACTACGGTCACGTATGGCCTGACCTGCGCTCCGTATCTTGCCATCCGGACGCTTCTCCAACTTGCTACGGACGAAGGGCCAAGGTTTCCGAAAGGCGCACCCTTACTGACGGAAGCCACCTACGTGGATGACGTCCTGTCAGGCGCAGATACCGTCGAAGAGGCGCTAACCGTGCAGGAGGACGTAATCGGACTTTGCAAGGCAGGCGGATTCACCCTGAAGAAATGGAACGCCAATCATCCCGCGCTGCTGTCACATCTGCCCTCTGACTTTCTGGCCACGTCGTCCGCCATTCCTTGGCACCCCGAGCTAGGTTGCAGTGCATTGGGACTCACGTGGCATCCCGATACGGACGAACTCTCCTTCTCCGTGAAACTCTCCTCGTCCTTTCCCAATCCTACGAAACGACAGGTTCTGTCTCAGGTGGCGAAGTTATTCGATCCTCTCGGCTGGCTGGCACCGTTCATCATCCGGGGCAAGATTCTCATGCAGCAGCTCTGGAAATACCAACTGGACTGGGACGAAGCGCTTCCAACCGCGGCAGCGGAGCAGTGGAAGGACCTGATTTCCGAGATGGCCACCCTAGCTGAGATTCGAATTCCACGATGGATCGGAGTGACCACCACCCAGACGTCAAGGCAACTGCACGCGTTCGTGGACGCCAGCGAAAAGGCCTTCGCTGCAGTCGTGTACCTCCGCACCGACGATCCCGCAACGACCGCCCACGCTTCGCTATTGGTAGCGAAATCCAAAACTGCACCGTTGAAGGTCGTCTCTCTTCCACGGCTCGAGCTCTGCGCTGCGGTCCTGGGCGCCCGACTACTCTCACACATCCGCCGCGAGCAGCGCACAGCAGTCGACGAAGTGCATCTATGGTCCGACTCCACCGTCGCACTCGCATGGTTACGCGGCGAGCCATCCCGCTGGAATACGTATGTAGCAAATCGAGTATCCGAATTCCAGACCACAGGTCCAGACATTCGCCTGCACCATGTGGGCACAAAAGATAATCCAGCGGATTGCGCGTCACGAGGAATACCGTCAGTCCAGCTGCACGGCCACCCCCTCTGGTGGCACGGACCAGGATGGTTGGTCGCTCCACCCTGTACGTGGGACATTGCCCTGCCAGCTCTCACCACGACAGAAGAGGAGAAGCACACACCAACTTCCTGCCATATCCGCATCCCTGACGCACCGTCACTCCTCACGCGCTATTCGTCCTTCAATCGACTGCTGAGGATCACCGCCTGGTGTTTACGGTGGAGAAAATGCAGCGTACCCAGCGGCTCGTACGGTCTGCATCTACACCCAGACGAACTACGACAGGCGGAGCACAGCGTAGTTAAACTGGCTCAGCACCATGATCATTCAGATGTCATCGCTGCATTGTCGACCAGCAGCCCTATCGGACGCTCAAACAGACTCCGGGCGATGGCACCATTTCTGGACGACCAAGGGATCCTACGCGTCGGGGGCCGGCTGAAACATTCCCTGCTGTCCTTCGACGAGCAGCATCCAATAATCCTAGCTCCAAACTCCCCCCTCACCCTCCTTGTCGTCAACCATCACCACCGTCGCACCTTGCATGGAGGGGTGCAACTCACACTGGCATCCATTCGCCAACGCTTCTGGATCCCACAAGGACGACGACTGGTGAAGAAATGCATCTCCCGATGCATCGTCTGTCTTCGATGGCGGGCGGCAACGAAGGAACAGCGCATGGGTGACCTCCCACCAAATCGAGTAGCACCTGCTCGGCCATTCCTCCACTCTGGCGTCGACTACGCCGGCCCGGTGACCATCAGAACTACAGCAGGACGAGGGCATAAAACCACGAAGGGATATGTGGCAATCTTTGTTTGTTTCAGTACACGGGCCGTGCATATCGAGACCGTCAGCGACTATACAACCGCCGCCTTCCTTGCTGCCTTTCGTCGGTTCTCCAGTCGCCGCGGTCTGTGCTCCACACTGACCAGTGACTGCGGCACGAATTTTGCCGGAGCAGACCAGGAGCTGCGACGCCTGTTCACCGCCTCGTCCAAGGAAGCAGCAGCCATCTCCCGTGACCTGTCCACAGACGGCGTGAGGTGGAAATTCATTCCACCCGGCGCACCGCACTTTGGTGGACTGTGGGAAGCTGCTGTCCGCTCGGTCAAACACCATTTACGGCGGGTTCTTGGCGACGCGACCCTGACATACGAGGAACTCTCCACCGTCCTCTGTCAGGTGGAGGCGTGCCTAAATTCACGCCCCCTCCAAGCGCTGACCGACGACCCTGAGGACCTCAGTCCACTGACGCCAGGGCATTTTCTTGTTGGCGGACCTCTGCTGGCAGTCCCCGAGCCCACGCTGCAGGATGTCCCGACGCATCGACTCTCCCGATGGCAACAACAACAACAACGGGTCGAGCATTTCTGGCGCCGCTGGTCCAGTGAGTACCTGCACCAGCTTCAGACGCGCAAAAAATGGACCACGACGCAGCCTTCACTGACCATCGGGGAGTTGGTCCTCATCAAGTCCGAGCTGACGCCACCATGCAAATGGCAGCTGGCTCGTATTACCGAGGTACACCCAGGATCTGACGGGCTCATTCGCGTCGTCACCGTACAAACCGCGACGAGTAAATTCAAACGTCCCATCACTAAGATCGTTTCGCTGTATCGTGAATCAGAACATTAATTTTGTACTATCCTGTAGTCATATTCGGCGTCAGCCGAAGGCGGGCGGAATGTTCAAAAACCTCCAGTCCAGTATTTTGAATACCCTCGCTTCGCGATCCGAGCATTTAATATTATCTATACCTTTGTAAGCCGCGACACCGGCGAGGCAAAAACTATCTCGCACCGACCGTTTCTTATGCCACCAACGATCAGCTGTGCGCGTTCGACAACAATCGCCGAGGTGATCGACCGCCGATGTAAACCTCACCAGCCCGAAAGTTTATCGAACTCGCCGTGTTGTCTCGTGGGCCATCGTATCCCGTGTTTTCCTTATATTGCTCCCATTACCTAACTCCTTTGTTTCCGTCACAGCTCCGTCTAAGAGGCCGTTGCCCTCACGAACGTTGCCCGATCCTAGATTTTTGATTTCAAAGTCCCCTCTCCCTATTCCTCCCGAAACCGATGGCCCACCAGGGTATAAAAGAGGGCTACGCGGGCCTCTCGAACTGACTTACGTACTCTAGCTACTGTGAATCTCGTGAATTTCGATCGATACTGCGCTCTTGTCATACTGACACCCATTGTAATCATTCGCTCGCTTCATCACAGTTCATCGTCGCAATTTCATAATTTTCCTTTTGTATCATTCCGTTTTGTTTTGTGTTAAATATATTCTGCTGTTAACCATACATCGCTACACCTTCTCTTCTACCACACAACCTATCTGCATTAGCTATAGTTTTCAACATTATACTAACCTCAAATCATTCCCATCCGCGTTGACTGCAAGCGGATGTCGGCTCTAAACGGTTTCCGGTGTCCTAACGCATATGACAGCCCATCTGGCTGTCTCGGCGTAAAAGACCGTTCATATTAAAATCTTGTCTCCGTCGCTCCAGGTGTCGCCCTCTCGTTCGCTGGGTACCTGGAACGTAACAAGACAAATTTTTGGCGCAGTCGGTAGGACGTGTAACGGTCGCCGGTAAACCTCAACATCGTAACACGATCATGCTACACAAATCTAATTAAGAATTCACATTTGTATCTCTCTCTAATAATCCAAAATGGCAAGTCGGCCAGTCACACGATCCCATCCGGATCCTCAAGTAGACCCTGATGTGGTCGATCCGCAAAATCTCCCGCTTCCGACGGAGGAAGAGTTATTAATCTATTCTCAAACCCTCGCACGCAAAGAGGAATACCTAAGGGAACAAACGGAGTTCATAGCTAAACTGCGCCTCAAATACGAAGAGGACGCCCAAAATCAGAGGAATATGTTTGACGAACTACGTCAGGAAATTCAAACTCTCCGCGTCGCTAATCGAAGCACTCAACAGCCGCGCTCACCACTCTCCTCGAATAATTTCGAGCCTCCTCAGTTCGAGCCCACCGGCAATTTTGCATTAAAACAAGCTGCCGAGCTTGTTCCCAAATTCGATGGCACGTCCATCCCAGTCCTAAAATTCATCCGAGCATGCAAACGCGCTCGTGATGCAGTCCCAGCTACCGCCGAATTAGCATTAACAAAGCTAATTTGCAATAAACTCCATGATCGCGCATACGCCGCTATCGAAGGCGAAAACATTCGAACAATTTCCGCCTTATGCGATAAGCTACGAACCGTACTGGGCCCGTACAAATTCGTGGACCAGTACCGTGGTGAACTCGCCGGTATAGCCCAAGGCCAGAATGAGCACATTCTGGACTACATCAATCGCGTCAAAGATTTGCGCACCGCCATACAAGACTCTACGGAGAGTCATTTCGATTACGAGGACTTAGATAATTTCGTTGTCGAATGTTTCCTCCGCGGACTTCTCCCACAGTTACGCGCTGAAGTCCTCCATTGCCGTTCGCAAAGATCCTCTGTAATCTTCGAGGCAGCTATATCGGCTTACAAGCAATACGAGCTTTACGAAGCTCGTCGCCGAGGAACATTCCGCGAAGAACCTCGCCGCGTCAGTTTCTCAGACAACAGAAGTCCGTTTCGTCAGCGTTCTTCTAACGATTACTCCTCACGCGATAATCGCATTTCTCAGGAGCGAGCTCCGGAACGTCGAGACACTAGATCCGACCAACGTCCAGAATCGTGGCGTAACCCAAACCGTGATTCTTATCGCTCCCCGACGCCACAACGACGCTCCGAACCCGATCTTCACGAACGGAACACATACCGTGAAGCCCGCGATAGGCGTCCAGCGTCCCCGCAAAAATACTGCAACTACTGCAGAATCCCAGGGCACGACATTCACGAATGTCGCAAACGTGCCTTCAACAACAATAGGTCGGGAAACGAACCCGGCCTCCCGATCGACGCCAGCCGACGGCGGGAGGCCGCGTCCCCGAGCCAACCTCCTACGCGGATTCAAACCGTAATCCGGGCAAACGACCCGCCCAAAGACTCGTCTCTGCCGTCAACCTCGCAGTAGACTCTCCAATACCGCGCATAAAAGTTTCTGCCCCCAACTGAAAAGAAAATGTGAATTCTTGTTGGATACGGGTTCCGAAATAAATTTGATCCGCGCGTCAGGCCTTATGCCTAACACCGAAATCGATCCGTCTAATAAAATAGAAGTACAAGGAATTACCGAGGGCTCTTTAACAACTCTCGGTGAAGTCAATATACTAGTACAGGGAACGATCCCTGTAACATTCCAAGTACTTGAGGACGATTTTCCGGTTAATATCGATGGAATTCTCGGCTCGCCCTTCTTCATAGGAGGAGCTGAGATTTCCTTCGCAAGACAATTTGTCTTGCTTGGAGACGCATCCATTCCGTTCTCCAACCCTCGCACACTACCGACTGAGTCTCGCGAATATCCGGTGACGAAGGTTATATCAATGCCTTCTCGGGAATCGATCGAGCTCTCCCTAGAGAAAAACGCCGCGAGGACTGAGCCACCAAGGCCTTCCTCGAATAAACGGCCGGAATCAAAGGAGACTCGTGAGATATCGGAGAAAACCGCGAAGAGTCAGACCGTTAAGAGCGAGAATTCAATTCCACAGTCCAACAATGAGACTAAGAAAAACTCCGAGCAGTTTGTAATCGAGCCACGTACCGCGGCCTGCATTGCAGTCAGCGTCGATGGCCCAAAACAGGGATATATTCGTCGCATTGACATCGCGCCGGATGTATTCCTCGGTGACTGCGTAGTCACTAACCGCGAGGGCAAAGCGTGCCTAAGATGTTTCAACACATCCTCGTGTCCGATAGCGTTCCAACTACCCACCTTGGAAGTGGAAGAGATCGAGCGCTATTCAGCAAGTTCCGGTAACCACTCCGATTTTCTCAATTCCGGTAACCATTCCGACGCATTCGGTAACCATCCCGACCTTTCTAATTCCGGTAACCATCCCGACGCATTCGGTAACCATCCCGACCTTCTTAATTCCGGTAACCATCCCGACGAATTCGGTAACCATCCCGACCTTCTTAATTCCGGTAACCATCCCGACGAATTCGGTAACCATCCCGACCTTTCTAATTCCGGTAACCATCCCGACGCATTCGGTAACCATCCCGACCTTACTAACTCCAAGCCCAAAGTAGGCTCTCTCAGAACCAAACCTAAAAAGGTTTACCCCATCGCAAATTCTTATAAAGTCGATGCTAAAGAAGCCGACGAGTGTAGCCTTAACTTCTTGAATAGAGCTACTCACATCCTTGATTCTGGCAAACCAAACAAACGTCTGCATAAGACTCCACCTCGTATGGATCGAGCATACGAGTCGATCTCAAACGATCACCCTGCAATAATTCCAAAACCAGAACCAAGGAGAGTACACTTATCACTTCAAATACAAAACTTCGAATCAGCATTAGGAAACGATCTCCTCCAATTCCAACGGTCCGATGGCCGTGCGACTCGAAACAAAGTCCATCCGTCTAGCTATCTTATTTCCGCGAAGCATGCGCCCGCGAAGGTAAAGAAAAAGGTTATCGTCACGCGATACCCCCGTGATAACCGCAACTTAGGTGTCTCACCACGAACGGAAAACGAAACCCCGCATCAGCAAGTCTCCCCTCCGCATTCGGAAGATAAGACTATCGCACCGCAACTCAGCCTCATGGAAGATACGACCATCCCAGAGGACCTCCAGTCAACAGACAACCACGCAACGATCAACATGTATCTAATACAAGTTACCGTTCTGCTCTACATCGTAACTCGGGTCCACACACTCATTGGATATGACTGTGGCGGATCAACCCTCAACGTTACTACCTACTCCACGGTCGACAACCTGAACTGCGAACCAGAGGACATCACGCCAAAGCCTAGAGCGGATCCAACTCCTGCAATTAGCAGAATTCTCACAAACAAAAGTTCTCCAGTGCCACATCGAGATAGACAGAACTATCTACTACTGTGGAATGCACTCCCACAATTCGGTAGTTGCCAACGGTCGACAGGAATACTTACTGGCAACCACCAGCGAAACGTGTTCCAACCTGCACACCACGGGAACCCTATACATCACTCCAGCAGCGCAGATCACTGGAATTCAGCCGAATTCCACCACTTCCCGCAGTCTGACGATGGCTGGAAAAATCAAAAACGACGGCCGCTGCTCAGGTACAACGTACAGCGATCCCTTCGGAACTTGGACAGACGTCGTCGTACAAGCTATAGTGCGCATTACAATAAAGGATTACATCGCACCTATAAGGCTGTCCACCGGACAAATTCATTTACAATCAGGGCAGACCTGCTCACTTCAAAAGGGCAACTGCCTTGACTCTCAAGACGGTTACTCCTTCTGGGAAACCGCACCCACAGATTCCTGCAAGTTCAGCAACTACGATGTCCTGTTTGACGGTTTAGCAACCAAATTATCTTCACAAACAACGTCCTCGCCAACCCTGTATACTGTCGCTTCTCAAGACACGACATTTGCATTAACAGAAACAGGACGCACTTCAGTTTGTGGATTTATTATAATACGCACGGAACATCCTAAACTGTTCATTCTAGAAACCGGAAAGTCAGGAAAGTTCAAGGAAAGGACTTCCACTCTGGTCAATAATCTCGACATATTTACATATGTCAACAGCAAATTCGTTTACGTAGAGAAACACCTCCGTAAACAATTTTCTCAACTTTACAAAGATGTCATCCGCCAAAAATGCGAGCTGGAGCGACAAATTCTCCAGAATGCACTCACGCAATTGCACACCTCTCCTGAAGATGTGGCAACCGCCATCATGAAGGACGCCGGATTCATCGCAGTCCCAGCAGGCGAAGTAGTGCACATTATCAAGTGCATACCAGTGACAGTTCAAATAAGGAAAACAGAACGTTGCTACGACGAATTACCCACCACGTACAAGAATTCGTCGAGGTTCCTTAAACCAAGGGACCACATTATCTCCAGTACCGGAACAGAGAAACCATGTAATGAGTTGTTATCTCCATATTACAAAATACATGGAACATGGTACCGCCTCACTCCAATATTGACAGAAACGGTTGCACCATCAGAATTGCATCCACTCTCAAAGGCCACATGGAAATACGTGGACCCCAAGAACATCGCAACAGGAGGCATATATTCACAAGCCGACCTCGACAAACTCGGGATCATATAATGTTTCCTGTAGAAAAGGTAGCGGTAATTAATACCATCGCGCAAGGTGCCTCGGGCAGGCAATATGCATCAGGGAATATAAACATGTTTAACCTGCTCGACGAAGACTCACTACAACAAATAGCAGAGTCCACGGCACAGAAATTATGGTCTGGATTCACCACGTTCGGATCCATAAGTGCTGGATTGATCGGATTGTACATAGCAATTCGTACAATAAAAACAATCATCAGCACCATCATCAACGGCATCGCCCTCCATTCATTGTATGGCTGGAGCCTACACCTTCTCGTCGCCATCTGGAGTTCCCTGACCAGATTCTTCATCTTCCTAAAACTAAAGGACGAGAATTACACATATGCCGTGAGATACAAGAAGGAAGGAAACGATAGTGAAGTGTGTGATCCCCTCCCACCCCAAATACCCTCAACACAGTCGAGAGAACATTGCGATACCGACTGTTCAAAAACAGTGAAACCATCCCCAAACCCCCGTGCGGACCTAGACAACATATCAGTGCACCCAGTGTTCCGTACCAATGTCGAGAGCATTCGCCGTGAGCTGAGCTTCCTGCGTGGATCACACACTCACAACACAACGAACGACGATAGACTATAAGTACGTGCGTTCGTCAAAGCACCCCGAGTCGAGAAATTTCCTGCGTGAAATTTCTTCTTCGGCGAGGGAGGTGTTACGTCGGTCCGACCACCGACGTTGGACTTTGCGTGTATACCTCGATAAGTATGGAAAGTATGCATGAATCTAAATTGTATTACATGCATAATGTGCGAAATCGAGTCGTCACTCGATTATAGAATTAAGCTCTAAAAACTAAGATTATTGTATCCATAAAGGTTCAGCTCATCAAGTCCTCTAACATCCCTAAACTTGTTCAAAAACCCATCACTACTCCTATCTCAAACTCCTATGAAATCACCCTAAACTTGTTCAAAAACCCATCACTACTTCCATCTTAACCTTTTACGAAATTGTTCCAAAACCCATCGCTAATCAATTCCCAACTTTTCACATAATCGTTCCAACCCATCGCTACTTAAATCCCAAACCTTTTTGGAAATTGTCCTAAAACCAATCCCCGCTCAAATCTCCACTTTACCCAAAATCCTTGTTCGGATCTTCACCACTACTCACAGCTTGTTCAAATCCTCATTTCCACTTACAACTTGTTCAATCCCTCATCTACACTCACAACTTGTTCTAACCCTCATCTCCTCTCGAGTAGACCTTTTCTCGAGAACAAAGAGACTGCAGAATCAGCGTTCCTCGAGAACAAAGAGACCGCTGCCTCAGCAGGAATGAAAAGGTATAAAGCCGAGCGAACTGAAGAATAATTCAGTCTGGCCTAAGCTAGCGAAGTGAACAGACGTGTTAACCTGCGTCACTTTAATTCGGGAATTCGACGAAAAGTCTACGACGAGTGCTCCTACTATTCCAATTCAATTCAAATACTATTCCTAACTCCCAAATCATTACTAAATCAACTCCTATTAAAATCCAACTTCTCTATATAAATAATTATTGTGCATCTACGATTTATTACTGTTTTATATCATTTTGTTTCGTGACAGTCTTCGGACTTTTATCATATATTATTGTATACAAGTGAAGTCTACGGACTTGTGAAATATATTACAGTCATACCAGTTCTTCGTGTGTTTGTTTTACTTACGTTTATTCTTTCATTTCGAGTGACAGTTCTTTTTATAATATCTCAACGTACTCTTGTCTCGTCTAAATAACCTGGTCTCAGAGTGAAGTGGTAACACAGCACCGCCAGTTAGACTTCGACAAGAGACAGTCTAATTCAATATTATTATTTCAATATTCATATTTTAATATTCCAACGTGCGCTTGTTTCGTCTAATAACCTGGTCTCAGAGTGAAGTGGCAACACAGCACCGCCAGTAGACGTTCGACAAGTCGACTTCGAACTCGTGCTCTCGATATATTACTATACGAATCTCGGTCACAAAGGGAGCTGCATATCGCTCCGCCGAGATAGTAATTGACGAGTAGACTTTTATTCTTATGCAAACACTTATACGGAGTAACTATTTCAATTCAGTGACAGTTTCGAATCAGTGCCCTCGTTCTCACGCTAAGTGACTCGGCTAGCGAGTTCGGTGTCTCACCGCTCCGCTGAGTAGTGTCGATAACGAGTGGACGTTTTATAATCAATTCAGATAGGGTGTTTTTCTTGAACCCATCCTCACATGCGTCGTACGCGTCGTGCCGGCCGGAAGGTTCAGATTGCCAAGTTCCGTAAAGCCTTGAATCAATCTGCCGTGTTAAACAGTCTATTAGCCTCTGCTAACTGGACCGAACTTCTCGGGACGACCGAAAGAATCGAATGCGACGCGTCTGACCACGTTTCCGTCTACGGCTGTCAGTGTCGCCCGGTTCTCCAAAACGAGGTCAACCACGCGGACCTCGCGCGTCCAGCAAGCCCAGTCGGCCAGCCAGCTGAGTGCTACGAGGTCATCGACCTGATTGACATCTCAGACGACGACAGTCAGGAGACCGTCATTCTCCCACGTCCACGCTGCAGGATTATCAACGATAATTACCTGTCAGCTTCTGAACGCATCATCTTGCGTCTACCAGTTCGTCCAGCTGTCATTCTTCCGCAGCAGCCACGCAGACGGCTGCCTAACCTACCTCGTCTAGAAGAGATCTGCATAGACGATCCTCAGTACGAGGTCTACGCAGCTCGACGTGCGCAGCTCCTGCGACAATACTACTAACCTGCTAACGACCGGTGAGAATTCGTGTCATACTCTAATATACTGTACCTCTTCTCCGCGTCCTGTCAACTCACCGCGTTCGTTATACTAACCTCAAATCATTCCCATCCGCGTTGACTGCAAGCGGATGTCGGCTCTAAACGGTTTCCGGTGTCCTAACGCATATGACAGCCCATCTGGCTGTCTCGGCGTAAAAGACCGTTCATATTAAAATCTTGTCTCCGTCGCTCCAGGTGTCGCCCTCTCGTTCGCTGGGTACCTGGAACGTAACACGTATATTTGCATTCAAATGCACCGATCTCGCACAAGAAATAACGATTCGGTACAGAAATAGGCTCGTGAGACGAGGAATCATCGAATCTGAAATAAACTCGATCGCATCGCGATTCGTCTTGCCGGTTCGGTGTTTCTGCGTCTATTTCGTGTATTTGCATTCAAATGCACCGATCTCGCAAAAGATACAACGATTCGGCACAGCAATAGACTCGTGAAACGAGGAATCATCGAATCTGAAATAAACTCGATTGCATCGCGTTTCGGCTTGCCGAATCGTTATTTCGTGTATTTGCATTCGAGTGCACCGATCTCGCACAAGAAACAACGATTCGGCACAGAAATAGACTCGTGAAAAGAGTAATCATCGAATCCGAAATAAACTCGATTGCATCGCGTTTCGGCTTGCCGATTCGTTATGTCGTGTATTTGCATTCAAATGCACCGATCTCGCACAAGAAACAACGATTCGGTACAGTAATATACCCGTGGAACGAGGAATCATCGAATCTGAAGTAAACTCGATTGCATCGCGTTTCGGCTTGCCGATTCGGTATGTCGTGTCTTTGCATTCAAACGCACCGATCTCGCACAAGAAACAACGATCCGGCACAGAAATAGACTCGTGAAGCGAGGAATCATCGAATCGGAACTAAACTCGATTGCATCGCGTTTCGGCTTGCCGATTCGGTATGTCGTATATTTGCATTCATATGCACCGATCTCGCACAAGAAATAACGATTCGGTACAGAAATAGACTCGTGAAACGAGGAATCATCGAATCTGAAATAAACTCAATTGCATCGCGTTTCGGCTTGCCGATTAGGTATTTCGTGTATTTGCATTCAAATGCATCGATCTCGCACATGAAACATCGATTCGGTACAGAAATACACTCGTGAGACGAGGAATCATCGAATCTGAAATAAACTCGATTGCATCGCGTTTCGGCTTGCCGATTCGGTATGTCGTATATGTGCTTTCAAATGCACCGATCTCGCACAAGAAATAACGATTCGGTACAGAAATAGACTCATGAAACGAGGAATCATGAAATCTGAAATAAACTCGATCGTATCGCGATTCGGCATGCCGATTCGGTGTTTCTGCGTCTATTTCGTGTATTTGAATTCAAACGCACCGATCTCGAACAAGAAACAACGGTTCGGCACAGCAATAGACTCGTGAAACGAGGAATCATCGAATCTGAAATAAACTCGATTGTATCGCGTTTCGGCTGGCCGAATCGTTATTCCGTGTATATGCATTCGAGTGCACCGATCTCGCACAAGAAACAAGGATTCGGTACAGAAATAGACTCGTGAGACGTGGAATCATCGAATCTGAAATAAACTCGATTGCATCGCGTTTCGGCTTGCCGGTTCGGTGTTTCTGCGTCTATTTCGTGTATTTGCATTCAAATGCACCGATCTCGCACAAGATACAACGATTCGGCACAGCAATAGACTCGTGAAACGAGGAATCATCGAATCTGAAATAAACTCGATTGCATCGCGTTTCGGCTTGCCGATTCGGTATGTCGTGTATTTGCATTCAAATGCACCGATCTCGCACAAGAAACAAGGATTCGGTACAGAAATAGACTCGTGAAACGAGGAATCATCGAATCTGAAGTAAACTCAATTGCATCGCGTTTCGGCTTGCCGATTCGGTATTTCGTGTATTTGCATTCAAATGCATCGATCTCGCACATGAAACAACGATTCGGTACAGAAATACACTCGTGAGACGAGGAATCATCGAATCTGAAATAAACTCGATTGCATCGCGTTTCGGCTTGCCGATTCGGTATGTCGTATATTTGCATTAAAATGCACCGATCTCGCACAAGAAATAACGATTCGGTACAGAAATAGACTCATGAAACGAGGAATTATGAAATCTGAAATAAACTCGATCGTATCGCGATTCGGCATGCCGATTCGGTGTTTCTGCGTCTATTTCGTGTATTTGAATTCAAACGCACCGATCTCGAACAAGAATCAACGGTTCGGCACAGCAATAGACTCGTGAAACGAGGAATCATCGAATCTGAAATAAACTCGATTGTATCGCGTTTCGGCTTGCCGAATCGTTATTTCGTGTATTTGCATTCGAGTGCACCGATCTCGCACAAGAAACAAGGATTCGGTACAGAAATAGACTCGTGAGACGTGGAATCATCGAATCTGAAATAAACTCGATTGCATCGCGTTTCGGCTTGCCGATTCGGTATGTCGTATATTTGCATTCAAATGCACCGATCTCGCACAAGAAATAACGATTCGGTACAGAAATAGACTCATGAAACGAGGAATCATGAAATCTGAAATAAACTCGATCGTATCGCGATTCGGCATGCCGATTCGGTGTTTCTGCGTCTATTTCGTATATTTGAATTCAAACACACCGATCTCGAACAAGAATCAACGGTTCGGCACAGCAATAGACTCGTGAAACGAGGAATCATCGAATCTGAAATAAACTCGATTGTATCGCGTTTCGGCTTGCCGAATCGTTATTTCGTGTATTTGCATTCGAGTGCACCGATCTCGCACAAGAAACAAGGATTCGGTACAGAAATAGACTCGTGAGACGTGGAATCATCGAATCTGAAATAAACTCGATTGCATCGCGTTTCGGCTTGCCGATTCGGTATGTCGTATATTTGCATTCAAATGCACCGATCTCGCACAAGAAATAACGATTCGGTACAGAAATAGACTCGTGAGACGAGGAATCATCGAATCTGAAATAAACTCGATCGCATCGCGATTCGTCTTGCCGGTTCGGTGTTTCTGCGTCTATTTCGTGTATTTGCATTCAAATGCACCGATCTCGCACAAGATACAACGATTCGGCACAGCAATAGACTCGTGAAACGAGGAATCATCGAATCTGAAATAAACTCGATTGCATCGCGTTTCGGCTTGCCGAATCGTTATTTCGTGTATTTGCATTCGAGTGCACCGATCTCGCACAAGAAACAACGATTCGGCACAGAAATAGACTCGTGAAACGAGTAATCATCGAATCCGAAATAAACTCGATTGCATCGCGTTTCGGCTTGCCGATTCGTTATGTCGTGTATTTGCATTCAAATGCACCGATCCCGCACAAGAAACAACGATTCGGTACAGTAATATACCCGTGGAACGAGGAATCATCGAATCTGAAGTAAACTCGATTGCATCGCGTTTCGGCTTGCCGATTCGGTATGTCGTGTCTTTGCATTCAAACGCACCGATCTCGCACAAGAAACAACGATCCGGCACAGAAATAGACTCGTGAAGCGAGGAATCATCGAATCGGAACTAAACTCGATTGCATCGCGTTTCGGCTTGCCGATTCGGTATGTCGTATATTTGCATTCATATGCACCGATCTCGCACAAGAAATAACGATTCGGTACAGAAATAGACTCGTGAAACGAGGAATCATCGAATCTGAAATAAACTCAATTGCATCGCGATTCGGCTTGCCGATTAGGTATTTCGTGTATTTGCATTCAAATGCATCGATCTCGCACATGAAACATCGATTCGGTACAGAAATACACTCGTGAGACGAGGAATCATCGAATCGGAACTAAACTCGATTGCATCGCGTTTCGGCTTGCCGATTCGGTATGTCGTATATTTGCATTCATATGCACCGATCTCGCACAAGAAATAACGATTCGGTACAGAAATAGACTCGTGAAACGAGGAATCATCGAATCTGAAATAAACTCAATTGCATCGCGTTTCGGCTTGCCGATTAGGTATTTCGTGTATTTGCATTCAAATGCATCGATCTCGCACATGAAACATCGATTCGGTACAGAAATAGTCTCATGAAACGAGGAATCATGAAATCTGAAATAAACTCGATCGTATCGCGATTCGGCATGCCGATTCGGTGTTTCTGCGTCTATTTCGTGTATTTGAATTCAAACGCACCGATCTCGAACAAGAAACAACGGTTCGGCACAGCAATAGACTCGTGAAACGAGGAATCATCGAATCTGAAATAAACTCGATTGTATCGCGTTTCGGCTGGCCGATTCGGTATGTCGTGTATTTGCATTCAAATGCACCGATCTCGCACAAGAAACAAGGATTCGGTACAGAAATAGACTCGTGAAACGAGGAATCATCGAATCTGAAGTAAACTCAATTGCATCGCGTTTCGGCTTGCCGATTCGGTATTTCGTGTATTTGCATTCAAATGCATCGATCTCGCACATGAAACAACGATTCGGTACAGAAATACACTCGTGAGACGAGGAATCATCGAATCTGAAATAAACTCGATTGCATCGCGTTTCGGCTTGCCGATTCGGTATGTCGTATATTTGCATTAAAATGCACCGATCTCGCACAAGAAATAACGATTCGGTACAGAAATAGACTCATGAAACGAGGAATTATGAAATCTGAAATAAACTCGATCGTATCGCGATTCGGCATGCCGATTCGGTGTTTCTGCGTCTATTTCGTGTATTTGAATTCAAACGCACCGATCTCGAACAAGAATCAACGGTTCGGCACAGCAATAGACTCGTGAAACGAGGAATCATCGAATCTGAAATAAACTCGATTGTATCGCGTTTCGGCTTGCCGAATCGTTATTTCGTGTATTTGCATTCGAGTGCACCGATCTCGCACAAGAAACAAGGATTCGGTACAGAAATAGACTCGTGAGACGTGGAATCATCGAATCTGAAATAAACTCGATTGCATCGCGTTTCGGCTTGCCGATTCGGTATGTCGTATATTTGCATTCAAATGCACCGATCTCGCACAAGAAATAACGATTCGGTACAGAAATAGACTCATGAAACGAGGAATCATGAAATCTGAAATAAACTCGATCGTATCGCGATTCGGCATGCCGATTCGGTGTTTCTGCGTCTATTTCGTATATTTGAATTCAAACACACCGATCTCGAACAAGAATCAACGGTTCGGCACAGCAATAGACTCGTGAAACGAGGAATCATCGAATCTGAAATAAACTCGATTGTATCGCGTTTCGGCTTGCCGAATCGTTATTTCGTGTATTTGCATTCGAGTGCACCGATCTCGCACAAGAAACAAGGATTCGGTACAGAAATAGACTCGTGAGACGTGGAATCATCGAATCTGAAATAAACTCGATTGCATCGCGTTTCGGCTTGCCGATTCGGTATGTCGTATATTTGCATTCAAATGCACCGATCTCGCACAAGAAATAACGATTCGGTACAGAAATAGACTCGTGAGACGAGGAATCATCGAATCTGAAATAAACTCGATCGCATCGCGATTCGTCTTGCCGGTTCGGTGTTTCTGCGTCTATTTCGTGTATTTGCATTCAAATGCACCGATCTCGCACAAGATACAACGATTCGGCACAGCAATAGACTCGTGAAACGAGGAATCATCGAATCTGAAATAAACTCGATTGCATCGCGTTTCGGCTTGCCGAATCGTTATTTCGTGTATTTGCATTCGAGTGCACCGATCTCGCACAAGAAACAACGATTCGGCACAGAAATAGACTCGTGAAACGAGTAATCATCGAATCCGAAATAAACTCGATTGCATCGCGTTTCGGCTTGCCGATTCGTTATGTCGTGTATTTGCATTCAAATGCACCGATCCCGCACAAGAAACAACGATTCGGTACAGTAATATACCCGTGGAACGAGGAATCATCGAATCTGAAGTAAACTCGATTGCATCGCGTTTCGGCTTGCCGATTCGGTATGTCGTGTCTTTGCATTCAAACGCACCGATCTCGCACAAGAAACAACGATCCGGCACAGAAATAGACTCGTGAAGCGAGGAATCATCGAATCGGAACTAAACTCGATTGCATCGCGTTTCGGCTTGCCGATTCGGTATGTCGTATATTTGCATTCATATGCACCGATCTCGCACAAGAAATAACGATTCGGTACAGAAATAGACTCGTGAAACGAGGAATCATCGAATCTGAAATAAACTCAATTGCATCGCGATTCGGCTTGCCGATTAGGTATTTCGTGTATTTGCATTCAAATGCATCGATCTCGCACATGAAACATCGATTCGGTACAGAAATACACTCGTGAGACGAGGAATCATCGAATCGGAACTAAACTCGATTGCATCGCGTTTCGGCTTGCCGATTCGGTATGTCGTATATTTGCATTCATATGCACCGATCTCGCACAAGAAATAACGATTCGGTACAGAAATAGACTCGTGAAACGAGGAATCATCGAATCTGAAATAAACTCAATTGCATCGCGTTTCGGCTTGCCGATTAGGTATTTCGTGTATTTGCATTCAAATGCATCGATCTCGCACATGAAACATCGATTCGGTACAGAAATAGTCTCATGAAACGAGGAATCAGGAAATCTGAAATAAACTCGATCGTATCGCGATTCGGCATGCCGATTCGGTGTTTCTGCGTCTATTTCGTGTATTTGAATTCAAACGCACCGATCTCGAACAAGAAACAACGGTTCGGCACAGCAATAGACTCGTGAAACGAGGAATCATCGAATCTGAAATAAACTCGATTGTATCGCGTTTCGGCTGGCCGAATCGTTATTTCGTGTATTTGCATTCGAGTGCACCGATCTCGCACAAGAAACAAGGATTCGGTACAGAAATAGACTCGTGAGACGTGGAATCATCGAATCTGAAATAAACTCGATTGCATCGCGTTTCGGCTTGCCGGTTCGGTGTTTCTGCGTCTATTTCGTGTATTTGCATTCAAATGCACCGATCTCGCACAAGATACAACGATTCGGCACAGCAATAGACTCGTGAAACGAGGAATCATCGAATCTGAAATAAACTCGATTGCATCGCGTTTCGGCTTGCCGATTCGGTATGTCGTGTATTTGCATTCAAATGCACCGATCTCGCACAAGAAACAAGGATTCGGTACAGAAATAGACTCGTGAAACGAGGAATCATCGAATCTGAAGTAAACTCAATTGCATCGCGTTTCGGCTTGCCGATTCGGTATTTCGTGTATTTGCATTCAAATGCATCGATCTCGCACATGAAACAACGATTCGGTACAGAAATACACTCGTGAGACGAGGAATCATCGAATCTGAAATAAACTCGATTGCATGGCGTTTCGGCTTGCCGATTCGGTATGTCGTATATTTGCATTAAAATGCACCGATCTCGCACAAGAAATAACGATTCGGTACAGAAATAGACTCATGAAACGAGGAATTATGAAATCTGAAATAAACTCGATCGTATCGCGATTCGGCATGCCGATTCGGTGTTTCTGCGTCTATTTCGTGTATTTGAATTCAAACGCACCGATCTCGAACAAGAATCAACGGTTCGGCACAGCAATAGACTCGTGAAACGAGGAATCATCGAATCTGAAATAAACTCGATTGTATCGCGTTTCGGCTTGCCGAATCGTTATTTCGTGTATTTGCATTCGAGTGCACCGATCTCGCACAAGAAACAAGGATTCGGTACAGAAATAGACTCGTGAGACGTGGAATCATCGAATCTGAAATAAACTCGATTGCATCGCGTTTCGGCTTGCCGATTCGGTATGTCGTATATTTGCATTCAAATGCACCGATCTCGCACAAGAAATAACGATTCGGTACAGAAATAGACTCATGAAACGAGGAATTATGAAATCTGAAATAAACTCGATCGTATCGCGATTCGGCATGCCGATTCGGTGTTTCTGCGTCTATTTCGTGTATTTGAATTCAAACGCACCGATCTCGAACAAGAATCAACGGTTCGGCACAGCAATAGACTCGTGAAACGAGGAATCATCGAATCTGAAATAAACTCGATTGTATCGCGTTTCGGCTTGCCGAATCGTTATTTCGTGTATTTGCATTCGAGTGCACCGATCTCGCACAAGAAACAAGGATTCGGTACAGAAATAGACTCGTGAGACGTGGAATCATCGAATCTGAAATAAACTCGATTGCATCGCGTTTCGGCTTGCCGATTCGGTATGTCGTATATTTGCATTCAAATGCACCGATCTCGCACAAGAAATAACGATTCGGTACAGAAATAGACTCATGAAACGAGGAATCATGAAATCTGAAATAAACTCGATCGTATCGCGATTCGGCATGCCGATTCGGTGTTTCTGCGTCTATTTCGTATATTTGAATTCAAACGCACCGATCTCGAACAAGAATCAACGGTTCGGCACAGCAATAGACTCGTGAAACGAGGAATCATCGAATCTGAAATAAACTCGATTGTATCGCGTTTCGGCTTGCCGAATCGTTATTTCGTGTATTTGCATTCGAGTGCACCGATCTCGCACAAGAAACAAGGATTCGGTACAGAAATAGACTCGTGAGACGTGGAATCATCGAATCTGAAATAAACTCGATTGCATCGCGTTTCGGCTTGCCGATTCGGTATGTCGTATATTTGCATTCAAATGCACCGATCTCGCACAAGAAATAACGATTCGGTACAGAAATAGACTCGTGAGACGAGGAATCATCGAATCTGAAATAAACTCGATCGCATCGCGATTCGTCTTGCCGGTTCGGTGTTTCTGCGTCTATTTCGTGTATTTGCATTCAAATGCACCGATCTCGCACAAGATACAACGATTCGGCACAGCAATAGACTCGTGAAACGAGGAATCATCGAATCTGAAATAAACTCGATTGCATCGCGTTTCGGCTTGCCGAATCGTTATTTCGTGTATTTGCATTCGAGTGCACCGATCTCGCACAAGAAACAACGATTCGGCACAGAAATAGACTCGTGAAACGAGTAATCATCGAATCCGAAATAAACTCGATTGCATCGCGTTTCGGCTTGCCGATTCGTTATGTCGTGTATTTGCATTCAAATGCACCGATCCCGCACAAGAAACAACGATTCGGTACAGTAATATACCCGTGGAACGAGGAATCATCGAATCTGAAGTAAACTCGATTGCATCGCGTTTCGGCTTGCCGATTCGGTATGTCGTGTCTTTGCATTCAAACGCACCGATCTCGCACAAGAAACAACGATCCGGCACAGAAATAGACTCGTGAAGCGAGGAATCATCGAATCGGAACTAAACTCGATTGCATCGCGTTTCGGCTTGCCGATTCGGTATGTCGTATATTTGCATTCATATGCACCGATCTCGCACAAGAAATAACGATTCGGTACAGAAATAGACTCGTGAAACGAGGAATCATCGAATCTGAAATAAACTCAATTGCATCGCGTTTCGGCTTGCCGATTAGGTATTTCGTGTATTTGCATTCAAATGCATCGATCTCGCACATGAAACATCGATTCGGTACAGAAATACACTCGTGAGACGAGGAATCATCGAATCGGAACTAAACTCGATTGCATCGCGTTTCGGCTTGCCGATTCGGTATGTCGTATATTTGCATTCATATGCACCGATCTCGCACAAGAAATAACGATTCGGTACAGAAATAGACTCGTGAAACGAGGAATCATCGAATCTGAAATAAACTCAATTGCATCGCGTTTCGGCTTGCCGATTAGGTATTTCGTGTATTTGCATTCAAATGCATCGATCTCGCACATGAAACATCGATTCGGTACAGAAATACACTCGTGAGACGAGGAATCATCGAATCTGAAATAAACTCGATTGCATCGCGTTTCGGCTTGCCGATTCGGTATGTCGTATATTTGCTTTCAAATGCACCGATCTCGCACAAGAAATAACGATTCGGTACAGAAATAGACTCATGAAACGAGGAATCATGAAATCTGAAATAAACTCGATCGTATCGCGATTCGGCATGCCGATTCGGTGTTTCTGCGTCTATTTCGTGTATTTGAATTCAAACGCACCGATCTCGAACAAGAAACAACGGTTCGGCACAGCAATAGACTCGTGAAACGAGGAATCATCGAATCTGAAATAAACTCGATTGTATCGCGTTTCGGCTGGCCGAATCGTTATTTCGTGTATTTGCATTCGAGTGCACCGATCTCGCACAAGAAACGAGGATTCGGTACAGAAATAGACTCGTGAGACGTGGAATCATCGAATCTGAAATAAACTCGATTGCATCGCGTTTCGGCTTGCCGGTTCGGTGTTTCTGCGTCTATTTCGTGTATTTGCATTCAAATGCACCGATCTCGCACAAGATACAACGATTCGGCACAGCAATAGACTCGTGAAACGAGGAATCATCGAATCTGAAATAAACTCGATTGCATCGCGTTTCGGCTTGCCGATTCGGTATGTCGTGTATTTGCATTCAAATGCACCGATCTCGCACAAGAAACAAGGATTCGGTACAGAAATAGACTCGTGAAACGAGGAATCATCGAATCTGAAGTAAACTCAATTGCATCGCGTTTCGGCTTGCCGATTCGGTATTTCGTGTATTTGCATTCAAATGCATCGATCTCGCACATGAAACAACGATTCGGTACAGAAATACACTCGTGAGACGAGGAATCATCGAATCTGAAATAAACTCGATTGCATCGCGTTTCGGCTTGCCGATTCGGTATGTCGTATATTTGCATTAAAATGCACCGATCTCGCACAAGAAATAACGATTCGGTACAGAAATAGACTCATGAAACGAGGAATTATGAAATCTGAAATAAACTCGATCGTATCGCGATTCGGCATGCCGATTCGGTGTTTCTGCGTCTATTTCGTGTATTTGAATTCAAACGCACCGATCTCGAACAAGAATCAACGGTTCGGCACAGCAATAGACTCGTGAAACGAGGAATCATCGAATCCGAAATAAACTCGATTGTATCGCGTTTCGGCTTGCCGAATCGTTATTTCGTGTATTTGCATTCGAGTGCACCGATCTCGCACAAGAAACAAGGATTCGGTACAGAAATAGACTCGTGAGACGTGGAATCATCGAATCTGAAATAAACTCGATTGCATCGCGTTTCGGCTTGCCGATTCGGTATGTCGTATATTTGCATTCAAATGCACCGATCTCGCACAAGAAATAACGATTCGGTACAGAAATAGACTCATGAAACGAGGAATCATGAAATCTGAAATAAACTCGATCGTATCGCGATTCGGCATGCCGATTCGGTGTTTCTGCGTCTATTTCGTATATTTGAATTCAAACGCACCGATCTCGAACAAGAATCAACGGTTCGGCACAGCAATAGACTCGTGAAACGAGGAATCATCGAATCTGAAATAAACTCGATTGTATCGCGTTTCGGCTTGCCGAATCGTTATTTCGTGTATTTGCATTCGAGTGCACCGATCTCGCACAAGAAACAAGGATTCGGTACAGAAATAGACTCGTGAGACGTGGAATCATCGAATCTGAAATAAACTCGATTGCATCGCGTTTCGGCTTGCCGATTCGGTATGTCGTATATTTGCATTCAAATGCACCGATCTCGCACAAGAAATAACGATTCGGTACAGAAATAGACTCGTGAGACGAGGAATCATCGAATCTGAAATAAACTCGATCGCATCGCGATTCGTCTTGCCGGTTCGGTGTTTCTGCGTCTATTTCGTGTATTTGCATTCAAATGCACCGATCTCGCACAAGATACAACGATTCGGCACAGCAATAGACTCGTGAAACGAGGAATCATCGAATCTGAAATAAACTCGATTGCATCGCGTTTCGGCTTGCCGAATCGTTATTTCGTGTATTTGCATTCGAGTGCACCGATCTCGCACAAGAAACAACGATTCGGCACAGAAATAGACTCGTGAAACGAGTAATCATCGAATCCGAAATAAACTCGATTGCATCGCGTTTCGGCTTGCCGATTCGTTATGTCGTGTATTTGCATTCAAATGCACCGATCCCGCACAAGAAACAACGATTCGGTACAGTAATATACCCGTGGAACGAGGAATCATCGAATCTGAAGTAAACTCGATTGCATCGCGTTTCGGCTTGCCGATTCGGTATGTCGTGTCTTTGCATTCAAACGCACCGATCTCGCACAAGAAACAACGATCCGGCACAGAAATAGACTCGTGAAGCGAGGAATCATCGAATCGGAACTAAACTCGATTGCATCGCGTTTCGGCTTGCCGATTCGGTATGTCGTATATTTGCATTCATATGCACCGATCTCGCACAAGAAATAACGATTCGGTACAGAAATAGACTCGTGAAACGAGGAATCATCGAATCTGAAATAAACTCAATTGCATCGCGTTTCGGCTTGCCGATTAGGTATTTCGTGTATTTGCATTCAAATGCATCGATCTCGCACATGAAACATCGATTCGGTACAGAAATACACTCGTGAGACGAGGAATCATCGAATCTGAAATAAACTCGAGTGCATCGCGTTTCGGCTTGCCGATTCGGTATGTCGTATATTTGCTTTCAAATGCACCGATCTCGCACAAGAAATAACGATTCGGTACAGAAATAGACTCGTGAAACGAGGAATCATGAAATCTGAAATAAACTCGATCGCATCGCGATTCGTCTTGCCGGTTCGGTGTTTCTGCGTCTATTTCGTGTATTTGCATTCAAATGCACCGATCTCGCACAAGATACAACGATTCGGCACAGCAATTGACTCGTGAAACGAGGAATCATCGAATCTGAAATAAACTCGATTGCATCGCGTTTCGGCTTGCCGAATCGTTATTTCGTGTATTTGCATTCGAGTGCACCGATCTCGCACAAGAAACAACGATTCGGCACAGAAATAGACTCGTGAAACGAGTAATCATCGAATCCGAAATAAACTCGATTGCATCGCGCTTCGGCTTGCCGATTCGTTATGTCGTGTATTTGCATTCAAATGCACCGATCTCGCACAAGAAACAACGATTCGGTACAGTAATATACCCGTGGAACGAGGAATCATCGAATCTGAAGTAAACTCGATTGCATCGGGTTTCGGCTTGCCGATTCGGTATGTCGTGTCTTTGCATTCAAACGCACCGATCTCGCACAAGAAACAACGATCCGGCACAGAAATAGACTCGTGAAGCGAGGAATCATCGAATCGGAACTAAACTCGATTGCATCGCGTTTCGGCTTGCCGATTCGGTATGTCGTATATTTGCATTCATATGCACCGATCTCGCACAAGAAATAACGATTCGGTACAGAAATAGACTCGTGAAACGAGGAATCACCGAATCTGAAATAAACTCAATTGCATCGCGTTTCGGCTTGCCGATTAGGTATTTCGTGTATTTGCATTCAAATGCATCGATCTCGCACATGAAACATCGATTCGGTACAGAAATACACTCGTGAGACGAGGAGTCATCGAATCTGAAATAAACTCGATTGCATCGCGTTTCGGCTTGCCGATTCGGTATGTCGTATATTTGCTTTCAAATGCACCGATCTCGCACAAGAAATAACGATTCGGTACAGAAATAGACTCATGAAACGAGGAATCATGAAATCTGAAATAAACTCGATCGTATCGCGATTCGGCATGCCGATTCGGTGTTTCTGCGTCTATTTCGTGTATTTGAATTCAAACGCACCGATCTCGAACAAGAAACAACGGTTCGGCACAGCAATAGACTCGTGAAACGAGGAATCATCGAATCTGAAATAAACTCGATTGTATCGCGTTTCGGCTTGCCGAATCGTTATTTCGTGTATTTGCATTCGAGTGCACCGATCTCGCACAAGAAACAAGGATTCGGTACAGAAATAGACTCGTGAGACGTGGAATCATCGAATCTGAAATAAACTCGATTGCATCGCGTTTCGGCTTGCCGATTCGGTATGTCGTATATTTGCATTCAAATGCACCGATCTCGCACAAGAAATAACGATTCGGTACAGAAATAGACTCGTGAAACGAGGAATCATGAAATCTGAAATAAACTCGATCGCATCGCGATTCGTCTTGCCGGTTCGGTGTTTCTGCGTCTATTTCGTGTATTTGCATTCAAATGCACCGATCTCGCACAAGATACAACGATTCGGCACAGCAATAGACTCGTGAAACGAGGAATCATCGAATCTGAAATAAACTCGATTGCATCGCGTTTCGGCTTGCCGAATCGTTATTTCGTGTATGTGCATTCAAATGCACCGATCTCGCACAAGAAATAACGATTAGGTACAGAAATAGACTCGTGAAACGAGGAATCATGAAATCTGAAATAAACTCGATCGCATCGCGATTCGTCTTGCCGGTTCGGTGTTTCTGCGTCTATTTCGTGTATTTGCATTCAAATGCACCGATCTCGCACAAGATACAACGATTCGGCACAGCAATAGACTCGTGAAACGAGGAATCATCGAATCTGAAATAAACTCGATTGCAACGCGTTTCGGCTTGCCGATTCGGTATGTCGTGTATTTGCATTCAAACGCACCGATCTCGAACAAGAAACAACGGTTCGGCACAGCAATAGACTCGTGAAACGAGGAATCATCGAATCTGAAATAAACTCGATTGTATCGCGTTTCGGCTTGCCGAATCGTTATTTCGTGTATTTGCATTCGAGTGCACCGATCTCGCACAAGAAATAACGATTCGGTACAGAAATAGACTCGTGAAACGAGGAATCATGAAATCTGAAATAAACTCGATTGCATCGCGTTTCGGCTTGCCGATTCGGTATGTCGTATATTTGCTTTCAAATGCACCGATCTCGCACAAGAAATAACGATTCGGTACAGAAATAGACTCATGAAACGAGGAATCATGAAATCTGAAATAAACTCGATCGTATCGCGATTCGGCATGCCGATTCGGTGTTTCTGCGTCTATTTCGTGTATTTGAATTCAAACGCACCGATCTCGAACAAGAAACAACGGTTCGGCACAGCAATAGACTCGTGAAACGAGGAATCATCGAATCTGAAATAAACTCGATTGTATCGCGTTTCGGCTTGCCGAATCGTTATTTCGTGTATTTGCATTCGAGTGCACCGATCTCGCACAAGAAACAAGGATTCGGTACAGAAATAGACTCGTGAGACGTGGAATCATCGAATCTGAAATAAACTCGATTGCATCGCGTTTCGGCTTGCCGATTCGGTATGTCGTATATTTGCTTTCAAATGCACCGATCTCGCACAAGAAATAACGATTCGGTACAGAAATAGACTCATGAAACGAGGAATCATGAAATCTGAAATAAACTCGATCGTATCGCGATTCGGCATGCCGATTCGGTGTTTCTGCGTCTATTTCGTGTATTTGAATTCAAACGCACCGATCTCGAACAAGAAACAACGGTTCGGCACAGCAATAGACTCGTGAAACGAGGAATCATCGAATCTGAAATAAACTCGATTGTATCGCGTTTCGGCTTGCCGAATCGTTATTTCGTGTATTTGCATTCGAGTGCACCGATCTCGCACAAGAAACAAGGATTCGGTACAGAAATAGACTCGTGAGACGTGGAATCATCGAATCTGAAATAAACTCGATTGCATCGCGTTTCGGCTTGCCGATTCGGTATGTCGTATATTTGCATTCAAATGCACCGATCTCGCACAAGAAATAACGATTCGGTACAGAAATAGACTCGTGAAACGAGGAATCATGAAATCTGAAATAAACTCGATCGCATCGCGATTCGTCTTGCCGGTTCGGTGTTTCTGCGTCTATTTCGTGTATTTGCATTCAAATGCACCGATCTCGCACAAGATACAACGATTCGGCACAGCAATAGACTCGTGAAACGAGGAATCATCGAATCTGAAATAAACTCGATTGCATCGCGTTTCGGCTTGCCGAATCGTTATTTCGTGTATTTGCATTCAAATGCACCGATCTCGCACAAGAAATAACGATTAGGTACAGAAATAGACTCGTGAAACGAGGAATCATGAAATCTGAAATAAACTCGATCGCATCGCGATTCGTCTTGCCGGTTCGGTGTTTCTGCGTCTATTTCGTGTATTTGCATTCAAATGCACCGATCTCGCACAAGATACAACGATTCGGCACAGCAATAGACTCGTGAAACGAGGAATCATCGAATCTGAAATAAACTCGATTGCATCGCGTTTCGGCTTGCCGATTCGGTATGTCGTGTATTTGCATTCAAACGCACCGATCTCGAACAAGAAACAACGGTTCGGCACAGCAATAGACTCGTGAAACGAGGAATCATCGAATCTGAAATAAACTCGATTGTATCGCGTTTCGGCTTGCCGAATCGTTATTTCGTGTATTTGCATTCGAGTGCACCGATCTCGCACAAGAAATAACGATTCGGTACAGAAATAGACTCGTGAAACGAGGAATCATGAAATCTGAAATAAACTCGATTGCATCGCGTTTCGGCTTGCCGATTCGGTATGTCGTATATTTGCTTTCAAATGCACCGATCTCGCACAAGAAATAACGATTCGGTACAGAAATAGACTCATGAAACGAGGAATCATGAAATCTGAAATAAACTCGATCGTATCGCGATTCGGCATGCCGATTCGGTGTTTCTGCGTCTATTTCGTGTATTTGAATTCAAACGCACCGATCTCGAACAAGAAAAAACGGTTCGGCACAGCAATAGACTCGTGAAACGAGGAATCATCGAATCTGAAATAAACTCGATTGTATCGCGTTTCGGCTTGCCGAATCGTTATTTCGTGTATTTGCATTCGAGTGCACCGATCTCGCACAAGAAACAAGGATTCGGTACAGAAATAGACTCGTGAGACGTGGAATCATCGAATCTGAAATAAACTCGATTGCATCGCGTTTCGGCTTGCCGATTCGGTATGTCGTATATTTGCTTTCAAATGCACCGATCTCGCACAAGAAATAACGATTCGGTACAGAAATAGACTCATGAAACGAGGAATCATGAAATCTGAAATAAACTCGATCGTATCGCGATTCGGCATGCCGATTCGGTGTTTCTGCGTCTATTTCGTGTATTTGAATTCAAACGCACCGATCTCGAACAAGAAACAACGGTTCGGCACAGCAATAGACTCGTGAAACGAGGAATCATCGAATCTGAAATAAACTCGATTGTATCGCGTTTCGGCTTGCCGAATCGTTATTTCGTGTATTTGCATTCGAGTGCACCGATCTCGCACAAGAAACAAGGATTCGGTACAGAAATAGACTCGTGAGACGTGGAATCATCGAATCTGAAATAAACTCGATTGCATCGCGTTTCGGCTTGCCGATTCGGTATGTCGTATATTTGCATTCAAATGCACCGATCTCGCACAAGAAATAACGATTCGGTACAGAAATAGACTCGTGAAACGAGGAATCATGAAATCTGAAATAAACTCGATCGCATCGCGATTCGTCTTGCCGGTTCGGTGTTTCTGCGTCTATTTCGTGTATTTGCATTCAAATGCACCGATCTCGCACAAGATACAACGATTCGGCACAGCAATAGACTCGTGAAACGAGGAATCATCGAATCTGAAATAAACTCGATTGCATCGCGTTTCGGCTTGCCGAATCGTTATTTCGTGTATTTGCATTCAAATGCACCGATCTCGCACAAGAAATAACGATTAGGTACAGAAATAGACTCGTGAAACGAGGAATCATGAAATCTGAAATAAACTCGATCGCATCGCGATTCGTCTTGCCGGTTCGGTGTTTCTGCGTCTATTTCGTGTATTTGCATTCAAATGCACCGATCTCGCACAAGATACAACGATTCGGCACAGCAATAGACTCGTGAAACGAGGAATCATCGAATCTGAAATAAACTCGATTGCATCGCGTTTCGGCTTGCCGATTCGGTATGTCGTGTATTTGCATTCAAACGCACCGATCTCGAACAAGAAACAACGGTTCGGCACAGCAATAGACTCGTGAAACGAGGAATCATCGAATCTGAAATAAACTCGATTGTATCGCGTTTCGGCTTGCCGAATCGTTATTTCGTGTATTTGCATTCGAGTGCACCGATCTCGCACAAGAAATAACGATTCGGTACAGAAATAGACTCGTGAAACGAGGAATCATGAAATCTGAAATAAACTCGATTGCATCGCGTTTCGGCTTGCCGATTCGGTATGTCGTATATTTGCTTTCAAATGCACCGATCTCGCACAAGAAATAACGATTCGGTACAGAAATAGACTCATGAAACGAGGAATCATGAAATCTGAAATAAACTCGATCGTATCGCGATTCGGCATGCCGATTCGGTGTTTCTGCGTCTATTTCGTGTATTTGAATTCAAACGCACCGATCTCGAACAAGAAAAAACGGTTCGGCACAGCAATAGACTCGTGAAACGAGGAATCATCGAATCTGAAATAAACTCGATTGTATCGCGTTTCGGCTTGCCGAATCGTTATTTCGTGTATTTGCATTCGAGTGCACCGATCTCGCACAAGAAACAAGGATTCGGTACAGAAATAGACTCGTGAGACGTGGAATCATCGAATCTGAAATAAACTCGATTGCATCGCGTTTCGGCTTGCCGATTCGGTATGTCGTATATTTGCTTTCAAATGCACCGATCTCGCACAAGAAATAACGATTCGGTACAGAAATAGACTCATGAAACGAGGAATCATGAAATCTGAAATAAACTCGATCGTATCGCGATTCGGCATGCCGATTCGGTGTTTCTGCGTCTATTTCGTGTATTTGAATTCAAACGCACCGATCTCGAACAAGAAACAACGGTTCGGCACAGCAATAGACTCGTGAAACGAGGAATCATCGAATCTGAAATAAACTCGATTGTATCGCGTTTCGGCTTGCCGAATCGTTATTTCGTGTATTTGCATTCAAATGCACCGATCTCGCACAAGAAATAACGATTAGGTACAGAAATAGACTCGTGAAACGAGGAATCATGAAATCTGAAATAAACTCGATCGCATCGCGATTCGTCTTGCCGGTTCGGTGTTTCTGCGTCTATTTCGTGTATTTGCATTCAAATGCACCGATCTCGCACAAGATACAACGATTCGGCACAGCAATAGACTCGTGAAACGAGGAATCATCGAATCTGAAATAAACTCGATTGCATCGCGTTTCGGCTTGCCGATTCGGTATGTCGTGTATTTGCATTCAAACGCACCGATCTCGAACAAGAAACAACGGTTCGGCACAGCAATAGACTCGTGAAACGAGGAATCATCGAATCTGAAATAAACTCGATTGTATCGCGTTTCGGCTTGCCGAATCGTTATTTCGTGTATTTGCATTCGAGTGCACCGATCTCGCACAAGAAATAACGATTCGGTACAGAAATAGACTCGTGAAACGAGGAATCATGAAATCTGAAATAAACTCGATTGCATCGCGTTTCGGCTTGCCGATTCGGTATGTCGTATATTTGCTTTCAAATGCACCGATCTCGCACAAGAAATAACGATTCGGTACAGAAATAGACTCATGAAACGAGGAATCATGAAATCTGAAATAAACTCGATCGTATCGCGATTCGGCATGCCGATTCGGTGTTTCTGCGTCTATTTCGTGTATTTGAATTCAAACGCACCGATCTCGAACAAGAAACAACGGTTCGGCACAGCAATAGACTCGTGAAACGAGGAATCATCGAATCTGAAATAAACTCGATTGTATCGCGTTTCGGCTTGCCGAATCGTTATTTCGTGTATTTGCATTCGAGTGCACCGATCTCGCACAAGAAATAACGATTCGGTACAGAAATAGACTCGTGAAACGAGGAATCATGAAATCTGAAATAAACTCGATCGCATCGCGATTCGTCTTGCCGGTTCGGTGTTTCTGCGTCTATTTCGTGTATTTGCATTCAAATGCACCGATCTCGCACAAGATACAACGATTCGGCACAGCAATAGACTCGTGAAACGAGGAATCATCGAATCTGAAATAAACTCGATTGCATCGCGTTTCGGCTTGCCGAATCGTTATTTCGTGTATTTGCATTCGAGTGCACCGATCTCGCACAAGAAACAACGATTCGGCACAGAAATAGACTCGTGAAACGAGTAATCATCGAATCCGAAATAAACTCGATTGCATCGCGTTTCGGCTTGCCGATTCGTTATGTCGTGTATTTGCATTCAAATGCACCGATCTCGCACAAGAAACAACGATTCGGTACAGTAATATACCCGTGGAACGAGGAATCATCGAATCTGAAGTAAACTCGATTGCATCGCGTTTCGGCTTGCCGATTCGGTATGTCGTGTCTTTGCATTCAAACGCACCGATCTCGCACAAGAAACAACGATCCGGCACAGAAATAGACTCGTGAAGCGAGGAATCATCGAATCGGAACTAAACTCGAATGCATCGCGTTTCGGCTTGCCGATTCGGTATGTCGTATATTTGCATTCATATGCACCGATCTCGCACAAGAAATAACGATTCGGTACAGAAATAGACTCGTGAAACGCGGAATCATCGAATCTGAAATAAACTCAATTGCATCGCGTTTCGGCTTGCCGATTAGGTATTTCGTGTATTTGCATTCAAATGCATCGATCTCGCACATGAAACATCGATTCGGTACAGAAATACACTCGTGAGACGAGGAATCATCGAATCTGAAATAAACTCGATTGCATCGCGTTTCGGCTTGCCGATTCGGTGTGTCGTATATTTGCTTTCAAATACACCGATCTCGCACAAGAAATAACGATTAGGTACAGAAATAGACTCGTGAAACGAGGAATCATGAAATCTGAAATAAACTCGATCGCATCGCGATTCGTCTTGCCGGTTCGGTGTTTCTGCGTCTATTTCGTGTATTTGCATTCAAATGCACCGATCTCGCACAAGATACAACGATTCGGCACAGCAATAGACTCGTGAAACGAGGAATCATCGAATCTGAAATAAACTCGATTGTATCGCGTTTCGGCATGCCGATTCGGTGTTTCTGCGTCTATTTCGTGTATTTGAATTCAAACGCACCGATCTCGAACAAGAAACAACGGTTCGGCACAGCAATAGACTCGTGAAACGAGGAATCATCGAATCTGAAATAAACTCGATTGTATCGCGTTTCGGCTTGCCGAATCGTTATTTCGTGTATTTGCATTCGAGTGCACCGATCTCGCACAAGAAACAAGGATTCGGTACAGAAATAGACTCGTGAGACGTGGAATCATCGAATCTGAAATAAACTCGATTGCATCGCGTTTCGGCTTGCCGATTCGGTATGTCGTATATTTGCATTCAAATGCACCGATCTCGCACAAGAAATAACGATTCGGTACAGAAATAGACTCGTGAAACGAGGAATCATGAAATCTGAAATAAACTCGATCGCATCGCGATTCGTCTTGCCGGTTCGGTGTTTCTGCGTCTATTTCGTGTATTTGCATTCAAATGCACCGATCTCGCACAAGATACAACGATTCGGCACAGCAATAGACTCGTGAAACTAGGAATCATCGAATCTGAAATAAACTCGATTGCATCGCGTTTCGGCTTGCCGAATCGTTATTTCGTGTATTTGCATTCAAATGCACCGATCTCGCACAAGAAATAACGATTAGGTACAGAAATAGACTCGTGAAACGAGGAATCATGAAATCTGAAATAAACTCGATCGCATCGCGATTCGTCTTGCCGGTTCGGTGTTTCTGCGTCTATTTCGTGTATTTGCATTCAAATGCACCGATCTCGCACAAGATACAACGATTCGGCACAGCAATAGACTCGTGAAACGAGGAATCATCGAATCTGAAATAAACTCGATTGCATCGCGTTTCGGCTTGCCGATTCGGTATGTCGTGTATTTGCATTCAAACGCACCGATCTCGAACAAGAAACAACGGTTCGGCACAGCAATAGACTCGTGAAACGAGGAATCATCGAATCTGAAATAAACTCGATTGTATCGCGTTTCGGCTTGCCGAATCGTTATTTCGTGTATTTGCATTCGAGTGCACCGATCTCGCACAAGAAATAACGATTCGGTACAGAAATAGACTCGTGAAACGAGGAATCATGAAATCTGAAATAAACTCGATTGCATCGCGTTTCGGCTTGCCGATTCGGTATGTCGTATATTTGCTTTCAAATGCACCGATCTCGCACAAGAAATAACGATTCGGTACAGAAATAGACTCATGAAACGAGGAATCATGAAATCTGAAATAAACTCGATCGTATCGCGATTCGGCATGCCGATTCGGTGTTTCTGCGTCTATTTCGTGTATTTGAATTCAAACGCACCGATCTCGAACAAGAAAAAACGGTTCGGCACAGCAATAGACTCGTGAAACGAGGAATCATCGAATCTGAAATAAACTCGATTGTATCGCGTTTCGGCTTGCCGAATCGTTATTTCGTGTATTTGCATTCGAGTGCACCGATCTCGCACAAGAAACAAGGATTCGGTACAGAAATAGACTCGTGAGACGTGGAATCATCGAATCTGAAATAAACTCGATTGCATCGCGTTTCGGCTTGCCGATTCGGTATGTCGTATATTTGCTTTCAAATGCACCGATCTCGCACAAGAAATAACGATTCGGTACAGAAATAGACTCATGAAACGAGGAATCATGAAATCTGAAATAAACTCGATCGTATCGCGATTCGGCATGCCGATTCGGTGTTTCTGCGTCTATTTCGTGTATTTGAATTCAAACGCACCGATCTCGAACAAGAAACAACGGTTCGGCACAGCAATAGACTCGTGAAACGAGGAATCATCGAATCTGAAATAAACTCGATTGTATCGCGTTTCGGCTTGCCGAATCGTTATTTCGTGTATTTGCATTCAAATGCACCGATCTCGCACAAGAAATAACGATTAGGTACAGAAATAGACTCGTGAAACGAGGAATCATGAAATCTGAAATAAACTCGATCGCATCGCGATTCGTCTTGCCGGTTCGGTGTTTCTGCGTCTATTTCGTGTATTTGCATTCAAATGCACCGATCTCGCACAAGATACAACGATTCGGCACAGCAATAGACTCGTGAAACGAGGAATCATCGAATCTGAAATAAACTCGATTGCATCGCGTTTCGGCTTGCCGATTCGGTATGTCGTGTATTTGCATTCAAACGCACCGATCTCGAACAAGAAACAACGGTTCGGCACAGCAATAGACTCGTGAAACGAGGAATCATCGAATCTGAAATAAACTCGATTGTATCGCGTTTCGGCTTGCCGAATCGTTATTTCGTGTATTTGCATTCGAGTGCACCGATCTCGCACAAGAAATAACGATTCGGTACAGAAATAGACTCGTGAAACGAGGAATCATGAAATCTGAAATAAACTCGATTGCATCGCGTTTCGGCTTGCCGATTCGGTATGTCGTATATTTGCTTTCAAATGCACCGATCTCGCACAAGAAATAACGATTCGGTACAGAAATAGACTCATGAAACGAGGAATCATGAAATCTGAAATAAACTCGATCGTATCGCGATTCGGCATGCCGATTCGGTGTTTCTGCGCCTATTTCGTGTATTTGAATTCAAACGCACCGATCTCGAACAAGAAACAACGGTTCGGCACAGCAATAGACTCGTGAAACGAGGAATCATCGAATCTGAAATAAACTCGATTGTATCGCGTTTCGGCTTGCCGAATCGTTATTTCGTGTATTTGCATTCGAGTGCACCGATCTCGCACAAGAAATAACGATTCGGTACAGAAATAGACTCGTGAAACGAGGAATCATGAAATCTGAAATAAACTCGATCGCATCGCGATTCGTCTTGCCGGTTCGGTGTTTCTGCGTCTATTTCGTGTATTTGCATTCAAATGCACCGATCTCGCACAAGATACAACGATTCGGCACAGCAATAGACTCGTGAAACGAGGAATCATCGAATCTGAAATAAACTCGATTGCATCGCGTTTCGGCTTGCCGAATCGTTATTTCGTGTATTTGCATTCGAGTGCACCGATCTCGCACAAGAAACAACGATTCGGCACAGAAATAGACTCGTGAAACGAGTAATCATCGAATCCGAAATAAACTCGATTGCATCGCGTTTCGGCTTGCCGATTCGTTATGTCGTGTATTTGCATTCAAATGCACCGATCTCGCACAAGAAACAACGATTCGGTACAGTAATATACCCGTGGAACGAGGAATCATCGAATCTGAAGTAAACTCGATTGCATCGCGTTTCGGCTTGCCGATTCGGTATGTCGTGTCTTTGCATTCAAACGCACCGATCTCGCACAAGAAACAACGATCCGGCACAGAAATAGACTCGTGAAGCGAGGAATCATCGAATCGGAACTAAACTCGATTGCATCGCGTTTCGGCTTGCCGATTCGGTATGTCGTATATTTGCATTCATATGCACCGATCTCGCACAAGAAATAACGATTCGGTACAGAAATAGACTCGTGAAACGCGGAATCATCGAATCTGAAATAAACTCAATTGCATCGCGTTTCGGCTTGCCGATTAGGTATTTCGTGTATTTGCATTCAAATGCATCGATCTCGCACATGAAACATCGATTCGGTACAGAAATACACTCGTGAGACGAGGAATCATCGAATCTGAAATAAACTCGATTGCATCGCGTTTCGGCTTGCCGATTCGGTGTGTCGTATATTTGCTTTCAAATACACCGATCTCGCACAAGAAATAACGATTAGGTACAGAAATAGACTCGTGAAACGAGGAATCATGAAATCTGAAATAAACTCGATCGCATCGCGATTCGTCTTGCCGGTTCGGTGTTTCTGCGTCTATTTCGTGTATTTGCATTCAAATGCACCGATCTCGCACAAGATACAACGATTCGGCACAGCAATAGACTCGTGAAACGAGGAATCATCGAATCTGAAATAAACTCGATTGTATCGCGTTTCGGCTTGCCGAATCGTTATTTCGTGTATTTGCATTCGAGTGCACCGATCTCGCACAAGAAATAACGATTCGGTACAGAAATAGACTCGTGAAACGAGGAATCATGAAATCTGAAATAAACTCGATCGCATCGCGATTCGTCTTGCCGGTTCGGTGTTTCTGCGTCTATTTCGTGTATTTGCATTCAAATGCACCGATCTCGCACAAGATACAACGATTCGGCACAGCAATAGACTCGTGAAACGAGGAATCATCGAATCTGAAATAAACTCGATTGCATCGCGTTTCGGCTTGCCGAATCGTTATTTCGTGTATTTGCATTCGAGTGCACCGATCTCGCACAAGAAACAACGATTCGGCACAGAAATAGACTCGTGAAACGAGTAATCATCGAATCCGAAATAAACTCGATTGCATCGCGTTTCGGCTTGCCGATTCGTTATGTCGTGTATTTGCATTCAAATGCACCGATCTCGCACGAGAAACAACGATTCGGTACAGTAATATACCCGTGGAACGAGGAATCATCGAATCTGAAGTAAACTCGATTGCATCGCGTTTCGGCTTGCCGATTCGGTATGTCGTGTCTTTGCATTCGAGTGCACCGATCTCGCACAAGAAACAACGATCCGGCACAGAAATAGACTCGTGAAGCGAGGAATCATCGAATCGGAACTAAACTCGATTGCATCGCGTTTCGGCTTGCCGATTCGGTATGTCGTATATTTGCATTCATATGCACCGATCTCGCACAAGAAATAACGATTCGGTACAGAAATAGACTCGTGAAACGAGGAATCATCGAATCTGAAATAAACTCAATTGCATCGCGTTTCGGCTTGCCGATTAGGTATTTCGTGTATTTGCATTCAAATGCATCGATCTCGCACATGAAACATCGATTCGGTACAGAAATACACTCGTGAGACGAGGAATAATCGAATCTGAAATAAACTCGATTGCATCGCGTTTCGGCTTGCCGATTCGGTATGTCGTATATTTGCTTTCAAATACACCGATCTCGCACAAGAAATAACGATTCGGTACAGAAATAGACTCATGAAACGAGGAATCATGAAATCTGAAATAAACTCGATCGTATCGCGATTCGGCATGCCGATTCGGTGTTTCTGCGTCTATTTCGTGTATTTGAATTCAAACGCACCGATCTCGAACAAGAAACAACGGTTCGGCACAGCAATAGACTCGTGAAACGAGGAATCATCGAATCTGAAATAAACTCGATTGCATCGCGTTTCGGCTTGCCGAATCGTTATTTCGTGTATTTGCATTCGAGTGCACCGATCTCGCACAAGAAACAACGATTCGGCACAGAAATAAACTCGTGAAACGAGTAATCATCGAATCCGAAATAAACTCGATTGCATCGCGTTTCGGCTTGCCGATTCGTTATGTCGTGTATTTGCATTCAAATGCACCGATCTCGCACGAGAAACAACGATTCGGTACAGTAATATACCCGTGGAACGAGGAATCATCGAATCTGAAGTAAACTCGATTGCATCGCGTTTCGGCTTGCCGATTCGGTATGTCGTGTCTTTGCATTCAAACGCACCGATCTCGCACAAGAAACAACGATCCGGCACAGAAATAGACTCGTGAAGCGAGGAATCATCGAATCGGAACTAAACTCGATTGCATCGCGTTTCGGCTTGCCGATTCGGTATGTCGTATATTTGCATTCATATGCACCGATCTCGCACAAGAAATAACGATTCGGTACAGAAGTAGACTCGTGAAACGCGGAATCATCGAATCTGAAATAAACTCAATTGCATCGCGTTTCGGCTTGCCGATTAGGTATTTCGTGTATTTGCATTCAAATGCATCGATCTCGCACATGAAACATCGATTCGGTACAGAAATACACTCGTGAGACGAGGAATCATCGAATCTGAAATAAACTCGATTGCATCGCGTTTCGGCTTGCCGATTCGGTATGTCGTATATTTGCTTTCAAATACACCGATCTCGCACAAGAAATAACGATTCGGTACAGAAATAGACTCATGAAACGAGGAATCATGAAATCTGAAATAAACTCGATCGTATCGCGATTCGGCATGCCGATTCGGTGTTTCTGCGTCTATTTCGTGTATTTGAATTCAAACGCACCGATCTCGAACAAGAAACAACGGTTCGGCACAGCAATAGACTCGTGAAACGAGGAATCATCGAATCTGAAATAAACTCGATTGTATCGCGTTTCGGCTTGCCGAATCGTTATTTCGTGTATTTGCATTCGAGTGCACCGATCTCGCACAAGAAACAAGGATTCGGTACAGAAATAGACTCGTGAGACGTGGAATCATCGAATCTGAAATAAACTCGATTGCATCGCGTTTCGGCTTGCCGATTCGGTATGTCGTATATTTGCATTCAAATGCACCGATCTCGCACAAGAAATAACGATTAGGTACAGAAATAGACTCGTGAAACGAGGAATCATGAAATCTGAAATAAACTCGATCGCATCGCGATTCGTCTTGCCGGTTCGGTGTTTCTGCGTCTATTTCGTGTATTTGCATTCAAATGCACCGATCTCGCACAAGATACAACGATTCGGCACAGCAATAGACTCGTGAAACGAGGAATCATCGAATCTGAAATAAACTCGATTGTATCGCGTTTCGGCTTGCCGAATCGTTATTTCGTGTATTTGCATTCGAGTGCACCGATCTCGCACAAGAAATAACGATTCGGTACAGAAATAGACTCGTGAAACGAGGAATCATGAAATCTGAAATAAACTCGATCGCATCGCGATTCGTCTTGCCGGTTCGGTGTTTCTGCGTCTATTTCGTGTATTTGCATTCAAATGCACCGATCTCGCACAAGATACAACGATTCGGCACAGCAATAGACTCGTGAAACGAGGAATCATCGAATCTGAAATAAACTCGATTGCATCGCGTTTCGGCTTGCCGAATCGTTATTTCGTGTATTTGCATTCGAGTGCACCGATCTCGCACAAGAAACAACGATTCGGCACAGAAATAGACTCGTGAAACGAGTAATCATCGAATCCGAAATAAACTCGATTGCATCGCGTTTCGGCTTGCCGATTCGTTATGTCGTGTATTTGCATTCAAATGCACCGATCTCGCACGAGAAACAACGATTCGGTACAGTAATATACCCGTGGAACGAGGAATCATCGAATCTGAAGTAAACTCGATTGCATCGCGTTTCGGCTTGCCGATTCGGTATGTCGTGTCTTTGCATTCAAACGCACCGATCTCGCACAAGAAACAACGATCCGGCACAGAAATAGACTCGTGAAGCGAGGAATCATCGAATCGGAACTAAACTCGATTGCATCGCGTTTCGGCTTGCCGATTCGGTATGTCGTATATTTGCATTCATATGCACCGATCTCGCACAAGAAATAACGATTCGGTACAGAAATAGACTCGTGAAACGAGGAATCATCGAATCTGAAATAAACTCAATTGCATCGCGTTTCGGCTTGCCGATTAGGTATTTCGTGTATTTGCATTCAAATGCATCGATCTCGCACATGAAACATCGATTCGGTACAGAAATACACTCGTGAGACGAGGAATCATCGAATCTGAAATAAACTCGATTGCATCGCGTTTCGGCTTGCCGATTCGGTATGTCGTATATTTGCTTTCAAATACACCGATCTCGCACAAGAAATAACGATTCGGTACAGAAATAGACTCATGAAACGAGGAATCATGAAATCTGAAATAAACTCGATCGTATCGCGATTCGGCATGCCGATTCGGTGTTTCTGCGTCTATTTCGTGTATTTGAATTCAAACGCACCGATCTCGAACAAGAAACAACGGTTCGGCACAGCAATAGACTCGTGAAACGAGGAATCATCGAATCTGAAATAAACTCGATTGCATCGCGTTTCGGCTTGCCGATTCGGTATGTCGTATATTTGCATTCAAATGCACCGATCTCGCACAAGAAATAACGATTAGGTACAGAAATAGACTCGTGAAACGAGGAATCATGAAATCTGAAATAAACTCGATCGCATCGCGATTCGTCTTGCCGGTTCGGTGTTTCTGCGTCTATGTCGTGTATTTGCATTCAAACGCACCGCTCTTGCACAAGAAATAACGATTCGGTACAGAAATAGACTCATGAAACGAGGAATCATGAAATCTGAAATAAACTCGATCGCATCGCGATTCGTCTTGCCGGTTCGGTGTTTCTGCGTCTATTTCGTGTATTTGCATTCAAATGCACCGATCTCGCACAAGATACAACGATTCGGCACAGCAATAGACTCGTGAAACGAGGAATCATCCAATCTGAAATAAACTCGATTGCATCGCGTTTCGGCTTGCCGATTCGGTATGTCGTGTATTTGCATTCAAATGCACCGATCTCGCACAAGAAACAAGGATTCGGTACAGAAATAGACTCGTGAAACGAGGAATCATCGAATCTGAAATAAACTCGTTTGCACCTCGTTTCGGCGTTTCTGCGTCTATTTCGTGTATTTGCATTCAAATGCACCGATCTCGCACAAGAAACAACGATTCGGCACAGAAATAGACTCGTGAAGCGAGGAATCATAGAATCTGAAATAAACTCGTTTGCATCGCGTTTCGGCTTGCCGATTCGGTATGTCGTATATTTGCTTTCAAATGCACCGATCTCGCACAAGAAATAACGATTCGGTACAGAAATAGACTCATGAAACGAGGAATCATGAAATCTGAAATAAACTCGATCGTATCGCGATTCGGCATGCCGATTCGGTGTTTCTGCGTCTATTTCGTGTATTTGAATTCAAATGCACCGATCTCGAACAAGAAACAACGGTTCGGCACAGCAATAGACTCGTGAAACGAGGAATCATCGAATCTGAAATAAACTCGATTGTATCGCGTTTCGGCTTGCCGAATCGTTATTTCGTGTATTTGCATTCGAGTGCACCGATCTCGCACAAGAAATAACGATTCGGTACAGAAATAGACTCGTGAAACGAGGAATCATGAAATCTGAAATAAACTCGATCGCATCGCGATTCGTCTTGCCGGTTCGGTGTTTCTGCGTCTATTTCGTGTATTTGCATTCAAATGCACCGATCTCGCACAAGATACAACGATTCGGCACAGCAATAGACTCGTGAAACGAGGAATCATCCAATCTGAAATAAACTCGATTGCATCGCGTTTCGGCTTGCCGATTCGGTATGTCGTGTATTTGCATTCAAATGCACCGATCTCGCACAAGAAACAAGGATTCGGTACAGAAATAGACTCGTGAAACGAGGAATCATCGAATCTGAAATAAACTCGTTTGCACCTCGTTTCGGCGTTTCTGCGTCTATTTCGTGTATTTGCATTCAAATGCACCGATCTCGCACAAGAAACAACGATTCGGCACAGAAATAGACTCGTGAAGCGAGGAATCATAGAATCTGAAATAAACTCGTTTGCATCGCGTTTCGGCTTGCCGATTCGGTATGTCGTATATTTGCTTTCAAATGCACCGATCTCGCACAAGAAATAACGATTCGGTACAGAAATAGACTCATGAAACGAGGAATCATGAAATCTGAAATAAACTCGATCGTATCGCGATTCGGCATGTCGATTCGGTGTTTCTGCGTCTATTTCGTGTATTTGAATTCAAATGCACCGATCTCGAACAAGAAACAACGGTTCGGCACAGCAATAGACTCGTGAAACGAGGAATCATCGAATCTGAAATAAACTCGATTGTATCGCGTTTCGGCTTGCCGAATCGTTATTTCGTGTATTTGCATTCGAGTGCACCGATCTCGCACAAGAAATAACGATTCGGTACAGAAATAGACTCGTGAAACGAGGAATCATGAAATCTGAAATAAACTCGATCGCATCGCGATTCGTCTTGCCGGTTCGGTGTTTCTGCGTCTATTTCGTGTATTTGCATTCAAATGCACCGATCTCGCACAAGATACAACGATTCGGCACAGCAATAGACTCGTGAAACGAGGAATCATCGAATCTGAAATAAACTCGATTGCATCGCGTTTCGGCTTGCCGAATCGTTATTTCGTGTATTTGCATTCAAATGCACCGATCTCGCACAAGAAACAACGATTCGGCACAGAAATAGACTCGTGAAACGAGTAATCATCGAATCCGAAATAAACTCGATTGCATCGCGTTTCGGCTTGCCGATTCGTTATGTCGTGTATTTGCATTCAAATGCACCGATCTCGCACGAGAAACAACGATTCGGTACAGTAATATACCCGTGGAACGAGGAATCATCGAATCTGAAGTAAACTCGATTGCATCGCGTTTCGGCTTGCCGATTCGGTATGTCGTGTCTTTGCATTCAAACGCACCGATCTCGCACAAGAAACAACGATCCGGCACAGAAATAGACTCGTGAAGCGAGGAATCATCGAATCGGAACTAAACTCGATTGCATCGCGTTTCGGCTTGCCGATTCGGTATGTCGTATATTTGCATTCATATGCACCGATCTCGCACAAGAAATAACGATTCGGTACAGAAATAGACTCGTGAAACGAGGAATCATCGAATCTGAAATAAACTCAATTGCATCGCGTTTCGGCTTGCCGATTAGGTATTTCGTGTATTTGCATTCAAATGCATCGATCTCGCACATGAAACATCGATTCGGTACAGAAATACACTCGTGAGACGAGGAATCATCGAATCTGAAATAAACTCGATTGCATCGCGTTTCGGCTTGCCGATTCGGTATGTCGTATATTTGCTTTCAAATACACCGATCTCGCACAAGAAATAACGATTCGGTACAGAAATAGACTCATGAAACGAGGAATCATGAAATCTGAAATAAACTCGATCGTATCGCGATTCGGCATGCCGATTCGGTGTTTCTGCGTCTATTTCGTGTATTTGAATTCAAACGCACCGATCTCGAACAAGAAACAACGGTTCGGCACAGCAATAGACTCGTGAAACGAGGAATCATCGAATCTGAAATAAACTCGATTGCATCGCGTTTCGGCTTGCCGATTCGGTATGTCGTATATTTGCATTCAAATGCACCGATCTCGCACAAGAAATAACGATTAGGTACAGAAATAGACTCGTGAAACGAGGAATCATGAAATCTGAAATAAACTCGATCGCATCGCGATTCGTCTTGCCGGTTCGGTGTTTCTGCGTCTATGTCGTGTATTTGCATTCAAACGCACCGCTCTTGCACAAGAAATAACGATTCGGTACAGAAATAGACTCATGAAACGAGGAATCATGAAATCTGAAATAAACTCGATCGCATCGCGATTCGTCTTGCCGGTTCGGTGTTTCTGCGTCTATTTCGTGTATTTGCATTCAAATGCACCGATCTCGCACAAGATACAACGATTCGGCACAGCAATAGACTCGTGAAACGAGGAATCATCCAATCTGAAATAAACTCGATTGCATCGCGTTTCGGCTTGCCGATTCGGTATGTCGTGTATTTGCATTCAAATGCACCGATCTCGCACAAGAAACAAGGATTCGGTACAGAAATAGACTCGTGAAACGAGGAATCATCGAATCTGAAATAAACTCGTTTGCACCTCGTTTCGGCGTTTCTGCGTCTATTTCGTGTATTTGCATTCAAATGCACCGATCTCGCACAAGAAACAACGATTCGGCACAGAAATAGACTCGTGAAGCGAGGAATCATAGAATCTGAAATAAACTCGTTTGCATCGCGTTTCGGCTTGCCGATTCGGTATGTCGTATATTTGCTTTCAAATGCACCGATCTCGCACAAGAAATAACGATTCGGTACAGAAATAGACTCATGAAACGAGGAATCATGAAATCTGAAATAAACTCGATCGTATCGCGATTCGGCATGCCGATTCGGTGTTTCTGCGTCTATTTCGTGTATTTGAATTCAAATGCACCGATCTCGAACAAGAAACAACGGTTCGGCACAGCAATAGACTCGTGAAACGAGGAATCATCGAATCTGAAATAAACTCGATTGTATCGCGTTTCGGCTTGCCGAATCGTTATTTCGTGTATTTGCATTCGAGTGCACCGATCTCGCACAAGAAATAACGATTCGGTACAGAAATAGACTCGTGAAACGAGGAATCATGAAATCTGAAATAAACTCGATCGCATCGCGATTCGTCTTGCCGGTTCGGTGTTTCTGCGTCTATTTCGTGTATTTGCATTCAAATGCACCGATCTCGCACAAGATACAACGATTCGGCACAGCAATAGACTCGTGAAACGAGGAATCATCGAATCTGAAATAAACTCGATTGCATCGCGTTTCGGCTTGCCGAATCGTTATTTCGTGTATTTGCATTCAAATGCACCGATCTCGCACAAGAAATAACGATTAGGTACAGAAATAGACTCGTGAAACGAGGAATCATGAAATCTGAAATAAACTCGATCGCATCGCGATTCGTCTTGCCGGTTCGGTGTTTCTGCGTCTATTTCGTGTATTTGCATTCAAATGCACCGATCTCGCACAAGATACAACGATTCGGCACAGCAATAGACTCGTGAAACGAGGAATCATCGAATCTGAAATAAACTCGATTGCATCGCGTTTCGGCTTGCCGATTCGGTATGTCGTGTATTTGCATTCAAACGCACCGATCTCGAACAAGAAACAACGGTTCGGCACAGCAATAGACTCGTGAAACGAGGAATCATCGAATCTGAAATAAACTCGATTGTATCGCGTTTCGTCTTGCCGAATCGTTATTTCGTGTATTTGCATTCGAGTGCACCGATCTCGCACAAGAAATAACGATTCGGTACAGAAATAGACTCGTGAAACGAGGAATCATGAAATCTGAAATAAACTCGATTGCATCGCGTTTCGGCTTGCCGATTCGGTATGTCGTATATTTGCTTTCAAATGCACCGATCTCGCACAAGAAATAACGATTCGGTACAGAAATAGACTCATGAAACGAGGAATCATGAAATCTGAAATAAACTCGATCGTATCGCGATTCGGCATGCCGATTCGGTGTTTCTGCGTCTATTTCGTGTATTTGCATTCAAATGCACCGATCTCGCACAAGATACAACGATTCGGCACAGCAATAGACTCGTGAAACGAGTAATCATCGAATCCGAAATAAACTCGATTGCATCGCGTTTCGGCTTGCCGATTCGTTATGTCGTGTATTTGCATTCAAATGCACCGATCTCGCACAAGAAACAACGATTCGGTACAGTAATATACCCGTGGAACGAGGAATCATCGAATCTGAAGTAAACTCGATTGCATCGCGTTTCGGCTTGCCGATTCGGTATGTCGTGTCTTTGCATTCAAACGCACCGATCTCGCACAAGAAACAACGATCCGGCACAGAAATAGACTCGTGAAGCGAGGAATCATCGAATCGGAACTAAACTCGATTGCATCGCGTTTCGGCTTGCCGATTCGGTATGTCGTATATTTGCATTCATATGCACCGATCTCGCACAAGAAATAACGATTCGGTACAGAAATAGACTCGTGAAACGCGGAATCATCGAATCTGAAATAAACTCAATTGCATCGCGTTTCGGCTTGCCGATTAGGTATTTCGTGTATTTGCATTCAAATGCATCGATCTCGCACATGAAACATCGATTCGGTACAGAAATACACTCGTGAGTCGAGGAATCATCGAATCTGAAATAAACTCGATTGCATCGCGTTTCGGCTTGCCGATTCGGTATGTCGTATATTTGCTTTCAAATACACCGATCTCGCACAAGAAATAACGATTCGGTACAGAAATAGACTCATGAAACGAGGAATCATGAAATCTGAAATAAACTCGATCGTATCGCGATTCGGCATGCCGATTCGGTGTTTCTGCGTCTATTTCGTGTATTTGAATTCAAACGCACCGATCTCGAACAAGAAACAACGGTTCGGCACAGCAATAGACTCGTGAAACGAGGAATCATCGAATCTGAAATAAACTCGATTGTATCGCGTTTCGGCTTGCCGAATCGTTATTTCGTGTATTTGCATTCGAGTGCACCGATCTCGCACAAGAAACAAGGATTCGGTACGGAAATAGACTCGTGAGACGTGGAATCATCGAATCTGAAATAAACTCGATTGCATCGCGTTTCGGCTTGCCGATTCGGTATGTCGTATATTTGCATTCAAATGCACCGATCTCGCACAAGAAATAACGATTAGGTACAGAAATAGACTCGTGAAACGAGGAATCATGAAATCTGAAATAAACTCGATCGCATCGCGATTCGTCTTGCCGGTTCGGTGTTTCTGCGTCTATTTCGTGTATTTGCATTCAAATGCACCGATCTCGCACAAGATACAACGATTCGGCACAGCAATAGACTCGTGAAACGAGGAATCATCGAATCTGAAATAAACTCGATTGTATCGCGTTTCGGCTTGCCGAATCGTTATTTCGTGTATTTGCATTCGAGTGCACCGATCTCGCACAAGAAATAACGATTCGGTACAGAAATAGACTCGTGAAACGAGGAATCATGAAATCTGAAATAAACTCGATCGCATCGCGATTCGTCTTGCCGGTTCGGTGTTTCTGCGTCTATTTCGTGTATTTGCATTCAAATGCACCGATCTCGCACAAGATACAACGATTCGGCACAGCAATAGACTCGTGAAACGAGGAATCATCGAATCTGAAATAAACTCGATTGCATCGCGTTTCGGCTTGCCGAATCGTTATTTCGTGTATTTGCATTCGAGTGCACCGATCTCGCACAAGAAACAACGATTCGGCACAGAAATAGACTCGTGAAACGAGTAATCATCGAATCCGAAATAAACTCGATTGCATCGCGTTTCGGCTTGCCGATTCGTTATGTCGTGTATTTGCATTCAAATGCACCGATCTCGCACGAGAAACAACGATTCGGTACAGTAATATACCCGTGGAACGAGGAATCATCGAATCTGAAGTAAACTCGATTGCATCGCGTTTCGGCTTGCCGATTCGGTATGTCGTGTCTTTGCATTCAAACGCACCGATCTCGCACAAGAAACAACGATCCGGCACAGAAATAGACTCGTGAAGCGAGGAATCATCGAATCGGAACTAAACTCGATTGCATCGCGTTTCGGCTTGCCGATTCGGTATGTCGTATATTTGCATTCATATGCACCGATCTCGCACAAGAAATAACGATTCGGTACAGAAATAGACTCGTGAAACGAGGAATCATCGAATCTGAAATAAACTCAATTGCATCGCGTTTCGGCTTGCCGATTAGGTATTTCGTGTATTTGCATTCAAATGCATCGATCTCGCACATGAAACATCGATTCGGTACAGAAATACACTCGTGAGACGAGGAATCATCGAATCTGAAATAAACTCGATTGCATCGCGTTTCGGCTTGCCGATTCGGTATGTCGTATATTTGCTTTCAAATACACCGATCTCGCACAAGAAATAACGATTCGGTACAGAAATAGACTCATGAAACGAGGAATCATGAAATCTGAAATAAACTCGATCGTATCGCGATTCGGCATGCCGATTCGGTGTTTCTGCGTCTATTTCGTGTATTTGAATTCAAACGCACCGATCTCGAACAAGAAACAACGGTTCGGCACAGCAATAGACTCGTGAAACGAGGAATCATCGAATCTGAAATAAACTCGATTGCATCGCGTTTCGGCTTGCCGATTCGGTATGTCGTATATTTGCATTCAAATGCACCGATCTCGCACAAGAAATAACGATTAGGTACAGAAATAGACTCGTGAAACGAGGAATCATGAAATCTGAAATAAACTCGATCGCATCGCGATTCGTCTTGCCGGTTCGGTGTTTCTGCGTCTATGTCGTGTATTTGCATTCAAACGCACCGCTCTTGCACAAGAAACAAGGATTCGGTACAGAAATAGACTCGTGAAACGAGGAATCATCGAATCTGAAATAAACTCAATTGCATCGCGTTTCGGCTTGCCGATTCGGTATTTCGTGTATTTGCATTCAAATGCATCGATCTCGCACATGAAACAAGGATTCGGTACAGAAATAGACTCGTGAAACGAGGAATCATCGAATCTGAAATAAACTCGATTGCATCGCGTTTCGGCTTGCCGATTCGGTATGTCGTGTATTTGCATTCAAATGCACCGATCTCGCACAAGAAACAAGGATTCGGTACAGAAATAGACTCGTGAAACGAGGAATCATCGAATCTGAAATAAACTCAATTGCATCGCGTTTCGGCTTGCCGATTCGGTATTTCGTGTATTTGCATTCAAATGCATCGATCTCGCACATGAAACAACGATTCGGTACAGAAATACACTCGTGAGACGAGGAATCATCGAATCTGAAATAAACTCGATTGCATCGCGTTTCGGCTTGCCGATTCGGTATGTCGTATATTTGCTTTCAAATGCACCGATCTCGCACAAGAAATAACGATTCGGTACAGAAATAGACTCATGAAACGAGGAATCATGAAATCTGAAATAAACTCGATCGTATCGCGATTCGGCATGCCGATTCGGTGTTTCTGCGTCTATTTCGTGTATTTGAATTCAAACGCACCGATCTCGAACAAGAAACAACGGTTCGGCACAGCAATAGACTCGTGAAACGAGGAATCATCGAATCTGAAATAAACTCGATTGTATCGCGTTTCGGCTTGCCGAATCGTTATTTCGTGTATTTGCATTCGAGTGCACCGATCTCGCACAAGAAATAACGATTCGGTACAGAAATAGACTCGTGAAACGAGGAATCATGAAATCTGAAATAAACTCGATCGCATCGCGATTCGTCTTGCCGGTTCGGTGTTTCTGCGTCTATTTCGTGTATTTGCATTCAAATGCACCGATCTCGCACAAGATACAACGATTCGGCACAGCAATAGACTCGTGAAACGAGGAATCATCGAATCTGAAATAAACTCGATTGCATCGCGTTTCGGCTTGCCGAATCGTTATTTCGTGTATTTGCATTCGAGTGCACCGATCTCGCACAAGAAACAACGATTCGGCACAGAAATAGACTCGTGAAACGAGTAATCATCGAATCCGAAATAAACTCGATTGCATCGCGTTTCGGCTTGCCGAATCGTTATTTCGTGTATTTGCATTCAAATGCACCGATCTCGCACAAGAAATAACGATTAGGTACAGAAATAGACTCGTGAAACGAGGAATCATGAAATCTGAAATAAACTCGATCGCATCGCGATTCGTCTTGCCGGTTCGGTGTTTCTGCGTCTATTTCGTGTATTTGCATTCAAATGCACCGATCTCGCACAAGATACAACGATTCGGCACAGCAATAGACTCGTGAAACGAGGAATCATCGAATCTGAAATAAACTCGATTGCATCGCGTTTCGGCTTGCCGATTCGGTATGTCGTGTATTTGCATTCAAACGCACCGATCTCGAACAAGAAACAACGGTTCGGCACAGCAATAGACTCGTGAAACGAGGAATCATCGAATCTGAAATAAACTCGATTGTATCGCGTTTCGGCTTGCCGAATCGTTATTTCGTGTATTTGCATTCGAGTGCACCGATCTCGCACAAGAAATAACGATTCGGTACAGAAATAGACTCGTGAAACGAGGAATCATGAAATCTGAAATAAACTCGATTGCATCGCGTTTCGGCTTGCCGATTCGGTATGTCGTATATTTGCTTTCAAATGCACCGATCTCGCACAAGAAATAACGATTCGGTACAGAAATAGACTCATGAAACGAGGAATCATGAAATCTGAAATAAACTCGATCGTATCGCGATTCGGCATGCCGATTCGGTGTTTCTGCGTCTATTTCGTGTATTTGAATTCAAACGCACCGATCTCGAACAAGAAACAACGGTTCGGCACAGCAATAGACTCGTGAAACGAGGAATCATCGAATCTGAAATAAACTCGATTGTATCGCGTTTCGGCTTGCCGAATCGTTATTTCGTGTATTTGCATTCGAGTGCACCGATCTCGCACAAGAAACAAGGATTCGGTACAGAAATAGACTCGTGAGACGTGGAATCATCGAATCTGAAATAAACTCGATTGCATCGCGTTTCGGCTTGCCGATTCGGTATGTCGTATATTTGCTTTCAAATGCACCGATCTCGCACAAGAAATAACGATTCGGTACAGAAATAGACTCATGAAACGAGGAATCATGAAATCTGAAATAAACTCGATCGTATCGCGTTTCGGCTTGCCGAATCGTTATTTCGTGTATTTGCATTCGAGTGCACCGATCTCGCACAAGAAACAAGGATTCGGTACAGAAATAGACTCGTGAGACGTGGAATCATCGAATCTGAAATAAACTCGATTGCATCGCGTTTCGGCTTGCCGATTCGGTATGTCGTATAGTTGCATTCATATGCACCGATCTCGCACAAGAAATAACGATTCGGTACAGAAATAGACTCGTGAAACGAGTAATCATCGAATCCGAAATAAACTCGATTGCATCGCGCTTCGGCTTGCCGATTCGTTATGTCGTGTATTTGCATTCAAATGCACCGATCTCGCACAAGAAACAACGATTCGGTACAGTAATATACCCGTGGAACGAGGAATCATCGAATCTGAAGTAAACTCGATTGCATCGGGTTTCGGCTTGCCGATTCGGTATGTCGTGTCTTTGCATTCAAACGCACCGATCTCGCACAAGAAACAACGATCCGGCACAGAAATAGACTCGTGAAGCGAGGAATCATCGAATCGGAACTAAACTCGATTGCATCGCGTTTCGGCTTGCCGATTCGGTATGTCGTATATTTGCATTCATATGCACCGATCTCGCACAAGAAATAACGATTCGGTACAGAAATAGACTCGTGAAACGAGGAATCACCGAATCTGAAATAAACTCAATTGCATCGCGTTTCGGCTTGCCGATTAGGTATTTCGTGTATTTGCATTCAAATGCATCGATCTCGCACATGAAACATCGATTCGGTACAGAAATACACTCGTGAGACGAGGAGTCATCGAATCTGAAATAAACTCGATTGCATCGCGTTTCGGCTTGCCGATTCGGTATGTCGTATATTTGCTTTCAAATGCACCGATCTCGCACAAGAAATAACGATTCGGTACAGAAATAGACTCATGAAACGAGGAATCATGAAATCTGAAATAAACTCGATCGTATCGCGATTCGGCATGCCGATTCGGTGTTTCTGCGTCTATTTCGTGTATTTGAATTCAAACGCACCGATCTCGAACAAGAAACAACGGTTCGGCACAGCAATAGACTCGTGAAACGAGGAATCATCGAATCTGAAATAAACTCGATTGTATCGCGTTTCGGCTTGCCGAATCGTTATTTCGTGTATTTGCATTCGAGTGCACCGATCTCGCACAAGAAACAAGGATTCGGTACAGAAATAGACTCGTGAGACGTGGAATCATCGAATCTGAAATAAACTCGATTGCATCGCGTTTCGGCTTGCCGATTCGGTATGTCGTATATTTGCATTCAAATGCACCGATCTCGCACAAGAAATAACGATTCGGTACAGAAATAGACTCGTGAAACGAGGAATCATGAAATCTGAAATAAACTCGATCGCATCGCGATTCGTCTTGCCGGTTCGGTGTTTCTGCGTCTATTTCGTGTATTTGCATTCAAATGCACCGATCTCGCACAAGATACAACGATTCGGCACAGCAATAGACTCGTGAAACGAGGAATCATCGAATCTGAAATAAACTCGATTGCATCGCGTTTCGGCTTGCCGAATCGTTATTTCGTGTATTTGCATTCAAATGCACCGATCTCGCACAAGAAATAACGATTAGGTACAGAAATAGACTCGTGAAACGAGGAATCATGAAATCTGAAATAAACTCGATCGCATCGCGATTCGTCTTGCCGGTTCGGTGTTTCTGCGTCTATTTCGTGTATTTGCATTCAAATGCACCGATCTCGCACAAGATACAACGATTCGGCACAGCAATAGACTCGTGAAACGAGGAATCATCGAATCTGAAATAAACTCGATTGCAACGCGTTTCGGCTTGCCGATTCGGTATGTCGTGTATTTGCATTCAAACGCACCGATCTCGAACAAGAAACAACGGTTCGGCACAGCAATAGACTCGTGAAACGAGGAATCATCGAATCTGAAATAAACTCGATTGTATCGCGTTTCGGCTTGCCGAATCGTTATTTCGTGTATTTGCATTCGAGTGCACCGATCTCGCACAAGAAATAACGATTCGGTACAGAAATAGACTCGTGAAACGAGGAATCATGAAATCTGAAATAAACTCGATTGCATCGCGTTTCGGCTTGCCGATTCGGTATGTCGTATATTTGCTTTCAAATGCACCGATCTCGCACAAGAAATAACGATTCGGTACAGAAATAGACTCATGAAACGAGGAATCATGAAATCTGAAATAAACTCGATCGTATCGCGATTCGGCATGCCGATTCGGTGTTTCTGCGTCTATTTCGTGTATTTGAATTCAAACGCACCGATCTCGAACAAGAAACAACGGTTCGGCACAGCAATAGACTCGTGAAACGAGGAATCATCGAATCTGAAATAAACTCGATTGTATCGCGTTTCGGCTTGCCGAATCGTTATTTCGTGTATTTGCATTCGAGTGCACCGATCTCGCACAAGAAACAAGGATTCGGTACAGAAATAGACTCGTGAGACGTGGAATCATCGAATCTGAAATAAACTCGATTGCATCGCGTTTCGGCTTGCCGATTCGGTATGTCGTATATTTGCTTTCAAATGCACCGATCTCGCACAAGAAATAACGATTCGGTACAGAAATAGACTCATGAAACGAGGAATCATGAAATCTGAAATAAACTCGATCGTATCGCGATTCGGCATGCCGATTCGGTGTTTCTGCGTCTATTTCGTGTATTTGAATTCAAACGCACCGATCTCGAACAAGAAACAACGGTTCGGCACAGCAATAGACTCGTGAAACGAGGAATCATCGAATCTGAAATAAACTCGATTGTATCGCGTTTCGGCTTGCCGAATCGTTATTTCGTGTATTTGCATTCGAGTGCACCGATCTCGCACAAGAAACAAGGATTCGGTACAGAAATAGACTCGTGAGACGTGGAATCATCGAATCTGAAATAAACTCGATTGCATCGCGTTTCGGCTTGCCGATTCGGTATGTCGTATATTTGCTTTCAAATGCACCGATCTCGCACAAGAAATAACGATTCGGTACAGAAATAGACTCATGAAACGAGGAATCATGAAATCTGAAATAAACTCGATCGTATCGCGTTTCGGCTTGCCGAATCGTTATTTCGTGTATTTGCATTCGAGTGCACCGATCTCGCACAAGAAACAAGGATTCGGTACAGAAATAGACTCGTGAGACGTGGAATCATCGAATCTGAAATAAACTCGATTGCATCGCGTTTCGGCTTGCCGATTCGGTATGTCGTATATTTGCTTTCAAATGCACCGATCTCGCACAAGAAATAACGATTCGGTACAGAAATAGACTCGTGAAACGAGTAATCATCGAATCCGAAATAAACTCGATTGCATCGCGCTTCGGCTTGCCGATTCGTTATGTCGTGTATTTGCATTCAAATGCACCGATCTCGCACAAGAAACAACGATTCGGTACAGTAATATACCCGTGGAACGAGGAATCATCGAATCTGAAGTAAACTCGATTGCATCGGGTTTCGGCTTGCCGATTCGGTATGTCGTGTCTTTGCATTCAAACGCACCGATCTCGCACAAGAAACAACGATCCGGCACAGAAATAGACTCGTGAAGCGAGGAATCATCGAATCGGAACTAAACTCGATTGCATCGCGTTTCGGCTTGCCGATTCGGTATGTCGTATATTTGCATTCATATGCACCGATCTCGCACAAGAAATAACGATTCGGTACAGAAATAGACTCGTGAAACGAGGAATCACCGAATCTGAAATAAACTCAATTGCATCGCGTTTCGGCTTGCCGATTAGGTATTTCGTGTATTTGCATTCAAATGCATCGATCTCGCACATGAAACATCGATTCGGTACAGAAATACACTCGTGAGACGAGGAGTCATCGAATCTGAAATAAACTCGATTGCATCGCGTTTCGGCTTGCCGATTCGGTATGTCGTATATTTGCTTTCAAATGCACCGATCTCGCACAAGAAATAACGATTCGGTACAGAAATAGACTCATGAAACGAGGAATCATGAAATCTGAAATAAACTCGATCGTATCGCGATTCGGCATGCCGATTCGGTGTTTCTGCGTCTATTTCGTGTATTTGAATTCAAACGCACCGATCTCGAACAAGAAACAACGGTTCGGCACAGCAATAGACTCGTGAAACGAGGAATCATCGAATCTGAAATAAACTCGATTGTATCGCGTTTCGGCTTGCCGAATCGTTATTTCGTGTATTTGCATTCGAGTGCACCGATCTCGCACAAGAAACAAGGATTCGGTACAGAAATAGACTCGTGAGACGTGGAATCATCGAATCTGAAATAAACTCGATTGCATCGCGTTTCGGCTTGCCGATTCGGTATGTCGTATATTTGCATTCAAATGCACCGATCTCGCACAAGAAATAACGATTCGGTACAGAAATAGACTCGTGAAACGAGGAATCATGAAATCTGAAATAAACTCGATCGCATCGCGATTCGTCTTGCCGGTTCGGTGTTTCTGCGTCTATTTCGTGTATTTGCATTCAAATGCACCGATCTCGCACAAGATACAACGATTCGGCACAGCAATAGACTCGTGAAACGAGGAATCATCGAATCTGAAATAAACTCGATTGCATCGCGTTTCGGCTTGCCGAATCGTTATTTCGTGTATTTGCATTCAAATGCACCGATCTCGCACAAGAAATAACGATTAGGTACAGAAATAGACTCGTGAAACGAGTAATCATGAAATCTGAAATAAACTCGATCGCATCGCGATTCGTCTTGCCGGTTCGGTGTTTCTGCGTCTATTTCGTGTATTTGCATTCAAATGCACCGATCTCGCACAAGATACAACGATTCGGCACAGCAATAGACTCGTGAAACGAGGAATCATCGAATCTGAAATAAACTCGATTGCAACGCGTTTCGGCTTGCCGATTCGGTATGTCGTGTATTTGCATTCAAACGCACCGATCTCGAACAAGAAACAACGGTTCGGCACAGCAATAGACTCGTGAAACGAGGAATCATCGAATCTGAAATAAACTCGATTGTATCGCGTTTCGGCTTGCCGAATCGTTATTTCGTGTATTTGCATTCGAGTGCACCGATCTCGCACAAGAAATAACGATTCGGTACAGAAATAGACTCGTGAAACGAGGAATCATGAAATCTGAAATAAACTCGATTGCATCGCGTTTCGGCTTGCCGATTCGGTATGTCGTATATTTGCTTTCAAATGCACCGATCTCGCACAAGAAATAACGATTCGGTACAGAAATAGACTCATGAAACGAGGAATCATGAAATCTGAAATAAACTCGATCGTATCGCGATTCGGCATGCCGATTCGGTGTTTCTGCGTCTATTTCGTGTATTTGAATTCAAACGCACCGATCTCGAACAAGAAACAACGGTTCGGCACAGCAATAGACTCGTGAAACGAGGAATCATCGAATCTGAAATAAACTCGATTGTATCGCGTTTCGGCTTGCCGAATCGTTATTTCGTGTATTTGCATTCGAGTGCACCGATCTCGCACAAGAAACAAGGATTCGGTACAGAAATAGACTCGTGAGACGTGGAATCATCGAATCTGAAATAAACTCGATTGCATCGCGTTTCGGCTTGCCGATTCGGTATGTCGTATATTTGCTTTCAAATGCACCGATCTCGCACAAGAAATAACGATTCGGTACAGAAATAGACTCATGAAACGAGGAATCATGAAATCTGAAATAAACTCGATCGTATCGCGATTCGGCATGCCGATTCGGTGTTTCTGCGTCTATTTCGTGTATTTGAATTCAAACGCACCGATCTCGAACAAGAAACAACGGTTCGGCACAGCAATAGACTCGTGAAACGAGGAATCATCGAATCTGAAATAAACTCGATTGTATCGCGTTTCGGCTTGCCGAATCGTTATTTCGTGTATTTGCATTCGAGTGCACCGATCTCGCACAAGAAACAAGGATTCGGTACAGAAATAGACTCGTGAGACGTGGAATCATCGAATCTGAAATAAACTCGATTGCATCGCGTTTCGGCTTGCCGATTCGGTATGTCGTATATTTGCATTCAAATGCACCGATCTCGCACAAGAAATAACGATTCGGTACAGAAATAGACTCGTGAAACGAGGAATCATGAAATCTGAAATAAACTCGATCGCATCGCGATTCGTCTTGCCGGTTCGGTGTTTCTGCGTCTATTTCGTGTATTTGCATTCAAATGCACCGATCTCGCACAAGATACAACGATTCGGCACAGCAATAGACTCGTGAAACGAGGAATCATCGAATCTGAAATAAACTCGATTGCATCGCGTTTCGGCTTGCCGAATCGTTATTTCGTGTATTTGCATTCAAATGCACCGATATCGCACAAGAAATAACGATTAGGTACAGAAATAGACTCGTGAAACGAGGAATCATGAAATCTGAAATAAACTCGATCGCATCGCGATTCGTCTTGCCGGTTCGGTGTTTCTGCGTCTATTTCGTGTATTTGCATTCAAATGCACCGATCTCGCACAAGATACAACGATTCGGCACAGCAATAGACTCGTGAAACGAGGAATCATCGTATCTGAAATAAACTCGATTGCATCGCGTTTCGGCTTGCCGATTCGGTATGTCGTGTATTTGCATTCAAACGCACCGATCTCGAACAAGAAACAACGGTTCGGCACAGCAATAGACTCGTGAAACGAGGAATCATCGAATCTGAAATAAACTCGATTGTATCGCGTTTCGGCTTGCCGAATCGTTATTTCGTGTATTTGCATTCGAGTGCACCGATCTCGCACAAGAAATAACGATTCGGTACAGAAATAGACTCGTGAAACGAGGAATCATGAAATCTGAAATAAACTCGATTGCATCGCGTTTCGGCTTGCCGATTCGGTATGTCGTATATTTGCTTTCAAATGCACCGATCTCGCACAAGAAATAACGATTCGGTACAGAAATAGACTCATGAAACGAGGAATCATGAAATCTGAAATAAACTCGATCGTATCGCGATTCGGCATGCCGATTCGGTGTTTCTGCGTCTATTTCGTGTATTTGAATTCAAACGCACCGATCTCGAACAAGAAACAACGGTTCGGCACAGCAATAGACTCGTGAAACGAGGAATCATCGAATCTGAAATAAACTCGATTGTATCGCGTTTCGGCTTGCCGAATCGTTATTTCGTGTATTTGCATTCGAGTGCACCGATCTCGCACAAGAAACAAGGATTCGGTACAGAAATAGACTCGTGAGACGTGGAATCATCGAATCTGAAATAAACTCGATTGCATCGCGTTTCGGCTTGCCGATTCGGTATGTCGTATATTTGCTTTCAAATGCACCGATCTCGCACAAGAAATAACGATTCGGTACAGAAATAGACTCATGAAACGAGGAATCATGAAATCTGAAATAAACTCGATCGTATCGCGATTCGGCATGCCGATTCGGTGTTTCTGCGTCTATTTCGTGTATTTGAATTCAAACGCACCGATCTCGAACAAGAAACAACGGTTCGGCACAGCAATAGACTCGTGAAACGAGGAATCATCGAATCTGAAATAAACTCGATTGTATCGCGTTTCGGCTTGCCGAATCGTTATTTCGTGTATTTGCATTCGAGTGCACCGATCTCGCACAAGAAACAAGGATTCGGTACAGAAATAGACTCGTGAGACGTGGAATCATCGAATCTGAAATAAACTCGATTGCATCGCGTTTCGTCTTGCCGATTCGGTATGTCGTATATTTGCATTCAAATGCACCGATCTCGCACAAGAAATAACGATTCGGTACAGAAATAGACTCGTGAAACGAGGAATCATGAAATCTGAAATAAACTCGATCGCATCGCGATTCGTCTTGCCGGTTCGGTGTTTCTGCGTCTATTTCGTGTATTTGCATTCAAATGCACCGATCTCGCACAAGATACAACGATTCGGCACAGCAATAGACTCGTGAAACGAGGAATCATCGAATCTGAAATAAACTCGATTGCATCGCGTTTCGGCTTGCCGATTCGGTATGTCGTATATTTGCTTTCAAATGCACCGATCTCGCACAAGAAATAACGATTCGGTACAGAAATAGACTCATGAAACGAGGAATCATGAAATCTGAAATAAACTCGATCGTATCGCGATTCGGCATGCCGATTCGGTGTTTCTGCGTCTATTTCGTGTATTTGAATTCAAACGCACCGATCTCGAACAAGAAACAACGGTTCGGCACAGCAATAGACTCGTGAAACGAGGAATCATCGAATCTGAAATAAACTCGATTGTATCGCGTTTCGGCTTGCCGAATCGTTATTTCGTGTATTTGCATTCGAGTGCACCGATCTCGCACAAGAAACAAGGATTCGGTACAGAAATAGACTCGTGAGACGTGGAATCATCGAATCTGAAATAAACTCGATTGCATCGCGTTTCGGCTTGCCGATTCGGTATGTCGTATATTTGCATTCAAATGCACCGATCTCGCACAAGAAATAACGATTCGGTACAGAAATAGACTCGTGAAACGAGGAATCATGAAATCTGAAATAAACTCGATCGCATCGCGATTCGTCTTGCCGGTTCGGTGTTTCTGCGTCTATTTCGTGTATTTGCATTCAAATGCACCGATCTCGCACAAGATACAACGATTCGGCACAGCAATAGACTCGTGAAACGAGGAATCATCGAATCTGAAATAAACTCGATTGCATCGCGTTTCGGCTTGCCGAATCGTTATTTCGTGTATTTGCATTCAAATGCACCGATATCGCACAAGAAATAACGATTAGGTACAGAAATAGACTCGTGAAACGAGGAATCATGAAATCTGAAATAAACTCGATCGCATCGCGATTCGTCTTGCCGGTTCGGTGTTTCTGCGTCTATTTCGTGTATTTGCATTCAAATGCACCGATCTCGCACAAGATACAACGATTCGGCACAGCAATAGACTCGTGAAACGAGGAATCATCGTATCTGAAATAAACTCGATTGCATCGCGTTTCGGCTTGCCGATTCGGTATGTCGTGTATTTGCATTCAAACGCACCGATCTCGAACAAGAAACAACGGTTCGGCACAGCAATAGACTCGTGAAACGAGGAATCATCGAATCTGAAATAAACTCGATTGTATCGCGTTTCGGCTTGCCGAATCGTTATTTCGTGTATTTGCATTCGAGTGCACCGATCTCGCACAAGAAATAACGATTCGGTACAGAAATAGACTCGTGAAACGAGGAATCATGAAATCTGAAATAAACTCGATTGCATCGCGTTTCGGCTTGCCGATTCGGTATGTCGTATATTTGCTTTCAAATGCACCGATCTCGCACAAGAAATAACGATTCGGTACAGAAATAGACTCATGAAACGAGGAATCATGAAATCTGAAATAAACTCGATCGTATCGCGATTCGGCATGCCGATTCGGTGTTTCTGCGTCTATTTCGTGTATTTGAATTCAAACGCACCGATCTCGAACAAGAAACAACGGTTCGGCACAGCAATAGACTCGTGAAACGAGGAATCATCGAATCTGAAATAAACTCGATTGTATCGCGTTTCGGCTTGCCGAATCGTTATTTCGTGTATTTGCATTCGAGTGCACCGATCTCGCACAAGAAACAAGGATTCGGTACAGAAATAGACTCGTGAGACGTGGAATCATCGAATCTGAAATAAACTCGATTGCATCGCGTTTCGGCTTGCCGATTCGGTATGTCGTATATTTGCTTTCAAATGCACCGATCTCGCACAAGAAATAACGATTCGGTACAGAAATAGACTCATGAAACGAGGAATCATGAAATCTGAAATAAACTCGATCGTATCGCGATTCGGCATGCCGATTCGGTGTTTCTGCGTCTATTTCGTGTATTTGAATTCAAACGCACCGATCTCGAACAAGAAACAACGGTTCGGCACAGCAATAGACTCGTGAAACGAGGAATCATCGAATCTGAAATAAACTCGATTGTATCGCGTTTCGGCTTGCCGAATCGTTATTTCGTGTATTTGCATTCGAGTGCACCGATCTCGCACAAGAAACAAGGATTCGGTACAGAAATAGACTCGTGAGACGTGGAATCATCGAATCTGAAATAAACTCGATTGCATCGCGTTTCGTCTTGCCGATTCGGTATGTCGTATATTTGCATTCAAATGCACCGATCTCGCACAAGAAATAACGATTCGGTACAGAAATAGACTCGTGAAACGAGGAATCATGAAATCTGAAATAAACTCGATCGCATCGCGATTCGTCTTGCCGGTTCGGTGTTTCTGCGTCTATTTCGTGTATTTGCATTCAAATGCACCGATCTCGCACAAGATACAACGATTCGGCACAGCAATAGACTCGTGAAACGAGGAATCATCGAATCTGAAATAAACTCGATTGCATCGCGTTTCGGCTTGCCGAATCGTTATTTCGTGTATTTGCATTCAAATGCACCGATCTCGCACAAGAAATAACGATTAGGTACAGAAATAGACTCGTGAAACGAGGAATCATGAAATCTGAAATAAACTCGATCGCATCGCGATTCGTCTTGCCGGTTCGGTGTTTCTGCGTCTATTTCGTGTATTTGCATTCAAATGCACCGATCTCGCACAAGATACAACGATTCGGCACAGCAATAGACTCGTGAAACGAGGAATCATCGAATCTGAAATAAACTCGATTGCATCGCGTTTCGGCTTGCCGATTCGGTATGTCGTGTATTTGCATTCAAACGCACCGATCTCGAACAAGAAACAACGGTTCGGCACAGCAATAGACTCGTGAAACGAGGAATCATCGAATCTGAAATAAACTCGATTGTATCGCGTTTCGGCTTGCCGAATCGTTATTTCGTGTATTTGCATTCGAGTGCACCGATCTCGCACAAGAAATAACGATTCGGTACAGAAATAGACTCGTGAAACGAGGAATCATGAAATCTGAAATAAACTCGATTGCATCGCGTTTCGGCTTGCCGATTCGGTATGTCGTATATTTGCTTTCAAATGCACCGATCTCGCACAAGAAATAACGATTCGGTACAGAAATAGACTCATGAAACGAGGAATCATGAAATCTGAAATAAACTCGATCGTATCGCGATTCGGCATGCCGATTCGGTGTTTCTGCGTCTATTTCGTGTATTTGAATTCAAACGCACCGATCTCGAACAAGAAACAACGGTTCGGCACAGCAATAGACTCGTGAAACGAGGAATCATCGAATCTGAAATAAACTCGATTGTATCGCGTTTCGGCTTGCCGAATCGTTATTTCGTGTATTTGCATTCGAGTGCACCGATCTCGCACAAGAAATAACGATTCGGTACAGAAATAGACTCGTGAAACGAGGAATCATGAAATCTGAAATAAACTCGATCGCATCGCGATTCGTCTTGCCGGTTCGGTGTTTCTGCGTCTATTTCGTGTATTTGCATTCAAATGCACCGATCTCGCACAAGATACAACGATTCGGCACAGCAATAGACTCGTGAAACGAGGAATCATCGAATCTGAAATAAACTCGATTGCATCGCGTTTCGGCTTGCCGAATCGTTATTTCGTGTATTTGCATTCGAGTGCACCGATCTCGCACAAGAAACAACGATTCGGCACAGAAATAGACTCGTGAAACGAGTAATCATCGAATCCGAAATAAACTCGATTGCATCGCGTTTCGGCTTGCCGATTCGTTATGTCGTGTATTTGCATTCAAATGCACCGATCTCGCACAAGAAACAACGATTCGGTACAGTAATATACCCGTGGAACGAGGAATCATCGAATCTGAAGTAAACTCGATTGCATCGCGTTTCGGCTTGCCGATTCGGTATGTCGTGTCTTTGCATTCAAACGCACCGATCTCGCACAAGAAACAACGATCCGGCACAGAAATAGACTCGTGAAGCGAGGAATCATCGAATCGGAACTAAACTCGATTGCATCGCGTTTCGGCTTGCCGATTCGGTATGTCGTATATTTGCATTCATATGCACCGATCTCGCACAAGAAATAACGATTCGGTACAGAAATAGACTCGTGAAACGCGGAATCATCGAATCTGAAATAAACTCAATTGCATCGCGTTTCGGCTTGCCGATTAGGTATTTCGTGTATTTGCATTCAAATGCATCGATCTCGCACATGAAACATCGATTCGGTACAGAAATACACTCGTGAGACGAGGAATCATCGAATCTGAAATAAACTCGATTGCATCGCGTTTCGGTTTGCCGATTCGGTATGTCGTATATTTGCTTTCAAATACACCGATCTCGCACAAGAAATAACGATTAGGTACAGAAATAGACTCGTGAAACGAGGAATCATGAAATCTGAAATAAACTCGATCGCATCGCGATTCGTCTTGCCGGTTCGGTGTTTCTGCGTCTATTTCGTGTATTTGCATTCAAATGCACCGATCTCGCACAAGATACAACGATTCGGCACAGCAATAGACTCGTGAAACGAGGAATCATCGAATCTGAAATAAACTCGATTGTATCGCGTTTCGGCTTGCCGATTCGGTATGTCGTATATTTGCATTCATATGCACCGATCTCGCACAAGAAATAACGATTCGGTACAGAAATAGACTCGTGAAACGCGGAATCATCGAATCTGAAATAAACTCAATTGCATCGCGTTTCGGCTTGCCGATTAGGTATTTCGTGTATTTGCATTCAAATGCATCGATCTCGCACATGAAACATCGATTCGGTACAGAAATACACTCGTGAGACGAGGAATCATCGAATCTGAAATAAACTCGATTGCATCGCGTTTCGGCTTGCCGATTCGGTATGTCGTATATTTGCTTTCAAATACACCGATCTCGCACAAGAAATAACGATTAGGTACAGAAATAGACTCGTGAAACGAGGAATCATGAAATCTGAAATAAACTCGATCGCATCGCGATTCGTCTTGCCGGTTCGGTGTTTCTGCGTCTATTTCGTGTATTTGCATTCAAATGCACCGATCTCGCACAAGATACAACGATTCGGCACAGCAATAGACTCGTGAAACGAGGAATCATCGAATCTGAAATAAACTCGATTGCATCGCGTTTCGGCTTGCCGAATCGTTATTTCGTGTATTTGCATTCGAGTGCACCGATCTCGCACAAGAAACAACGATTCGGCACAGAAATAGACTCGTGAAACGAGTAATCATCGAATCCGAAATAAACTCGATTGCATCGCGTTTCGGCTTGCCGATTCGTTATGTCGTGTATTTGCATTCAAATGCACCGATCTCGCACAAGAAACAACGATTCGGTACAGTAATATACCCGTGGAACGAGGAATCATCGAATCTGAAGTAAACTCGATTGCATCGCGTTTCGGCTTGCCGATTCGGTATGTCGTGTCTTTGCATTCAAACGCACCGATCTCGCACAAGAAACAACGATCCGGCACAGAAATAGACTCGTGAAGCGAGGAATCATCGAATCGGAACTAAACTCGATTGCATCGCGTTTCGGCTTGCCGATTCGGTATGTCGTATATTTGCATTCATATGCACCGATCTCGCACAAGAAATAACGATTCGGTACAGAAATAGACTCGTGAAACGCGGAATCATCGAATCTGAAATAAACTCAATTGCATCGCGTTTCGGCTTGCCGATTAGGTATTTCGTGTATTTGCATTCAAATGCATCGATCTCGCACATGAAACATCGATTCGGTACAGAAATACACTCGTGAGACGAGGAATCATCGAATCTGAAATAAACTCGATTGCATCGCGTTTCGGCTTGCCGATTCGGTATGTCGTATATTTGCTTTCAAATACACCGATCTCGCACAAGAAATAACGATTAGGTACAGAAATAGACTCGTGAAACGAGGAATCATGAAATCTGAAATAAACTCGATCGCATCGCGATTCGTCTTGCCGGTTCGGTGTTTCTGCGTCTATTTCGTGTATTTGCATTCAAATGCACCGATCTCGCACAAGATACAACGATTCGGCACAGCAATAGACTCGTGAAACGAGGAATCATCGAATCTGAAATAAACTCGATTGTATCGCGTTTCGGCTTGCCGAATCGTTATTTCGTGTATTTGCATTCGAGTGCACCGATCTCGCACAAGAAATAACGATTCGGTACAGAAATAGACTCGTGAAACGAGGAATCATGAAATCTGAAATAAACTCGATCGCATCGCGATTCGTCTTGCCGGTTCGGTGTTTCTGCGTCTATTTCGTGTATTTGCATTCAAATGCACCGATCTCGCACAAGATACAACGATTCGGCACAGCAATAGACTCGTGAAACGAGGAATCATCGAATCTGAAATAAACTCGATTGCATCGCGTTTCGGCTTGCCGAATCGTTATTTCGTGTATTTGCATTCGAGTGCACCGATCTCGCACAAGAAACAACGATTCGGCACAGAAATAGACTCGTGAAACGAGTAATCATCGAATCCGAAATAAACTCGATTGCATCGCGTTTCGGCTTGCCGATTCGTTATGTCGTGTATTTGCATTCAAATGCACCGATCTCGCACGAGAAACAACGATTCGGTACAGTAATATACCCGTGGAACGAGGAATCATCGAATCTGAAGTAAACTCGATTGCATCGCGTTTCGGCTTGCCGATTCGGTATGTCGTGTCTTTGCATTCGAGTGCACCGATCTCGCACAAGAAACAACGATCCGGCACAGAAATAGACTCGTGAAGCGAGGAATCATCGAATCGGAACTAAACTCGATTGCATCGCGTTTCGGCTTGCCGATTCGGTATGTCGTATATTTGCATTCATATGCACCGATCTCGCACAAGAAATAACGATTCGGTACAGAAATAGACTCGTGAAACGAGGAATCATCGAATCTGAAATAAACTCAATTGCATCGCGTTTCGGCTTGCCGATTAGGTATTTCGTGTATTTGCATTCAAATGCATCGATCTCGCACATGAAACATCGATTCGGTACAGAAATACACTCGTGAGACGAGGAATAATCGAATCTGAAATAAACTCGATTGCATCGCGTTTCGGCTTGCCGATTCGGTATGTCGTATATTTGCTTTCAAATACACCGATCTCGCACAAGAAATAACGATTCGGTACAGAAATAGACTCATGAAACGAGGAATCATGAAATCTGAAATAAACTCGATCGTATCGCGATTCGGCATGCCGATTCGGTGTTTCTGCGTCTATTTCGTGTATTTGAATTCAAACGCACCGATCTCGAACAAGAAACAACGGTTCGGCACAGCAATAGACTCGTGAAACGAGGAATCATCGAATCTGAAATAAACTCGATTGCATCGCGTTTCGGCTTGCCGAATCGTTATTTCGTGTATTTGCATTCGAGTGCACCGATCTCGCACAAGAAACAACGATTCGGCACAGAAATAAACTCGTGAAACGAGTAATCATCGAATCCGAAATAAACTCGATTGCATCGCGTTTCGGCTTGCCGATTCGTTATGTCGTGTATTTGCATTCAAATGCACCGATCTCGCACGAGAAACAACGATTCGGTACAGTAATATACCCGTGGAACGAGGAATCATCGAATCTGAAGTAAACTCGATTGCATCGCGTTTCGGCTTGCCGATTCGGTATGTCGTGTCTTTGCATTCAAACGCACCGATCTCGCACAAGAAACAACGATCCGGCACAGAAATAGACTCGTGAAGCGAGGAATCATCGAATCGGAACTAAACTCGATTGCATCGCGTTTCGGCTTGCCGATTCGGTATGTCGTATATTTGCATTCATATGCACCGATCTCGCACAAGAAATAACGATTCGGTACAGAAATAGACTCGTGAAACGCGGAATCATCGAATCTGAAATAAACTCAATTGCATCGCGTTTCGGCTTGCCGATTAGGTATTTCGTGTATTTGCATTCAAATGCATCGATCTCGCACATGAAACATCGATTCGGTACAGAAATACACTCGTGAGACGAGGAATCATCGAATCTGAAATAAACTCGATTGCATCGCGTTTCGGCTTGCCGATTCGGTATGTCGTATATTTGCTTTCAAATACACCGATCTCGCACAAGAAATAACGATTCGGTACAGAAATAGACTCATGAAACGAGGAATCATGAAATCTGAAATAAACTCGATCGTATCGCGATTCGGCATGCCGATTCGGTGTTTCTGCGTCTATTTCGTGTATTTGAATTCAAACGCACCGATCTCGAACAAGAAACAACGGTTCGGCACAGCAATAGACTCGTGAAACGAGGAATCATCGAATCTGAAATAAACTCGATTGTATCGCGTTTCGGCTTGCCGAATCGTTATTTCGTGTATTTGCATTCGAGTGCACCGATCTCGCACAAGAAACAAGGATTCGGTACAGAAATAGACTCGTGAGACGTGGAATCATCGAATCTGAAATAAACTCGATTGCATCGCGTTTCGGCTTGCCGATTCGGTATGTCGTATATTTGCATTCAAATGCACCGATCTCGCACAAGAAATAACGATTAGGTACAGAAATAGACTCGTGAAACGAGGAATCATGAAATCTGAAATAAACTCGATCGCATCGCGATTCGTCTTGCCGGTTCGGTGTTTCTGCGTCTATTTCGTGTATTTGCATTCAAATGCACCGATCTCGCACAAGATACAACGATTCGGCACAGCAATAGACTCGTGAAACGAGGAATCATCGAATCTGAAATAAACTCGATTGTATCGCGTTTCGGCTTGCCGAATCGTTATTTCGTGTATTTGCATTCGAGTGCACCGATCTCGCACAAGAAATAACGATTCGGTACAGAAATAGACTCGTGAAACGAGGAATCATGAAATCTGAAATAAACTCGATCGCATCGCGATTCGTCTTGCCGGTTCGGTGTTTCTGCGTCTATTTCGTGTATTTGCATTCAAATGCACCGATCTCGCACAAGATACAACGATTCGGCACAGCAATAGACTCGTGAAACGAGGAATCATCGAATCTGAAATAAACTCGATTGCATCGCGTTTCGGCTTGCCGAATCGTTATTTCGTGTATTTGCATTCGAGTGCACCGATCTCGCACAAGAAACAACGATTCGGCACAGAAATAGACTCGTGAAACGAGTAATCATCGAATCCGAAATAAACTCGATTGCATCGCGTTTCGGCTTGCCGATTCGTTATGTCGTGTATTTGCATTCAAATGCACCGATCTCGCACGAGAAACAACGATTCGGTACAGTAATATACCCGTGGAACGAGGAATCATCGAATCTGAAGTAAACTCGATTGCATCGCGTTTCGGCTTGCCGATTCGGTATGTCGTGTCTTTGCATTCAAACGCACCGATCTCGCACAAGAAACAACGATCCGGCACAGAAATAGACTCGTGAAGCGAGGAATCATCGAATCGGAACTAAACTCGATTGCATCGCGTTTCGGCTTGCCGATTCGGTATGTCGTATATTTGCATTCATATGCACCGATCTCGCACAAGAAATAACGATTCGGTACAGAAATAGACTCGTGAAACGAGGAATCATCGAATCTGAAATAAACTCAATTGCATCGCGTTTCGGCTTGCCGATTAGGTATTTCGTGTATTTGCATTCAAATGCATCGATCTCGCACATGAAACATCGATTCGGTACAGAAATACACTCGTGAGACGAGGAATCATCGAATCTGAAATAAACTCGATTGCATCGCGTTTCGGCTTGCCGATTCGGTATGTCGTATATTTGCTTTCAAATACACCGATCTCGCACAAGAAATAACGATTCGGTACAGAAATAGACTCATGAAACGAGGAATCATGAAATCTGAAATAAACTCGATCGTATCGCGATTCGGCATGCCGATTCGGTGTTTCTGCGTCTATTTCGTGTATTTGAATTCAAACGCACCGATCTCGAACAAGAAACAACGGTTCGGCACAGCAATAGACTCGTGAAACGAGGAATCATCGAATCTGAAATAAACTCGATTGCATCGCGTTTCGGCTTGCCGATTCGGTATGTCGTATATTTGCATTCAAATGCACCGATCTCGCACAAGAAATAACGATTAGGTACAGAAATAGACTCGTGAAACGAGGAATCATGAAATCTGAAATAAACTCGATCGCATCGCGATTCGTCTTGCCGGTTCGGTGTTTCTGCGTCTATGTCGTGTATTTGCATTCAAACGCACCGCTCTTGCACAAGAAATAACGATTCGGTACAGAAATAGACTCATGAAACGAGGAATCATGAAATCTGAAATAAACTCGATCGCATCGCGATTCGTCTTGCCGGTTCGGTGTTTCTGCGTCTATTTCGTGTATTTGCATTCAAATGCACCGATCTCGCACAAGATACAACGATTCGGCACAGCAATAGACTCGTGAAACGAGGAATCATCCAATCTGAAATAAACTCGATTGCATCGCGTTTCGGCTTGCCGATTCGGTATGTCGTGTATTTGCATTCAAATGCACCGATCTCGCACAAGAAACAAGGATTCGGTACAGAAATAGACTCGTGAAACGAGGAATCATCGAATCTGAAATAAACTCGTTTGCACCTCGTTTCGGCGTTTCTGCGTCTATTTCGTGTATTTGCATTCAAATGCACCGATCTCGCACAAGAAACAACGATTCGGCACAGAAATAGACTCGTGAAGCGAGGAATCATAGAATCTGAAATAAACTCGTTTGCATCGCGTTTCGGCTTGCCGATTCGGTATGTCGTATATTTGCTTTCAAATGCACCGATCTCGCACAAGAAATAACGATTCGGTACAGAAATAGACTCATGAAACGAGGAATCATGAAATCTGAAATAAACTCGATCGTATCGCGATTCGGCATGCCGATTCGGTGTTTCTGCGTCTATTTCGTGTATTTGAATTCAAATGCACCGATCTCGAACAAGAAACAACGGTTCGGCACAGCAATAGACTCGTGAAACGAGGAATCATCGAATCTGAAATAAACTCGATTGTATCGCGTTTCGGCTTGCCGAATCGTTATTTCGTGTATTTGCATTCGAGTGCACCGATCTCGCACAAGAAATAACGATTCGGTACAGAAATAGACTCGTGAAACGAGGAATCATGAAATCTGAAATAAACTCGATCGCATCGCGATTCGTCTTGCTGGTTCGGTGTTTCTGCGTCTATTTCGTGTATTTGCATTCAAATGCACCGATCTCGCACAAGATACAACGATTCGGCACAGCAATAGACTCGTGAAACGAGGAATCATCGAATCTGAAATAAACTCGATTGCATCGCGTTTCGGCTTGCCGAATCGTTATTTCGTGTATTTGCATTCAAATGCACCGATCTCGCACAAGAAATAACGATTAGGTACAGAAATAGACTCGTGAAACGAGGAATCATGAAATCTGAAATAAACTCGATCGCATCGCGATTCGTCTTGCCGGTTCGGTGTTTCTGCGTCTATTTCGTGTATTTGCATTCAAATGCACCGATCTCGCACAAGATACAACGATTCGGCACAGCAATAGACTCGTGAAACGAGGAATCATCGAATCTGAAATAAACTCGATTGCATCGCGTTTCGGCTTGCCGATTCGGTATGTCGTGTATTTGCATTCAAACGCACCGATCTCGAACAAGAAACAACGGTTCGGCACAGCAATAGACTCGTGAAACGAGGAATCATCGAATCTGAAATAAACTCGATTGTATCGCGTTTCGGCTTGCCGAATCGTTATTTCGTGTATTTGCATTCGAGTGCACCGATCTCGCACAAGAAATAACGATTCGGTACAGAAATAGACTCGTGAAACGAGGAATCATGAAATCTGAAATAAACTCGATTGCATCGCGTTTCGGCTTGCCGATTCGGTATGTCGTATATTTGCTTTCAAATGCACCGATCTCGCACAAGAAATAACGATTCGGTACAGAAATAGACTCATGAAACGAGGAATCATGAAATCTGAAATAAACTCGATCGTATCGCGATTCGGCATGCCGATTCGGTGTTTCTGCGTCTATTTCGTGTATTTGCATTCAAATGCACCGATCTCGCACAAGATACAACGATTCGGCACAGCAATAGACTCGTGAAACGAGTAATCATCGAATCCGAAATAAACTCGATTGCATCGCGTTTCGGCTTGCCGATTCGTTATGTCGTGTATTTGCATTCAAATGCACCGATCTCGCACAAGAAACAACGATTCGGTACAGTAATATACCCGTGGAACGAGGAATCATCGAATCTGAAGTAAACTCGATTGCATCGCGTTTCGGCTTGCCGATTCGGTATGTCGTGTCTTTGCATTCAAACGCACCGATCTCGCACAAGAAACAACGATCCGGCACAGAAATAGACTCGTGAAGAGAGGAATCATCGAATCGGAACTAAACTCGATTGCATCGCGTTTCGGCTTGCCGATTCGGTATGTCGTATATTTGCATTCATATGCACCGATCTCGCACAAGAAATAACGATTCGGTACAGAAATAGACTCGTGAAACGCGGAATCATCGAATCTGAAATAAACTCAATTGCATCGCGTTTCGGCTTGCCGATTAGGTATTTCGTGTATTTGCATTCAAATGCATCGATCTCGCACATGAAACATCGATTCGGTACAGAAATACACTCGTGAGACGAGGAATCATCGAATCTGAAATAAACTCGATTGCATCGCGTTTCGGCTTGCCGATTCGGTATGTCGTATATTTGCTTTCAAATACACCGATCTCGCACAAGAAATAACGATTCGGTACAGAAATAGACTCATGAAACGAGGAATCATGAAATCTGAAATAAACTCGATCGTATCGCGATTCGGCATGCCGATTCGGTGTTTCTGCGTCTATTTCGTGTATTTGAATTCAAACGCACCGATCTCGAACAAGAAACAACGGTTCGGCACAGCAATAGACTCGTGAAACGAGGAATCATCGAATCTGAAATAAACTCGATTGTATCGCGTTTCGGCTTGCCGAATCGTTATTTCGTGTATTTGCATTCGAGTGCACCGATCTCGCACAAGAAACAAGGATTCGGTACGGAAATAGACTCGTGAGACGTGGAATCATCGAATCTGAAATAAACTCGATTGCATCGCGTTTCGGCTTGCCGATTCGGTATGTCGTATATTTGCATTCAAATGCACCGATCTCGCACAAGAAATAACGATTAGGTACAGAAATAGACTCGTGAAACGAGGAATCATGAAATCTGAAATAAACTCGATCGCATCGCGATTCGTCTTGCCGGTTCGGTGTTTCTGCGTCTATTTCGTGTATTTGCATTCAAATGCACCGATCTCGCACAAGATACAACGATTCGGCACAGCAATAGACTCGTGAAACGAGGAATCATCGAATCTGAAATAAACTCGATTGTATCGCGTTTCGGCTTGCCGAATCGTTATTTCGTGTATTTGCATTCGAGTGCACCGATCTCGCACAAGAAATAACGATTCGGTACAGAAATAGACTCGTGAAACGAGGAATCATGAAATCTGAAATAAACTCGATCGCATCGCGATTCGTCTTGCCGGTTCGGTGTTTCTGCGTCTATTTCGTGTATTTGCATTCAAATGCACCGATCTCGCACAAGATACAACGATTCGGCACAGCAATAGACTCGTGAAACGAGGAATCATCGAATCTGAAATAAACTCGATTGCATCGCGTTTCGGCTTGCCGAATCGTTATTTCGTGTATTTGCATTCGAGTGCACCGATCTCGCACAAGAAACAACGATTCGGCACAGAAATAGACTCGTGAAACGAGTAATCATCGAATCCGAAATAAACTCGATTGCATCGCGTTTCGGCTTGCCGATTCGTTATGTCGTGTATTTGCATTCAAATGCACCGATCTCGCACGAGAAACAACGATTCGGTACAGTAATATACCCGTGGAACGAGGAATCATCGAATCTGAAGTAAACTCGATTGCATCGCGTTTCGGCTTGCCGATTCGGTATGTCGTGTCTTTGCATTCAAACGCACCGATCTCGCACAAGAAACAACGATCCGGCACAGAAATAGACTCGTGAAGCGAGGAATCATCGAATCGGAACTAAACTCGATTGCATCGCGTTTCGGCTTGCCGATTCGGTATGTCGTATATTTGCATTCATATGCACCGATCTCGCACAAGAAATAACGATTCGGTACAGAAATAGACTCGTGAAACGAGGAATCATCGAATCTGAAATAAACTCAATTGCATCGCGTTTCGGCTTGCCGATTAGGTATTTCGTGTATTTGCATTCAAATACACCGATCTCGAACAAGAAACAACGGTTCGGCACAGCAATAGACTCGTGAAACGAGGAATCATCGAATCTGAAATAAACTCGATTGCATCGCGTTTCGGCTTGCCGATTCGGTATGTCGTATATTTGCATTCAAATGCACCGATCTCGCACAAGAAATAACGATTAGGTACAGAAATAGACTCGTGAAACGAGGAATCATGAAATCTGAAATAAACTCGATCGCATCGCGATTCGTCTTGCCGGTTCGGTGTTTCTGCGTCTATGTCGTGTATTTGCATTCAAACGCACCGCTCTTGCACAAGAAACAAGGATTCGGTACAGAAATAGACTCGTGAAACGAGGAATCATCGAATCTGAAATAAACTCAATTGCATCGCGTTTCGGCTTGCCGATTCGGTATTTCGTGTATTTGCATTCAAATGCATCGATCTCGCACATGAAACAAGGATTCGGTACAGAAATAGACTCGTGAAACGAGGAATCATCGAATCTGAAATAAACTCGATTGCATCGCGTTTCGGCTTGCCGATTCGGTATGTCGTGTATTTGCATTCAAATGCACCGATCTCGCACAAGAAACAAGGATTCGGTACAGAAATAGACTCGTGAAACGAGGAATCATCGAATCTGAAATAAACTCAATTGCATCGCGTTTCGGCTTGCCGATTCGGTATTTCGTGTATTTGCATTCAAATGCATCGATCTCGCACATGAAACAACGATTCGGTACAGAAATACACTCGTGAGACGAGGAATCATCGAATCTGAAATAAACTCGATTGCATCGCGTTTCGGCTTGCCGATTCGGTATGTCGTATATTTGCTTTCAAATGCACCGATCTCGCACAAGAAATAACGATTCGGTACAGAAATAGACTCATGAAACGAGGAATCATGAAATCTGAAATAAACTCGATCGTATCGCGATTCGGCATGCCGATTCGGTGTTTCTGCGTCTATTTCGTGTATTTGAATTCAAACGCACCGATCTCGAACAAGAAACAACGGTTCGGCACAGCAATAGACTCGTGAAACGAGGAATCATCGAATCTGAAATAAACTCGATTGTATCGCGTTTCGGCTTGCCGAATCGTTATTTCGTGTATTTGCATTCGAGTGCACCGATCTCGCACAAGAAATAACGATTCGGTACAGAAATAGACTCGTGAAACGAGGAATCATGAAATCTGAAATAAACTCGATCGCATCGCGATTCGTCTTGCCGGTTCGGTGTTTCTGCGTCTATTTCGTGTATTTGGATTCAAATGCACCGATCTCGCACAAGATACAACGATTCGGCACAGCAATAGACTCGTGAAACGAGGAATCATCGAATCTGAAATAAACTCGATTGCATCGCGTTTCGGCTTGCCGAATCGTTATTTCGTGTATTTGCATTCGAGTGCACCGATCTCGCACAAGAAACAACGATTCGGCACAGAAATAGACTCGTGAAACGAGTAATCATCGAATCCGAAATAAACTCGATTGCATCGCGTTTCGGCTTGCCGATTCGTTATGTCGTGTATTTGCATTCAAATGCACCGATCTCGCACAAGAAACAACGATTCGGTACAGTAATATACCCGTGGAACGAGGAATCATCGAATCTGAAGTAAACTCGATTGCATCGCGTTTTGGCTTGCCGATTCGGTATGTCGTGTCTTTGCATTCAAACGCACCGATCTCGCACAAGAAACAACGATCCGGCACAGAAATAGACTCGTGAAGCGAGGAATCATCGAATCGGAACTAAACTCGATTGCATCGCGTTTCGGCTTGCCGATTCGGTATGTCGTATATTTGCATTCATATGCACCGATCTCGCACAAGAAATAACGATTCGGTACAGAAATAGACTCGTGAAACGAGGAATCATCGAATCTGAAATAAACTCAATTGCATCGCGTTTCGGCTTGCCGATTAGGTATTTCGTGTATTTGCATTCAAATGCATCGATCTCGCACATGAAACATCGATTCGGTACAGAAATACACTCGTGAGACGAGGAATCATCGAATCTGAAATAAACTCGATTGCATCGCGTTTCGGCTTGCCGATTCGGTATGTCGTATATTTGCTTTCAAATACACCGATCTCGCACAAGAAATAACGATTCGGTACAGAAATAGACTCATGAAACGAGGAATCATGAAATCTGAAATAAACTCGATCGTATCGCGATTCGGCATGCCGATTCGGTGTTTCTGCGTCTATTTCGTGTATTTGAATTCAAACGCACCGATCTCGAACAAGAAACAACGGTTCGGCACAGCAATAGACTCGTGAAACGAGGAATCATCGAATCTGAAATAAACTCGATTGTATCGCGTTTCGGCTTGCCGAATCGTTATTTCGTGTATTTGCATTCGAGTGCACCGATCTCGCACAAGAAACAAGGATTCGGTACGGAAATAGACTCGTGAGACGTGGAATCATCGAATCTGAAATAAACTCGATTGCATCGCGTTTCGGCTTGCCGATTCGGTATGTCGTATATTTGCATTCAAATGCACCGATCTCGCACAAGAAATAACGATTAGGTACAGAAATAGACTCGTGAAACGAGGAATCATGAAATCTGAAATAAACTCGATCGCATCGCGATTCGTCTTGCCGGTTCGGTGTTTCTGCGTCTATTTCGTGTATTTGCATTCAAATGCACCGATCTCGCACAAGATACAACGATTCGGCACAGCAATAGACTCGTGAAACGAGGAATCATCGAATCTGAAATAAACTCGATTGTATCGCGTTTCGGCTTGCCGAATCGTTATTTCGTGTATTTGCATTCGAGTGCACCGATCTCGCACAAGAAATAACGATTCGGTACAGAAATAGACTCGTGAAACGAGGAATCATGAAATCTGAAATAAACTCGATCGCATCGCGATTCGTCTTGCCGGTTCGGTGTTTCTGCGTCTATTTCGTGTATTTGGATTCAAATGCACCGATCTCGCACAAGATACAACGATTCGGCACAGCAATAGACTCGTGAAACGAGGAATCATCGAATCTGAAATAAACTCGATTGCATCGCGTTTCGGCTTGCCGAATCGTTATTTCGTGTATTTGCATTCGAGTGCACCGATCTCGCACAAGAAACAACGATTCGGCACAGAAATAGACTCGTGAAACGAGTAATCATCGAATCCGAAATAAACTCGATTGCATCGCGTTTCGGCTTGCCGATTCGTTATGTCGTGTATTTGCATTCAAATGCACCGATCTCGCACAAGAAACAACGATTCGGTACAGTAATATACCCGTGGAACGAGGAATCATCGAATCTGAAGTAAACTCGATTGCATCGCGTTTTGGCTTGCCGATTCGGTATGTCGTGTCTTTGCATTCAAACGCACCGATCTCGCACAAGAAACAACGATCCGGCACAGAAATAGACTCGTGAAGCGAGGAATCATCGAATCGGAACTAAACTCGATTGCATCGCGTTTCGGCTTGCCGATTCGGTATGTCGTATATTTGCATTCATATGCACCGATCTCGCACAAGAAATAACGATTCGGTACAGAAATAGACTCGTGAAACGAGGAATCATCGAATCTGAAATAAACTCAATTGCATCGCGTTTCGGCTTGCCGATTAGGTATTTCGTGTATTTGCATTCAAATGCATCGATCTCGCACATGAAACATCGATTCGGTACAGAAATACACTCGTGAGACGAGGAATCATCGAATCTGAAATAAACTCGATTGCATCGCGTTTCGGCTTGCCGATTCGGTATGTCGTATATTTGCTTTCAAATACACCGATCTCGCACAAGAAATAACGATTCGGTACAGAAATAGACTCATGAAACGAGGAATCATGAAATCTGAAATAAACTCGATCGTATCGCGATTCGGCATGCCGATTCGGTGTTTCTGCGTCTATTTCGTGTATTTGAATTCAAACGCACCGATCTCGAACAAGAAACAACGGTTCGGCACAGCAATAGACTCGTGAAACGAGGAATCATCGAATCTGAAATAAACTCGATTGTATCGCGTTTCGGCTTGCCGAATCGTTATTTCGTGTATTTGCATTCGAGTGCACCGATCTCGCACAAGAAACAAGGATTCGGTACGGAAATAGACTCGTGAGACGTGGAATCATCGAATCTGAAATAAACTCGATTGCATCGCGTTTCGGCTTGCCGATTCGGTATGTCGTATATTTGCATTCAAATGCACCGATCTCGCACAAGAAATAACGATTAGGTACAGAAATAGACTCGTGAAACGAGGAATCATGAAATCTGAAATAAACTCGATCGCATCGCGATTCGTCTTGCCGGTTCGGTGTTTCTGCGTCTATTTCGTGTATTTGCATTCAAATGCACCGATCTCGCACAAGATACAACGATTCGGCACAGCAATAGACTCGTGAAACGAGGAATCATCGAATCTGAAATAAACTCGATTGTATCGCGTTTCGGCTTGCTGAATCGTTATTTCCTGTATTTGCATTCGAGTGCACCGATCTCGCACAAGAAATAACGATTCGGTACAGAAATAGACTCGTGAAACGAGGAATCATGAAATCTGAAATAAACTCGATCGCATCGCGATTCGTCTTGCCGGTTCGGTGTTTCTGCGTCTATTTCGTGTATTTGCATTCAAATGCACCGATCTCGCACAAGATACAACGATTCGGCACAGCAATAGACTCGTGAAACGAGGAATCATCGAATCTGAAATAAACTCGATTGCATCGCGTTTCGGCTTGCCGAATCGTTATTTCGTGTATTTGCATTCGAGTGCACCGATCTCGCACAAGAAACAACGATTCGGCACAGAAATAGACTCGTGAAACGAGTAATCATCGAATCCGAAATAAACTCGATTGCATCGCGTTTCGGCTTGCCGATTCGTTATGTCGTGTATTTGCATTCAAATGCACCGATCTCGCACGAGAAACAACGATTCGGTACAGTAATATACCCGTGGAACGAGGAATCATCGAATCTGAAGTAAACTCGATTGCATCGCGTTTCGGCTTGCCGATTCGGTATGTCGTGTCTTTGCATTCAAACGCACCGATCTCGCACAAGAAACAACGATCCGGCACAGAAATAGACTCGTGAAGCGAGGAATCATCGAATCGGAACTAAACTCGATTGCATCGCGTTTCGGCTTGCCGATTCGGTATGTCGTATATTTGCATTCATATGCACCGATCTCGCACAAGAAATAACGATTCGGTACAGAAATAGACTCGTGAAACGAGGAATCATCGAATCTGAAATAAACTCAATTGCATCGCGTTTCGGCTTGCCGATTAGGTATTTCGTGTATTTGCATTCAAATGCATCGATCTCGCACATGAAACATCGATTCGGTACAGAAATACACTCGTGAGACGAGGAATCATCGAATCTGAAATAAACTCGATTGCATCGCGTTTCGGCTTGCCGATTCGGTATGTCGTATATTTGCTTTCAAATACACCGATCTCGCACAAGAAATAACGATTCGGTACAGAAATAGACTCATGAAACGAGGAATCATGAAATCTGAAATAAACTCGATCGTATCGCGATTCGGCATGCCGATTCGGTGTTTCTGCGTCTATTTCGTGTATTTGAATTCAAACGCACCGATCTCGAACAAGAAACAACGGTTCGGCACAGCAATAGACTCGTGAAACGAGGAATCATCGAATCTGAAATAAACTCGATTGCATCGCGTTTCGGCTTGCCGATTCGGTATGTCGTATATTTGCATTCAAATGCACCGATCTCGCACAAGAAATAACGATTAGGTACAGAAATAGACTCGTGAAACGAGGAATCATGAAATCTGAAATAAACTCGATCGCATCGCGATTCGTCTTGCCGGTTCGGTGTTTCTGCGTCTATGTCGTGTATTTGCATTCAAACGCACCGCTCTTGCACAAGAAATAACGATTCGGTACAGAAATAGACTCATGAAACGAGGAATCATGAAATCTGAAATAAACTCGATCGCATCGCGATTCGTCTTGCCGGTTCGGTGTTTCTGCGTCTATTTCGTGTATTTGCATTCAAATGCACCGATCTCGCACAAGATACAACGATTCGGCACAGCAATAGACTCGTGAAACGAGGAATCATCGAATCTGAAATAAACTCGATTGCATCGCGTTTCGGCTTGCCGATTCGGTATGTCGTGTATTTGCATTCAAATGCACCGATCTCGCACAAGAAACAAGGATTCGGTACAGAAATAGACTCGTGAAACGAGGAATCATCGAATCTGAAATAAACTCAATTGCATCGCGTTTCGGCTTGCCGATTCGGTATTTCGTGTATTTGCATTCAAATGCATCGATCTCGCACATGAAACAACGATTCGGTACAGAAATACACTCGTGAGACGAGGAATCATCGAATCTGAAATAAACTCGATTGCATCGCGTTTCGGCTTGCCGATTCCGTATGTCGTATATTTGCTTTCAAATGCACCGATCTCGCACAAGAAAAACGATTAGGTACAGAAATAGACTCGTGAAACGAGGAATCATGAAATCTGAAATAAACTCGATCGCATCGCGATTCGTCTTGCCGGTTCGGTGTTTCTGCGTCTATTTCGTGTATTTGCATTCAAATGCACCGATCTCGCACAAGATACAACGATTCGGCACAGCAATAGACTCGTGAAACGAGGAATCATCGAATCTGAAATAAACTCGATTGCATCGCGTTTCGGCTTGCCGAATCGTTATTTCGTGTATTTGCATTCGAGTGCACCGATCTCGCACAAGAAACAACGATTCGGCACAGAAATAGACTCGTGAAACGAGTAATCATCGAATCCGAAATAAACTCGATTGCATCGCGTTTCGGCTTGCCGATTCGTTATGTCGTGTATTTGCATTCAAATGCACCGATCTCGCACGAGAAACAACGATTCGGTACAGTAATATACCCGTGGAACGAGGAATCATCGAATCTGAAGTAAACTCGATTGCATCGCGTTTCGGCTTGCCGATTCGGTATGTCGTGTCTTTGCATTCAAACGCACCGATCTCGCACAAGAAACAACGATCCGGCACAGAAATAGACTCGTGAAGCGAGGAATCATCGAATCGGAACTAAACTCGATTGCATCGCGTTTCGGCTTGCCGATTCGGTATGTCGTATATTTGCATTCATATGCACCGATCTCGCACAAGAAATAACGATTCGGTACAGAAATAGACTCGTGAAACGAGGAATCATCGAATCTGAAATAAACTCAATTGCATCGCGTTTCGGCTTGCCGATTAGGTATTTCGTGTATTTGCATTCAAATGCATCGATCTCGCACATGAAACATCGATTCGGTACAGAAATACACTCGTGAGACGAGGAATCATCGAATCTGAAATAAACTCGATTGCATCGCGTTTCGGCTTGCCGATTCGGTATGTCGTATATTTGCTTTCAAATACACCGATCTCGCACAAGAAATAACGATTCGGTACAGAAATAGACTCATGAAACGAGGAATCATGAAATCTGAAATAAACTCGATCGTATCGCGATTCGGCATGCCGATTCGGTGTTTCTGCGTCTATTTCGTGTATTTGAATTCAAACGCACCGATCTCGAACAAGAAACAACGGTTCGGCACAGCAATAGACTCGTGAAACGAGGAATCATCGAATCTGAAATAAACTCGATTGCATCGCGTTTCGGCTTGCCGATTCGGTATGTCGTATATTTGCATTCAAATGCACCGATCTCGCACAAGAAATAACGATTAGGTACAGAAATAGACTCGTGAAACGAGGAATCATGAAATCTGAAATAAACTCGACCGCATCGCGATTCGTCTTGCCGGTTCGGTGTTTCTGCGTCTATGTCGTGTATTTGCATTCAAACGCACCGCTCTTGCACAAGAAATAACGATTCGGTACAGAAATAGACTCATGAAACGAGGAATCATGAAATCTGAAATAAACTCGATCGCATCGCGATTCGTCTTGCCGGTTCGGTGTTTCTGCGTCTATTTCGTGTATTTGCATTCAAATGCACCGATCTCGCACAAGATACAACGATTCGGCACAGCAATAGACTCGTGAAACGAGGAATCATCGAATCTGAAATAAACTCGATTGCATCGCGTTTCGGCTTGCCGATTCGGTATGTCGTGTATTTGCATTCAAATGCACCGATCTCGCACAAGAAACAAGGATTCGGTACAGAAATAGACTCGTGAAACGAGGAATCATCGAATCTGAAATAAACTCAATTGCATCGCGTTTCGGCTTGCCGATTCGGTATTTCGTGTATTTGCATTCAAATGCATCAATCTCGCACATGAAACAACGATTCGGTACAGAAATACACTCGTGAGACGAGGAATCATCGAATCTGAAATAAACTCGATTGCATCGCGTTTCGGCTTGCCGATTCGGTATGTCGTATATTTGCTTTCAAATGCACCGATCTCGCACAAGAAATAACGATTAGGTACAGAAATAGACTCGTGAAACGAGGAATCATGAAATCTGAAATAAACTCGATCGCATCGCGATTCGTCTTGCCGGTTCGGTGTTTCTGCGTCTATTTCGTGTATTTGCATTCAAATGCACCGATCTCGCACAAGATACAACGATTCGGCACAGCAATAGACTCGTGAAACGAGGAATCATCGAATCTGAAATAAACTCGATTGCATCGCGTTTCGGCTTGCCGAATCGTTATTTCGTGTATTTGCATTCGAGTGCACCGATCTCGCACAAGAAACAACGATTCGGCACAGAAATAGACTCGTGTGTCACGAGCCGGAGTGGGGTACACTCTGGCTGCGAGCAATAATAAAATTTAAAACGGGGACGACCTGTGATCCACGCGGCCCGTACGTCCGCGTCTAATCCTGGCCCGAAACCGGTACGAGGGAGAAAAGGGGTAATCAACACCGCGACGAAAAAGGGGAAGGAACTTTTCTTACCTAGAATTTTTTAATAATATTTCAGGAGCATCCTTCTCCGGATGCGTACGTAACGGTCGTACAGGGGGTCTTCGATGCAGATGTCGTCTGGCACCGGCAGTGGAGGGAGGACCACCTTGACCTTGAAGAGACCGTGGAGGAGGACCCGCCTGTTCTCGTAGGAGACCACGTAGATCGACGTGGGGGAAAGTAGCCTGTCCGTGACGATCCTTGGACGGCTCGTTGGAGAATCTGGACCAGTGAGATCGATCACTGGAATTTCAGTGGAGGCGCAGGTGTCGTCCTTGGAGGCGCCGATACGTTCCGCGTGCGAGGCGTGCCCGTTTCGCGCGCTGGTATTTCCTTCCGGCACGTCTGGTACGACGCATGGAACGCGGTGGAAGGAAATGGAGGGGGAAAGAAGGTGAATTCGATATGCGCGACACGCGGAAAAATAGTTAAGAACACTAATTAATTGTCTTCTTGTTTCTAGGTTCCTTCATTCGTTGGCGCGGGTCAGCATTTGAGAATACCGTCCTCGCCCTGAGAACGACCGTCTGGAACGTTGCAACAATAACACAAAACTAAGATGGTCTTTTTGAGACACAATTCTTTCGTTCACTGGAGCAGATCAGCATTCGAAAATACCGTCCTCTCCCGGAGTGAGAGAATGTGAGACCGAGAGCACTGTCACTAAATAATGTTAACGGCTGAGGAATCGAGTGAATAAAAAGGAAAGAGATCGACGAATTAGAAGAGGAAAAGAATAATCAATTAAAGAAAACAAAACGAAACGACTTTGTAATATAATAACGAAAATAAAGAAATAATACAGTATTATGTGAAATAATAATAATAATAATAATAATAATGTATTGACGAATAATTATACGCTAACTATGAACTAAAATAATAATAATATTGTACAAAAAGGAAAATGTAATTATTGCACGTGGCGAAATGAAATAAAGAATGTACGAGTAATATAGCGTGTAATTATTTAACAAATGAGGTTAGACTTAGATTAGAATTAAGAAATCAAAATCGTAGAATATAGAATTAGTATTAAGATTTAGAATTAGAATTAGAATTGGAATTTGGAATTAGAAGGGAAAATTGTGGGGAACGAAACTAGCACTTTCACGGAGATTTAGAATAATTTTCACTGAACGACGTTAACTGAACGCTATGCGAATCCGAACTGAGAGAGTAATTATAATACTGATTTTTACTATACGCTTGGCGAACCCGAACTGAGAGTAATTAATAACTAACGAACTGTACTGTAGGCGAACCCGAACTGAGAGAGAACTGAGAATAATTATAATACTGATTTTTACTATACGCTTGGCGAACCCGAACTGAGAGAGTGGAGCATCGCGCGGCTGTTATTTATAGCCAGAGCGCGGACCTCTGAAATTTGCTTGTTGCTAGGCGAAAACACGTGGTCGTTATATAACATAGGTCGGTTATAGGATTCGCAATGCCTGTTGCTAGGCGAAAACACGTGGCCGTTACGTAACGTGGTTACATAATCGCTCGCTGAACGATTACGTAAGAGGCACGTGCTTTTCGTATTCGAATATATAATTATCAATTATCTCTCTTAGAATTATATAATATATCAATGAATATCGGAAATGATTACGGTTAACGATTTTGATATTAATTGATACGAATTTTGTACCTTTAACTGATATTATGAAATTTCAGTTATTATTGATTAAGTATTCCTTATGTCTAGGTATCTCACTATTGCATATATATGTATTTATGTAATTATTCTTTGTTATAAGTTGAATTAGTATATATAATTGATAATTATTTACAGATGCGGTGGCTTCTGACTAGAGTTGAAAAATGCGAAGGTACGGTGTGTACGTAGCTTTACCTTTTCCTTCGTTCAGTGGAGAATGCATAGGCGTAACTATTAATTATTCGTAATTAATAGTTATTCGAAATTAGTTTGAATTCCAGAAGGTAAATTAATTATAGTTAAGCGACTATAATTAATTTAACGGTTTTTCGTTATTTAAATGAATGCGTTCAGTGATAGTTTCGTTGGATTGGGTTTTGCTTATGATAAACGTGTTTGTGTTACAGAGTCTGTGTGCTTATAATTATTTTATCTGAAATTATTTTGTTCGGCGACTATTTTTGTAATGATCTATAAATAATTTCAGATGGCAAGAGCGAGAAAGAAGTAACAAGAATTAAACATTTTGAAGAAATTGGAGGGGCAAAACCATTGGCGTAGATAACAGGTAAGTGAATTTTATGTAATTATTGTTGATTTGCATAGTATAATTAATAATAAATATTCTTTCAGGTTTCGACGGTTATACTGAGTGACTCAAAGGTAATGTATGAATTGTACAGGTAGTTCCAAGGGTTATTGCCATGTATACAGGTTGTTCCAAAGGTGACTTCTTGCGGTCGCTCGTGCATTACGAAGATCTTGGTAAGTATTATCGTTAAATGTGTAATCGTTAATAATTCTAAGTACATTGTTATTTTTAGGGGGCGGGGCTAAGAGAGCGGTTAGGTATCTCGTTAAGTGCAGAATTGTCCAGAGACTTTTCGTGCGGGTTTCGCATTATAAGTTCGTGGACTCTCGAGTAGGCGGCTGCGTGCAAGTTGTCCAGAGACGTAGGCGGCTGTTGTACGAGCTGGCTCACGCGAGCCGACGTCACACTATAGCGCGTTTCAAAAGTAATGATTGATTATTCTATTTTCAGGTGAGGTGCGACGCGGGCAGAACTCTACAGGATGAACCAAAGGTAATACATAAACTTATTTTCATATCTATATTGAGCGTTTCAAGAATTAATATTAATTTTAACCTTTCAGGTTAAATCAAACGTTGGTGAATTTGAGCCAACGTCACACGTGAGACGTGGAATCATCGAATCTGAAATAAACTCGATTGCATCGCGTTTCGGCTTGCCGATTCGGTATGTCGTATATTTGCATTCAAATGCACCGATCTCGCACAAGAAATAACGATTCGGTACAGAAATAGACTCGTGAAACGAGGAATCATGAAATCTGAAATAAACTCGATCGCATCGCGATTCGTCTTGCCGGTTCGGTGTTTCTGCGTCTATTTCGTGTATTTGCATTCAAATGCACCGATCTCGCACAAGATACAACGATTCGGCACAGCAATAGACTCGTGAAACGAGGAATCATCGAATCTGAAATAAACTCGATTGCATCGCGTTTCGGCTTGCCGAATCGTTATTTCGTGTATTTGCATTCGAGTGCACCGATCTCGCACAAGAAACAACGATTCGGCACAGAAGTAGACTCGTGAAACGAGTAATCATCGAATCCGAAATAAACTCGATTGCATCGCGTTTCGGCTTGCCGATTCGTTATGTCGTGTATTTGCATTCAAATGCACCGATCTCGCACAAGAAACAACGATTCGGTACAGTAATATACCCGTGGAACGAGGAATCATCGAATCTGAAGTAAACTCGATTGCATCGCGTTTCGGCTTGCCGATTCGGTATGTCGTGTCTTTGCATTCAAACGCACCGATCTCGCACAAGAAACAACGATCCGGCACAGAAATAGACTCGTGAAGCGAGGAATCATCGAATCGGAACTAAACTCGATTGCATCGCGTTTCGGCTTGCCGATTCGGTATGTCGTATATTTGCATTCATATGCACCGATCTCGCACAAGAAATAACGATTCGGTACAGAAATAGACTCGTGAAACGAGGTATCATCGAATCTGAAATAAACTCAATTGCATCGCGTTTCGGCTTGCCGATTAGGTATTTCGTGTATTTGCATTCAAATGCATCGATCTCGCACATGAAACATCGATTCGGTACAGAAATACACTCGTGAGACGAGGAATCATCGAATCTGAAATAAACTCGATTGCATCGCGTTTCGGCTTGCCGATTCGGTATGTCGTATATTTGCTTTCAAATGCACCGATCTCGCACAAGAAATAACGATTCGGTACAGAAATAGACTCATGAAACGAGGAATCATGAAATCTGAAATAAACTCGATCGTATCGCGATTCGGCATGCCGATTCGGTATGTCGTGTATTTGCATTCAAAGGCACCGATCTCGCACAAGAAACAAGGATTCGGTACAGAAATAGACTCGTGAAACAAGGAATCATCGAATCTGAAATAAACTCAATTGCATCGCGTTTCGGCTTGCCGATTCGGTATTTCGTGTATTTGCATTCAAATGCATCGATCTCGCACATGAAACAACGATTCGGTACAGAAATACACTCGTGAGACGAGGAATCATCGAATCTGAAATAAACTCGATTGCATCGCGTTTCGGCTTGCCGATTCGGTATGTCGTATATTTGCTTTCAAATGCACCGATCTCGCACAAGAAATAACGATTCGGTACAGAAATAGACTCATGAAACGAGGAATCATGAAATCTGAAATAAACTCGATCGTATCGCGATTCGGCATGCCGATTCGGTGTTTCTGCGTCTATTTCGTGTATTTGAATTCAAACGCACCGATCTCGAACAAGAAACAACGGTTCGGCACAGCAATAGACTCGTGAAACGAGGAATCATCGAATCTGAAATAAACTCGATTGTATCGCGTTTCGGCTTGCCGAATCGTTATTTCGTGTATTTGCATTCGAGTGCACCGATCTCGCACAAGAAACAGGGATTCGGTACAGAAATAGACTCGTGAGACGTGGAATCATCGAATCTGAAATAAACTCGATTGCATCGCGTTTCGGCTTGCCGATTCGGTATGTCGTATATCTGCATTCAAATGCACCGATCTCGCACAAGAAACAAGGATTCGGTACAGAAATAGACTCGTGAAACGAGGAATCATCGAATCTGAAATAAACTCAATTGCATCGCGTTTCGGCTTGCCGATTCGGTATTTCGTGTATTTGCATTCAAATGCATCGATCTCGCACATGAAACAACGATTCGGTACAGCAATAGACTCGTGAAACGAGGAATCATCGAATCCGAAATAAACTCGATTGCATCGCGTTTCGGCTTGCCGATTCGGTATGTCGTATATTTGCATTCATATGCACCGATCTCGCACAAGAAATAACGATTCGGTACAGAAATAGACTCATGAAACGAGGAATCATGAAATCTGAAATAAACTCGATCGCATCGCGATCCGGCATGCCGATTCGGTGTTTCTGCGTCTATTTCGTGTATTTGAATTCAAACGCACCGATCTCGAACAAGAAACAACGGTTCGGCACAGCAATAGACTCGTGAAACGAGGAATCATCGAATCTGAAATAAACTCGATTGCATCGCGTTTCGGCTTGCCGAATCGTTATTTCGTGTATTTGCATTCGAGTGCACCGATCTCGCACAAGAAACAACGATTCGGCTCAGAAATAGACTCGTGAAACGAGTAATCATCGAATCCGAAATAAACTCGATTGAATCGCGTTTCGGCTTGCCGATTCGGTATGTCGTGAATTTGCATTCAAATGCACCGATCTCGCACAAGAAACAAGGATTCGGTACAGAAATAGACTCGTGAAACGAGGAATCATCGAATCTGAAGTAAACTCAATTGCATCGCGTTTCGGCTTGCCGATTCGGTATTTCGTGTATTTGCATTCAAATGCATTGATCTCGCACATGAAACAACGATTCGGTACAGAAATACACTCGTGAGACGAGGAATCATCGAATCTGAAATAAACTCGATTGCATCGCGTTTCGGCATGCCGGTTCGGTGTTTCTGCGTCTATTTCGTGTATTTGCATTCAAATGCACCGATCTCGCACAAGAAACAACGATTCGGCACAGAAATAGACTCGTGAAACGAGTGATCATCGAATCCGAAATAAACTCGATTGCATCGCGTTTCGGCTTGCCGATTCGTTATGTCGTGTATTTGCATTCAAATGCACCGATCTCGCACAAGAAACAACGATTCGGTACAGTAATATACCCGTGGAACGAGGAATCATCGAATCTGAAGTAAACTCGATTGCATCGCGTTTCGGCTTGCCGATTCGTTATGTCGTGTATTTGCATTCAAATGCACCGATCTCGCACAAGAAACAACGATTCGGTACAGTAATATACCCGTGGAACGAGGAATCATCGAATCTGAAGTAAACTCGATTGCATCGCGTTTCGGCTTGCCGATTCGGTATGTCGTGTCTTTGCATTCAAACGCACCGATCTCGCACAAGAAACAACGATCCGGCACAGAAATAGACTCGTGAAGCGAGGAATCATCGAATCGGAACTAAACTCGATTAGATCGCGTTTCGGCTTGCCGATTCGGTATGTCGTATATTTGCATTCATATGCACCGATCTCGCACAAGAAATAACGATTCGGTACAGAAATAGACTCGTGAAACGAGGTATCATCGAATCTGAAATAAACTCAATTGCATCGCGTTTCGGCTTGCCGATTACGTATTTCGTGTATTTGCATTCAAATGCATCGATCTCGCACATGAAACATCGATTCGGTATAGAAATACACTCGTGAAACGAGGAATCATCGAATCTGAAATAAACTCGATTGCATCGCGTTTCGGCTTGCCGATTCGGTATGTCGTATATTTGCTTTCAAATGCACCGATCTCGCACAAGAAATAACGATTCGGTACAGAAATAGACTCATGAAACGAGGAATCATGAAATCTGAGATAAACTCGATCGTATCGCGATTCGGCATGCCGATTCGGTGTTTCTGCGTCTATTTCGTGTATTTGAATTCAAACGCACCGATCTCGAACAAGAAACAACGGTTCGGCACAGCAATAGACTCGTGAAACGAGGAATCATCGAATCTGAAATAAACTCGATTGCATCGCGTTTCGGCTTGCCGATTCGGTATGTCGTATATTTGCATTCAAATGCACCGATCTCGCACAAGAAACAACGATTCGGCACAGAAATAGACTCGTGAAACGAGTAATCATCGAATCCGAAATAAACTCGATTGCATCGCGTTTCGGCTTGCCGATTCGGTATGTCGTGAATTTGCATTCAAATGCACCGATCTCGCACAAGAAACAAGGATTCGGTACAGAAATAGACTCGTGAAACGAGGAATCATCGAATCTGAAGTAAACTCAATTGCATCGCGTTTCGGCTTGCCGATTCGGTATTTCGTGTATTTGCATTCAAATGCATTGATCTCGCACATGAAACAACGATTCGGTACAGAAATACACTCGTGAGACGAGGAATCATCGAATCTGAAATAAACTCGATTGCATCGCGTTTCGGCTTGCCGATTCGGTATGTCGTATATTTGCATTCAAATGCACCGATCTCGCACAAGAAATAACGATTCGGTACAGAAATAGACTCATGAAACGAGGAATCATGAAATCTGAAATAAACTCGATCGTATCGCGATTCGGCATGCCGATTCGGTGTTTCTGCGTCTATTTCGTGTATTTGAATTCAAACGCACCGATCTCCAACAAGAATCAACGGTTCGGCACAGCAATAGACTCGTGAAACGAGGAATCATCGAATCTGAAATAAACTCGATTGTATCGCGTTTCGGCTTGCCGAATCGTTATTTCGTGTATTTGCATTCGAGTGCACCGATCTCGCACAAGAAACAAGGATTCGGTACAGAAATAGACTCGTGAGACGTGGAATCATCGAATCTGAAATAAACTCGATTGCATCGCGTTTCGGCTTGCCGATTCGGTATGTCGTATATTTGCTTTCAAATGCACCGATCTCGCACAAGAAATAACGATTCGGTACAGAAATAGACTCATGAAACGAGGAATCATGAAATCTGAAATAAACTCGATCGTATCGCGATTCGGCATGCCGATTCGGTGTTTCTGCGTCTATTTCGTGTATTTGAATTCAAACGCACCGATCTCGAACAAGAAACAACGGTTCGGCACAGCAATAGACTCGTGAAACGAGGAATCATCGAATCTGAAATAAACTCGATTGTATCGCGTTTCGGCTTGCCGAATCGTTATTTCGTGTATTTGCATTCGAGTGCACCGATCTCGCACAAGAAACAAGGATTCGGTACAGAAATAGACTCGTGAGACGTGGAATCATCGAATCTGAAATAAACTCGATTGCATCGCGTTTCGGCTTGCCGATTCGGTATGTCGTATATTTGCTTTCAAATGCACCGATCTCGCACAAGAAATAACGATTCGGTACAGAAATAGACTCATGAAACGAGGAATCATGAAATCTGAAATAAACTCGATCGTATCGCGATTCGGCATGCCGATTCGGTGTTTCTGCGTCTATTTCGTGTATTTGAATTCAAACGCACCGATCTCGAACAAGAAACAACGGTTCGGCACAGCAATAGACTCGTGAAACGAGGAATCATCGAATCTGAAATAAACTCGATTGTATCGCGTTTCGGCTTGCCGAATCGTTATTTCGTGTATTTGCATTCGAGTGCCCCGATCTCGCACAAGAAACAAGGATTCGGTACAGAAATAGACTCGTGTGTCACGAGCCGGAGTGGGGTACACTCTGGCTGCGAGCAATAATAAAATTTAAAACGGGGACGACCTGTGATCCACGCGGCCCGTACGTCCGCGTCTAATCCTGGCCCGAAACCGGTACGAGGGAGAAAAGGGGTAATCAACACCGCGACGAAAAAGGGGGAGGAACTTTTCTTACCTAGAATTTTTTAATAATATTTCAGGAGCATCCTTCTCCGGATGCGTACGTAACGGTCGTACAGGGGGTCTTCGATGCAGATGTCGTCTGGCACCGGCAGTGGAGGGAGGACCACCTTGACCTTGAAGAGACCGTGGAGGAGGACCCGCCTGTTCTCGTAGGAGACCACGTAGATCGACGTGGGGGAAAGTAGCCTGTCCGTGACGATCCTTGGACGGCTCGTTGGAGAATCTGGACCAGTGAGATCGATCACTGGAATTTCAGTGGAGGCGCAGGTGTCGTCCTTGGAGGCGCCGATACGTTCCGCGTGCGAGGCGTGCCCGTTTCGCGCGCTGGTATTTCCTTCCGGCACGTCTGGTACGACGCATGGAACGCGGTGGAAGGAAATGGAGGGGGAAAGAAGGTGAATTCGATATGCGCGACACGCGGAAAAATAGTTAAGAACACTAATTAATTGTCTTCTTGTTTCTAGGTTCCTTCATTCGTTGGCGCGGGTCAGCATTTGAGAATACCGTCCTCGCCCTGAGAACGACCGTCTGGAACGTTGCAACAATAACACAAAACTAAGATGGTCTTTTTGAGACACAATTCTTTCGTTCACTGGAGCAGATCAGCATTCGAAAATACCGTCCTCTCCCGGAGTGAGAGAATGTGAGACCGAGAGCACTGTCACTAAATAATGTTAACGGCTGAGGAATCGAGTGAATAAAAAGGAAAGAGATCGACGAATTAGAAGAGGAAAAGAATAATCAATTAAAGAAAACAAAACGAAACGACTTTGTAATATAATAACGAAAATAAAGAAATAATACAGTATTATGTGAAATAATAATAATAATAATAATAATAATGTATTGACGAATAATTATACGCTAACTATGAACTAAAATAATAATAATATTGTACAAAAAGGAAAATGTAATTATTGCACGTGGCGAAATGAAATAAAGAATGTACGAGTAATATAGCGTGTAATTATTTAACAAATGAGGTTAGACTTAGATTAGAATTAAGAAATCAAAATCGTAGAATATAGAATTAGTATTAAGATTTAGAATTAGAATTAGAATTGGAATTTGGAATTAGAAGGGAAAATTGTGGGGAACGAAACTAGCACTTTCACGGAGATTTAGAATAATTTTCACTGAACGACGTTAACTGAACGCTATGCGAATCCGAACTGAGAGAGTAATTATAATACTGATTTTTACTATACGCTTGGCGAACCCGAACTGAGAGTAATTAATAACTAACGAACTGTACTGTAGGCGAACCCGAACTGAGAGAGAACTGAGAATAATTATAATACTGATTTTTACTATACGCTTGGCGAACCCGAACTGAGAGAGTGGAGCATCGCGCGGCTGTTATTTATAGCCAGAGCGCGGACCTCTGAAATTTGCTTGTTGCTAGGCGAAAACACGTGGTCGTTATATAACATAGGTCGGTTATAGGATTCGCAATGCCTGTTGCTAGGCGAAAACACGTGGCCGTTACGTAACGTGGTTACATAATCGCTCGCTGAACGATTACGTAAGAGGCACGTGCTTTTCGTATTCGAATATATAATTATCAATTATCTCTCTTAGAATTATATAATATATCAATGAATATCGGAAATGATTACGGTTAACGATTTTGATATTAATTGATACGAATTTTGTACCTTTAACTGATATTATGAAATTTCAGTTATTATTGATTAAGTATTCCTTATGTCTAGGTATCTCACTATTGCATATATATGTATTTATGTAATTATTCTTTGTTATAAGTTGAATTAGTATATATAATTGATAATTATTTACAGATGCGGTGGCTTCTGACTAGAGTTGAAAAATGCGAAGGTACGGTGTGTACGTAGCTTTACCTTTTCCTTCGTTCAGTGGAGAATGCATAGGCGTAACTATTAATTATTCGTAATTAATAGTTATTCGAAATTAGTTTGAATTCCAGAAGGTAAATTAATTATAGTTAAGCGACTATAATTAATTTAACGGTTTTTCGTTATTTAAATGAATGCGTTCAGTGATAGTTTCGTTGGATTGGGTTTTGCTTATGATAAACGTGTTTGTGTTACAGAGTCTGTGTGCTTATAATTATTTTATCTGAAATTATTTTGTTCGGCGACTATTTTTGTAATGATCTATAAATAATTTCAGATGGCAAGAGCGAGAAAGAAGTAACAAGAATTAAACATTTTGAAGAAATTGGAGGGGCAAAACCATTGGCGTAGATAACAGGTAAGTGAATTTTATGTAATTATTGTTGATTTGCATAGTATAATTAATAATAAATATTCTTTCAGGTTTCGACGGTTATACTGAGTGACTCAAAGGTAATGTATGAATTGTACAGGTAGTTCCAAGGGTTATTGCCATGTATACAGGTTGTTCCAAAGGTGACTTCTTGCGGTCGCTCGTGCATTACGAAGATCTTGGTAAGTATTATCGTTAAATGTGTAATCGTTAATAATTCTAAGTACATTGTTATTTTTAGGGGGCGGGGCTAAGAGAGCGGTTAGGTATCTCGTTAAGTGCAGAATTGTCCAGAGACTTTTCGTGCGGGTTTCGCATTATAAGTTCGTGGACTCTCGAGTAGGCGGCTGCGTGCAAGTTGTCCAGAGACGTAGGCGGCTGTTGTACGAGCTGGCTCACGCGAGCCGACGTCACACTATAGCGCGTTTCAAAAGTAATGATTGATTATTCTATTTTCAGGTGAGGTGCGACGCGGGCAGAACTCTACAGGATGAACCAAAGGTAATACATAAACTTATTTTCATATCTATATTGAGCGTTTCAAGAATTAATATTAATTTTAACCTTTCAGGTTAAATCAAACGTTGGTGAATTTGAGCCAACGTCACACGTGAGACGTGGAATCATCGAATCTGAAATAAACTCGATTGCATCGCGTTTCGGCTTGCCGATTCGGTATGTCGTATATTTGCATTCAAATGCACCGATCTCGCACAAGAAATAACGATTCGGTACAGAAATAGACTCGTGAAACGAGGAATCATGAAATCTGAAATAAACTCGATCGCATCGCGATTCGTCTTGCCGGTTCGGTGTTTCTGCGTCTATTTCGTGTATTTGCATTCAAATGCACCGATCTCGCACAAGATACAACGATTCGGCACAGCAATAGACTCGTGAAACGAGGAATCATCGAATCTGAAATAAACTCGATTGCATCGCGTTTCGGCTTGCCGAATCGTTATTTCGTGTATTTGCATTCGAGTGCACCGATCTCGCACAAGAAACAACGATTCGGCACAGAAGTAGACTCGTGAAACGAGTAATCATCGAATCCGAAATAAACTCGATTGCATCGCGTTTCGGCTTGCCGATTCGTTATGTCGTGTATTTGCATTCAAATGCACCGATCTCGCACAAGAAACAACGATTCGGTACAGTAATATACCCGTGGAACGAGGAATCATCGAATCTGAAGTAAACTCGATTGCATCGCGTTTCGGCTTGCCGATTCGG
>CAXAAD010000289.1:0-58484 GCA_963966675.1 Lasioglossum calceatum | reverse complement strand
GATGTTAAAATAACTAAAAAAGAAAAATCTAAGAACACAGGGGTTAGATTGCTTTCTGATAGACTACAGATCGAGAAAGTGAAAGAGAAGTATTCGAATATTGTCAAAAACACCGAGAAATACTTGACTCCGAAAATTACACTTTACGATGTTATAAAAAACCTAGACAAAACTGAAACTTTAATAATAAAAGAAAATGAAAATGTTGATGTTAAAAATGTAAAAGCAAATACTCTAGTACAATTCACAGATCACAAATTAAACGTTGAAACTATTTTAAGTGACCTGATCAGCATGACTGAGAAGAACCTATCAGTCTCGAACAAAATTTCTCAATATCTAGATGGAAATAAATCTACAATTAAAGCAGCCGAAACACTTTTCCAATCCACTCATAAACTAGCTAAAAAACTACGTAGAGCCGTCGGGGACCTGAAACGCGAATATTCTGCTCTTACCGATATCCAATCTACACAAGCTGCTGAAAAAAGTATGGCTCCTCCTCCGTTGAAACCGCTACCTGAGAAAAAAGACAAAATTAGTCAAACGGAAAACATACAAATAATTGAAATACCTAGAAAATCGCGAGCGAAACGTAGAACAGATCAAGATAATAATAAGAACAATAATCAAATCTTACCTAAAAAATCAAGAACCGATGACTCCGAAAACACCTTCATTGAGACGGACGACTCTATGTCGGTGTGGACCGATCAAAACAGCGTTGTTTTACCGACTTCATATGCACAGGCAGTAACAAACAGAGAAAAAAGTAAATTACCTAAAAGATACAGTCCGAAACAAAACAGGAAGAATAATGACACGTATACTTCTACGGATGATGACAGCAACGATCCAGATCGTATTCTTAGCAGCGTTGCCCAAGAGATCACGAGGGTACTCAAACCGTTGCTAAACCGTAAAAAGAAATCCAAGATGAAAAGCAGCGAACCTGAAACAGAAAGATATGTAAATATAACTGAAAAAAAGAAAAAGGATTTAATCGAAGAAAGAGATAACTACACGTTAATTGAAAGAAGAAAGAGAATTTCGGATAAAAGAATACAAAAAGGTCAGATACCTGCCTCGGCTCCTATCGAGATCTCTAAAGTAGCACGACCGCGCTGGACCGTTCCACGCTCCGACGCGATTGTGATCAAAGTGAAAAATAATGACGAGTTTCAAACAGCTTATGCTGATATATGCAAAAAGGTTGAGGACATCAGCACCATAAAAAGGGCAAGAAAAACTCGAACAGGTCAATTGCTGATCGAATTAAACCCGAACAGCGACATCGAGGCACTGAAATCCAAGATAGATAGCTCTCTCTCTAAAAAGCAAGATTTGAGAATTCTGCAAAGAATGTTCGACCTAGAAATTAAAGATCTGGATCCTCTAATCCAAAAGGAGGAGATCCTCCAAACACTTGTTAATACCTTGAAGTTAAAGCCCGAAGAGATGAGATTGAAAGTCTTGAGAGCCACGAAACTCGGGAATCAGATGGCCGTGATCGAAATCCCATTAAAGTACCTGAAGCAGATCGCATCGCAGGACAAAATTAGAATTGGCCTAACGTACGTCAAACTGACCCCAATGCCGCAGATGCTGAAGTGCTTCAAGTGCCATGCAATGGGGCACTTCAGCACCAACTGTAGAACGGTCACGAGAGACAACAAGAGATGTCGAAAGTGCCATGAAGACGGTCATGACGTTAATGACTGTCTTTCACCTAAACCCAGATGCTTGGACTGTGAAAGAGAGGGTTTATATAAAGAACACCTGATCTGCACAATGGCTTGCCCTTTATTTAGAAAAAAGATCAAATTTCTGAAAGAGGATTTCGATAAGTACATTAAAAGTATCAATAATGAAAATATTACAAATTAATTGCAATCATTGTCGGAACGCACAGAGTCTTCTGGATCAAACGGTCTCCATCAACAAGATCGACGTAGTATGCCTACAAGAACCGTTCAGAACTCAGAAACGTTGGTTATCATCCAGAGATAAAAAAGCGGCAATAAACATAATTAATAAGAACATTAAAATACCTTTAAACAGAGTTATCAGAGGTGACTTCTTTATTGGTTTCCAAACGGACTATATGACACTAGTCAACTGTTACATTTCGCCCAACTGTAGAAACAAGATCTTCTTCTTGAAGTGCTTGGATGACCTAAAAATAAGAAGAAGAGAATGGAAGAATCCAGTGATTCTGTTAGGTGACTTCAATGGTAGATCTGTTGACTTTGGTGATACAGTTACTAACCTACGAGGAGCTGCTCTGAACACATGCATATACAGCATGGAGTTGTATCCCGTCTCGATCAATGGCAGCGATCTTACCTTCCATCGTAGTAACGGGAAATCCAAGGTGGATATAATCTGTGCCAGTAGGACGATTCATAACAAAATTACAAGCATAGTGGATAATTCAGATAACTTCTCGGACCACAAAAATTGTATTCACACAATAAACTTTAAAAAGAATAAAATGTATAAAAAATATTGTAAGCAAAACATAACATGGCGCTGGAACACAAAATCAATCGAACCTGAAATATTCATAAACACTTTTAACAAACTTAACGAATCTATAAATTGGAACACACTAGACGAAAATCAAATAAATACTTACTTTAAAAACATCCACAAGACATGCAAAATAACAATGAAGAAAGCATATAATTACCATACTCACCAAGAGAATCACTGGTGGAATTCTGAAGTCGCCGCTCTTCGTGATGAAGTGATCTCGGCCCGTCGTTGTCTGCAGAGGAAACGCAAGAGACATCTTCCCTGTGAACCTGAAAAAGAAAAATACAAAGAATTAAATAAAAAATTAAAATTTAAGATAAATGATAGTAAGAAATTGCAATGGAAGAATTTCATTGACCTGCTTAAAGAAGATCCTTAGGGCAAGCCCTATAAGATAATAATGAGGTCTATAAAGAATAAAACACCGACACCGCTACTGGAATCTGATGACGCAGAAAAGATCTTGTGCCAGTTATTCCCTAGAGAAACAAAACCGCTTATATACGATGTGTTTAGTGCTGATAATCGCAGTGTCACCGTCGGTGAAGGCGAGATGTCGATCATTGCTGATTCTATAAAAACTAGAAAGGCCTCCGGCCCAGATAACTTACCTCCATGCATAATAAAGCTTATTATGAGAAACGACCTGAAAAGATTGACTCAGATCTATAATAAATGCATCGATTTGAATTACATACCTTCAAACTGGAAACAACCCAGAGTTATCTTGATTCGGAAAAACAACGATGTAGCGAACAACGAGCCGTCGAACTTTAGACCGATATGCATCGGAAATTGTACAAACAAAGTATTTGAAAAGATATTAGAAACCAAAATACTGGATCACTTGGGTTCGCCAGCATTCCACCCCAACCAATGGGGATTCTGCAGAGGGAGATCCACTCTGGGTGCCCTCGACATTGTTAGAAACTTTATAGTAGAAACCAAACAAAAAAATAAATTCGGAATTCTAGTTAGCCTAGATATCCGAAATGCGTTTAACAGCCTGAATTGGCACAATATCTTTGAAGTATTAAAAACACGAAACTTTCCCGAACACTTGCAAAACTTGATACAAACCTACTTTAAAAACAGAACGATACAATACAGCGCAATAGATAAAAACATTAAAATAAGTACAGAAAAAGGTGTTCCGCAGGGGTCCGTCATATCTCCGATCCTTTGGAACATGATATATGACGGACTCCTGTCACTTGACTACCCGAGTGACGTGCGTATATTGGCCTATGCCGATGATATCGCGGTGTTTGCTGCACGTAAAAGACTAAAAGACCTTATAAAGATTATCGAAAAATCTATAAACCTCATTATTGCTCCGTGGCTGGTAGCCAAAGGCCTGGAACTGGCCCCGCATAAAACAAAATATATATTTACTAATAAAAAGACTATCCCAAATAACTTTCAGTTAAACATACTAAATAAACGTCTCCCACCGAACGATAAACTAAAATATTTAGGACTGTATTTCGACAAAAGCGATCACTTCTTTAATCATATTGATTACATTACGGACAAAACATATAAAGTTCTAGGTATACTTACCATGCTAATGATGAATCGAGGTGGTCCCACCTTCGCGGGTAGGAAGATGTACTACAATGTACTGGTATCTATAATCAGCTACGCCTGTCCCGTATGGTCGAACAAAGCGTTAACCTTCAATAGAAACGTGTTGAAAATCGCCAAGGCACAGAGAATGGGCCTAAACAGGATGGCTTGCGCGTATCGTTCGGCCTCCAGATACGGCCTATGTGTTATCACTGGGTACTTACCGTTGGAACAAGAGTTGGAAAAAAGATGCCAATTATACAAAATAAAAGTTAAATATAAAATTAACGACAATGACGATGAAAATATAAGAATAGTTAAAAAACACAATTTAGAAACAATAGGTGAAACAATAGAACAAAATTCTTGGTTAAACTGGATGTCTGTTTGGAACGGTTACACTCAGTCTATTTGGACTCATAAACTCATCCCGGATCCTTGGTCCTGGAAAGAAAGAAAATTTGGAGCGTTAAATTTCCGACTCACACAAATTCTGACCGGTCATGGGGTCTTTGGATCTTACCTTCGCCGTATCCGCAGGGCCGAATCCGATAATTGCTGGTGGTGTAACGACACTCGTGATGACCCGGAACATACGCTGCTTCGGTGTGAGAGATGGGAACCTCTCAGAACAACATTAAATATAGACCTGGAAGAAGATTTATCTGTGGAAAACTTTCAGAAGTTAATTCTAAAAAATCCCGACAAAATTGGAGAAAAATTAATAGATTCATTAATGATATTATGCTAGAAAAAGAAAAGTATGAAAGAATCCTGGAAAAAAGAAAAGAGAGAAGAAGAAATCGATGAGCCGTTGCAAATTGATAGACCTAAAACAGAAAAATTAAACTAATACAGGAAAAAAGAAATGATAAAGATAAATTAATTTTTAACGGGTTAATCTAATCGACAAGAACGATGCGTGGTGTTAGGAATCGAGACAGGAATCCGGGCGTAATACGAAGAGTTGGTCCCCGGATTTCTACACCGATCAACAGTCGATGTGTAGAGGGGCGGTCCATTGACCGTCCCGGGTGAGGTCAGGTTTTTAGTGGGTATGGGTACGCCGACCAACCGCGGCCCGAGCCCCACACTACCCCCTTCTGGGGTGTGCGTAATGCATTTTCCCCCTCACTCTTATAAAAAAAAAAAAAAAAGGGTCCTAGGCTCTGTGGCGCCCACAGTGGTGGCTCTGATCCACTGTTGGTCCGTTCTCTCTATTTGAGGGATGTCATAGAGCTAAATCCTCTCGCTCTACCTCCTCGTGGTGGACCCTGGGACACACTTCGGTGTGTGCTAACGGGGCGAGGGGTCGGGACTGGGTCGCAAGATGTCGGCCCGGGACCGTTTACCGCATACCGGTTGTAACCAAACTATTGTTATCCCTTGTCAATACCTTGAAAGATCAATTATAAAATTGCGGCAGACCGAACGGCACCGCTGGATAATCGCAGGAGCGGCGAACGGTTCCGTAATAGAAAAGATTCACGGCTGTGCGTGGACAATTCTGATCAGAGTCGGCAGGGCACGATACGTGGCCGTGGCAACTCTGCAGTATTCCAGACACACCCGTTATCTGCTGCTTGATCTTTCAAGCTGTTCTTGCTAACTTGATTTACAAAAAGGGTTAACTGTTTCTTAGCAATTCCAACACCGGGTTGGTTACTAGACCCGATGGATTTAGTGAACGGTTCGTGCCTCCAGGCACTGGAAAGCGGAGAGGTTTGGGCAGAGATAAATAATTGTTGGTAGACAATATCTGGTAAAATTGAGATATATTCTGTTAATTCGTTGATCTGATTGAGAACAGCTTTCGAGGTGTTACACAATGTACACAGATCGTCGTACGCGCAATCACCCTGTATTCGTATCACAACAACGATACGCCTTGAACGAAACGCGACGACCACGGACTGTAAACAGAAGCTTCCTTGCCAGGAATGTCCGCAAGAAACGGTCTAGCCTAGACGCGATCGCGGTGCTCATTCACGTGTTCGCGTAATCCGCTTCGTCGACGTTTACCTCGCGCTGCAATTTACGTCGACAATTACTCGTCAATTCCTAATCTGCAAAGGGAACGGGTTAAACTTCCCTGAACAGCGTAGTCCGCACCGATCGGTACCGCCGTAATGTCACGGGAGCAGCGATCGGCGTCTACCTGTACTGGAATTCACCCTGTTATATGGCGTGGGAAAGGGTTAGACTTCCCTGAACAGCGTAGTCCGCACCGATCGGTACCGCCGTAGTATCACGGGAGCAGCGATCGGCGTCTACCTGTACCGGAATTCACCCTGTTGTATGGCGTGGTTCAGGAGACTAGGCACAGCACAATACGTGGCCGTGGCGACTCCTTACCACCCACACAACGACGCGCTCTTAGCAGGACCACAGGAATAAACCTCGTTAGAGACCAGGCTAGTGAACTCAGGCAAACGATCGGTCCCGCCGGAAGTTCTCCGGGAAGAGCAATCGGCTCCTGCTCTCTAGGCAACCTCGTAACGTGGTGGTGCAAAAATTACGGATATCTACGCAGGGCACGCTTGCGTGGCCATGGCGATATGCGAATTTTTCCTGTAGTCCGTTCTGAGCAAACTTACCGTGTATCTCGTCAACTAACGACACACACGGTAAATCCCACACCAAATACCTTGTAGATCACTTAGCGAATTCTCGTATGAAACGAGATCCTACTCAGGATAGAACCGTAGGCACGACGCGACGCAGGTAACCGTCTTTCGGCGAACGAGATATTCACGACCGCGAAATCCGACGGAAAGGCACGCGTAGAGCACAACTGAAAAACCACTAATTCAATATAAACACAATGTCCAAACGACGATCCCAATCAATAAATATTTATTCAATGATGAACTGTATTCCTTCACAATTTCGCAACTTGAGATCACAATTTCCCTTGAGCCGGGTCGTGACAAATTCACATAAATCTCGCCTTCTCGGCAGTACGCAATTTACGCTTTAATTTCTAAATAAATCTAATCATTCGCAACGCGTGATTCTAAACGCCCATTAGCCGGGTCGCGAGCAATACTGAAATAATAGGCCTTACTGGCAATACACAATTTTATTAAATTTAAATTCTTAAAGTTTCAACTCTAACACGAGACGCGTGTTGACTCATACGTGCTTATAGGAACGAGTCCAGACGTAGAGTGCTCAATCTGCTGTTCGCATCGATCTCCTTCGATCGCAATCAAGAGGGGATTGATGCGCACGCACTTTATTATCTATATAGATCGCCCCTCTGATCCTTGTCTTATGACAAGGACCACCTGTGACGTCACGTGTTGCCACATGGACGATATCGGTGGATGCAAAGACTTCGGTGTGTAACTAGTACGGTTACACGGTGGTCATGTTTTACCGGAGCGGGGGGGCTTGCCTTCACCGGCTGGTCCTGCGAAGAGGAGAAACCTCTCTAAAAAAAGTCCTTAACCCCAAGTTTAGCTCGCGGCGAGGGGGTCACCTCTGGAGTAAGCGCCGGAGGTGGGCCGGGCTAGTGAACCTGGTCTTTAGCGAGCACCTCTGCGCTACCGGCCCGCACCGCAGAGTATGGGTGGGCTTCCCCAGGCAAGGCGGCTCTGCCTGGGGTGACGTCGGTTCCGACCACACTCGTGGGAAGTCAATGGATTTTTCAAAAATTTTGGGGAATAAGGGGGGGAAACTGATCGCGGCGGCGGGTCGCGGTGCTGGGAAAGGGAAGGCGGGCTCGGCGAAGCCGAGTGGGGTGGGGGCTGGATACCCGGTTGGGGCAGCACTTCACGTCGTCGAGGACGGACCGTCATCACGGGGGTGGGAGTAAGGGAGGGGGCGTCGCCCCGCCTGACCCCTGGCGAAGTTTTGGCGGGGGGGGGTCTCGACCGTGTCGGGGCCGTCCACGCCTGGGGGAAGTCCGGGAGGGGGCTGCTCGCAGACGATGTCGCCGTCGCTGCTGCGGGACTGGTCTCCGGTGTCTTCGAGGTTGCCGCCCGCGGGAGACGGGGGGGCTGGGGATCTGTGGGGCACCGGATGAGAAACCAGTTCCATCGCCACGGTGTCCTCCGAGCGTTCAACGCGCGCGGGGGGTAAGCGATCGGGAGGCCCTATTGGGGTGGTGTCAGTGTCGGGGGTTGGGGGCGGGTACCGCCGCCTCCGCCTGATCCTCCGGGGATTCTCCACTCGGGGGAATCTCGAGAGGCTTTGAGGGCCACGGAGAATTTGAGGGCACGGTTCAGGTCCGCGGACTTGTACGAGATCGTGGAGACCATCAGGAACGCTGCTATAGCAGTGGACAGGGTCTCCACGATCTCGAAGAACCTGAAGGGGACCCTCGTGAGGGACCTTCGGATAGCGGCAAGGGAGGTTAGGGCCGGCACTTCGGAGCTGGCCAAGAGGGTGGAGTTGGCGTGTGGCCCGCCGGAGGGGCTTGCTGAGAACGAGCTCGAGGAGGCGCGAGCCGTCGCCCGGACATGGGAGGTTCGATACCAGCAGGTAGTCCGGGAGAGGGACGTCCTCCTCGAGATGCGGGAAGGGCCTCCGCCGGCTAAGCTGGCTAGGGCGGGAGGGGGGTCGACACCACCTCCAGAGGGGAAGAATGGTGGGAATGGAGGGGGGTCCCGGGCGAAGTACTCGCCCGAAGAGCTTGAGGCCATGGGACTCGGGCCTTCCCCGGACAGGAAGGAGGGGACGCCGAATCGCCGGCCGCGTCCTCTGGCGCGATTCGGCGCGGGGGAGGAGGAGTCGCCGCCGTCGCTGCGCGACGTTGAGCGACTGGTGAACCGCGTCGTGGGGGAAAAGTTGGAGGCCCTCGAGAGCCGAATCCTGGCGGCCTTGCCCCCCCTCCGGGAGAAGGAGTTAACTGCCGACGTTGCGGACCGTCCTATGGGCGCATCAGGATCCGTGAATTCGGGTCCCGGGGAGGGGGACTGGGCCAAAGTGGTGTCCCGGCGGAGCAAGCGGGCGGCCAAAGTGGCCGAAGCGCAGCATCCTCCGGGCCCCTCTGCGGTTGCCGGTGCCCCCCGAGGGACAGTCCCATCGAAGGGACAAGTGGGAGATCCCCCTCCCAGCGGGAGGAAGACGCCTCGGTTGCCGAGGCTGCCGAGGACGGCTGCGGTCGTGATGACCGTGCCGCAGGGGTGCAAGGCCACCTATGCCTCCGCGATGGAGAAGGTCACGTCGTCGTTCTCCTTGGAGGAGGTCGGCGTGACCGATGGGCTTACCTACGCCCGAGCCCGAACCGGTGCCCTCATGTTGAGGACCTCCGGGGAGGGTGGTCGGGCGAAGGCGGCCGCCATGGCGGAGCGCATGAGGACGGCGCTCGGGGGGTCGGGGGTGACGGTGAGCACTCCCACTCGAACGGCCGAGGTTCGACTACGGGGGTTGGATGTCTGTTCAACTCCCGAGACGATCCTAGACGCCCTCGCTGCTGCGGCTAGCTGCGACAGCGGGGAGGTTCGAGTGGGGGTCGTGCACCGACCACCCACAGCGGGAAATAATGGGCCCGGCACGTGCTGGGTCTGGCTGCCGTTGGCGGCCGCGAGGAAGTTGGCCGGGGTAGGCCGAGTAAGAGTGGGGTGGACCTCTGCGAGAGTGGAGGTGCTGGAGCAGCGTCCGCTCCAGTGCTTCCGTTGCCTCCGCAGGGGTCACACGTGGGCGCAGTGCACCCACACGGGTGAGGCGAGCCGGATCGACCGGTGTTATCGATGTGGGGAGGTGGGCCATTGGGCGGCGAAGTGTGACGCCGCCCCCAGGTGCCCGCTCTGTAGCGACCTGGGGTTGCCCGCCGGACACCGGTCCGGCATCAAGGCCTGTCCCTCCTTTCAGACTGGGGTCAAACCCGGGCGGAAGGGAGGGCCGGTCGGGGGAAAGGCGGCCGCAACGGATGTGGTCCCTCCGGTCGATCCGCCTCGCCTACCCGACGGGGGGCCGATGGAGGTTGGGGGGAATAGGAGGTACCGCCCTTCAGGCGGGGCCCCTACTTAGCGGATGGACCTCCTCCCACGACTGGGGGCGCTCCCAGTCGCCGGAGGGGGGGTGAGACGCGTGGGTACCGGCACCCATGCGCTCACGGGAGGGGAGACTGGTTACGGGGATGCGCGTAATGCATCCCTCCTAGGGACCTGGTCTCATCGCGTACGGTGACCTCCCTCCTCGCTCACGAGGACGGGGGCCGCCGGGGGTCGCGGGGGGGTTCGAGCCGAAACGCGGACTCCCCAACGAGCGATCCACCGGGAAGGGGGGTGGGCACGCCTGGCCGTCGGCTGCCTATCCGAGTTTAAGGGGGGTTTACTTTATGGGAGGTGTATGTAGAAAGACAGCGGGGGCCCAGTTGAGTACTCGGTGATCCTGGGTGCCCGCATCTAATGTCTAGGGACGGCTATTGGGGTTTTAGTCGGGGTGGCTCCGACATTGGCCATCCTTATCTTCGGCGATAGCGATGGTTATCCATAAGGGATTTCCCCAATTCAAAAAAAAAAAAAAGGTTAGGTTAGGTTAGGTTAAAGCAACAAAGGGAAGGGTCAGGAGGAAGAAAACGGAGAAAAAAATTCTCCGTCTCGCGGCCGGGCCGAACCGAGGCGCGAACCGATGATCTCCCGGAAAAGAGAATCCACGGGAACGCGAATCGAAAAATCGATAAAAAGTTAGAAATCGGAAATTCGGGCGTAGGGAGAATCGGAAATAATAGAGAGCGAAGCGGGAAGATGCGGTCTGTGTAGAGGACTATGGAAAAAGTCGCTGCAGGCCGGATTTTCCTTACTTTGCCTCGTAGGGCGGTTTTCTCCACGGCGTTTCGTATGATCGGCCAGAGAGCGCGTTTCTGCGAGACACGCGAAAATCACCGTTACTGATTTTACATTGCAACCAAGGGAAAACGCTTAGAGAAAACGAATATACTTACCCCGGCATCGTAGGAGAACGGTCGCGAGATGAACGCCGCATCAATACACGGATTAACTGGAAGATATATTACCGGGGCAATAAAAAGACTGACCTCGCCGGGACGGGAACTAGGGATCGCAACGCATAGAAATTAAAAGAACTTCCACGTTTATGTTTACAACAACGGTTATGACTCTCTCCCCAAAAACAGATCCCAAACGGCCAGGTATACGGAAAGCAACGGTTATTCTCTGTCCCGGGGTAAAAATCAGACCCACGTGTTGTCCAAACAAATAGCTGAAGCCGTTGAAAAATTTCCAAGACACCGGAACGTACGCAAAACAGATGGCTAGCAATCGGTCCCTCAAGAACCCACTCAGAGTCAACTTTCTATACCGAGGGTCCGAGCGAAGGAAAAATTCTTCCCGAGCGAACAATGGGCCCCGTCCGAACGTTCCCTTAGCTGTCGACATCTTGTCGCCTCGGTAGGGGCGTAGCCCATCCCCCCCAACTGCCCTCGGTCTGGAAGGGGAGAAGGCGGGACCTTGGAGACGCATAGGGGTGCCCTCGTCCGAGCAGAGAAACGGCTCGCAGTCTTTAGATCTCACTAGCTGAGGAAAGTCATCAGGTTTATTTCATTCTCTCACACAACAAAAGTCGCGCTCAGTACACGGTAGTGATCGTTACAATAGTTACAGTCGAGCCGATCGCGAACAGAGATTTCTGTCACCGGAAGCATAAGAACATAGTGCATTCCCGCGAATAAGTTTGTGAAATAAAGTAATCCTAGAGTCTACACGAACTCAGTGCGAACGAATTCGGTACATACGAACGCAGTACACACAGCGCAATCAGACGTGAGGCAAATCAACCTACACCGGGAATCATCGACGATAATCAAGAGAGGTAGGATCAACTATCCTCTAGCTCGGAAAATAGCAAGCCAAGGTTCCCCAGTGATTATCGACAAGTAAGGGACAGTGAAGAGACGCGGCGTCTCCCAAGTAACTTCAACTAATAGCACACGAATAGCCTAACAAATCGTAGTTTTGAATTATCAAATAAATCACGCTCCCTGGCGACCGCGCGGTGATAGGATTCAGCGCGGAGTGCCATCTCCCGGAAAGACATTTAAAATCAACAAAGCATTCTCATAGCCGGCGGAAATTAGTTCGATACAAAAGCTTCATTCATTCAGACAAGCAGATATACGAATTACCGACAAATAGATAGCCAATTTCAGCAACAAGCAACGAGTCCGCGATAGAAGGTTTCGTTCCCTCTCGAAGGAAGCACTGCGATGAAATCTCTCTCTCTCTCTCTCTCTCTCTCTCTCTCTCTCTCACTCTCTCTCTCTCACTCTCTCTCTCTCTCACTCTCTCTCTCTCACTCTCTCTCTCTCTCTCTCTCTCACTCTATCTCTCTCTCTCTCTCTCTCTATTATGACATCACGAGAACATTACATTCTCGCCTGACATACACGTCCGCATTAAAATCACAACAGATATGCAAATACAAATTGAAATATAGTAATTAAAATCGGTAGAACGGTCGCGGCAACGAGCTCGGTTCCTCGTTAAAGAAGAAATCTCTAAAGGGGCGAGAAACAGTTGCTAGATTACTTCCTTTTCACTCTCGATTCATAGACGCAACAACACACACATCGTAGCAAATCTTAACAAGTCTCACGGAACTAACTATTAGTACTAAAATCTGAGTCGCATGAGAGAGAGAGGTTTTCACCGCAGCGTAGATTTTCACAGCACAAATATCGCACTTTCACTCAAACACAGCCTCCGACGAGAAAGAGGTTTTCACTGCGCTGTATCCCTCGTCGACGCGCTGCCTGGGCGAGACTGCCTAAACATGGAAGCGATGCCCCGTCTCTGCACCGTCACACTGTCCAATGCACAGCTCCTCCCGCGCACCCAAAAGGAGGAACCACAGCTAGAGTAATTCCTAAGGAAATAAAAGAAAATGCACATTAATAAACGAAGATTAGAGTATAATCCTATCGGAATTTAGTTTACGTCATTATAAGAAAGACTGTTATTAATTAGGAACGTAGAGGCACAAACTAAGAGAGAGAATAGTCATAGATTACCGGAGGAAATTGAGCGCCGAACCCTTTTAACATTTCAAGTCACCGGAAAGTTCATCGATAATTATAACACATAACAGTTATTGGTCGTCTAGAGAAAAATCACAAGCATTTAGTCCTACAGAAATGGGAGCCGTTAAAGGAAAAGTAGGAACGGGGGGAAGAGGGAAAGAGCTCGAATGATCATTATTAATTAGAAAACATAGAAGCATAGCCGATAGAGAAAAACTGTCATAGATTACCTGAGGAAACTGATCGCCGAACTCTCCAGCATCGAATCTCGAGTCACCTGAAAGATTTTAAACAGTATTAGTAATAGAGCCATTATTAGAAGTAAGAGATAACGTACATTAAAAGGCAAAAAATCAGAGTATAATCCTATCAGAACTTAGTATACGTCACTACACGAAAGATTGTTATTAACTGGAACGTAGAGGCGCAAGCTAAGAGAGAGAATCGTCATAGATTACCGGAGAAAATCGAGCGCCGAACCCTTCTAGCGTTGAATCTCGGGCCACCGGAAAGCTCATCGATAATCAATATACAAAATAATTATTAGTCGTCTAGAGAAAAAATCACAAGCATTTAGTCCCACAGAAATGGGAGCCGCTAAAGGAAAAAGTAGAAGCAGGGAAAGAGGGAAAGAGCTCGAATGATTGTTATTAATTAGGAAACTTAGAAGCATAGTCGATAGAGAAAAACTGTCACAGATTACCTGAGGAAATTGATCGCCGAACCCTCCAGCATTGAATCTCGAGTCATCTGAAAGATTTTAAAATATTATCAGTAGAATCTCGAGCCGAAGCCTTCCGCTTAACCCGCCGCACTCAACGGACGAAAGCAGCCGCGACAGAATAGACTAAGCAAATACTTATTTCTCCGTAATGTAGCAGATGCCCGCGAAAACGCAACAAACATAACAGCTCGATCGAACGCATCGAACGTCAACGCGAGGTTAGGGCGCGAAGCAACACGTGGCGAAAGGGCGGTAGAATCAAACGCGTGACGAAATTTCGATCGACGCCGGGAGAACGGGACCGCGGAAAACGACCGCGATCTCCCCGACATCGATCGAAAAGACTAAATAAGCAACAAAGGGAAGGGTCAGGAGGAAGAAAACGGGAAAAAAAAATTCTTCGTCTCGCGGCCGGGCCGAACCGAGGCGCGAACCGATGATCTCCCGGAAAAGAGAATCCACGGGAACGCGAAAGGAAAAATCGATAAAAAGTTAGAAATCGCAAATTCGGGCGTAGGGAGAATCGGAAATAATAGAGAGCGAAGCGGGAAGATGCGGTCTGTGTAGTAGACTATGGAAAAAGTCGCTGGAGGCCGGATTTTCCTTACTTTGCTTCGCATGGCTCCCTCCTCCCCCACCCTAGTCTATTTCTTACGCCTTGGCTCGCGTGACCAAAGTGTCGTTTGTCTGTAAGGACACGAAATTGGTCTTATAGCCAAAAGGAAATCACGGAATAAAAGGAAATGGAAATATGGAAATATGGAAATAGGGAAATGAGGAAAAAAAGGAAATCTCACGACCAAAAAATAAAAAAGAGAAAGAAAAGAAAACCTGTAGGGTCTCTTACTGCAATATTTATCGATTAATAAATCGATTCGTGCCTCGTAATCTCTTACCGTGCCGATATCATATTTGTCTTGTGCAAATACCGTCTTATATCTCTCAATAATACCTTCTATTTGACCTCTTCTCTTTGTCCTAAATGGCTAACCTTTATCTGAAAATCTCCATGAATGTGCTCATTAAAGTTCATTGAGTATGGTTCTATCTTTTCTCTGGTGTTTTTATAATCTTTACCGATAGTGCTATCTATTGTGACGTTGCAAGTTTGCGACGTCCCTTCTTCGTCAATTTTCGTGCGGGGTTTGAGATTATTAAAGGACCGGACCGCCCTCTAACGGAACACGGAACGACATGCACAGGATTCGAGAGCGTTCCACGAGGAGATTCCGCTATTATCGAGATCTCCTTAATGACATCTGTCGCGCGCGCCGAGAACGGCAAGTTTCAGGGCCGTATGAGGAACGTGTCGACGGACCCACCGACCAGCCGAATTTCCGCGGGAAAGCAAACAGCATCCCGCAGCACAGGACGGGCCCGCCAAAAAGCAATGGCCAATGGAAAAAGCCCTGTGCACAGGCGAAATCTTGGCACGAACGCACCCGGCGAAGCAACCGGAGGCGTCGCAAGGACGAGAGCTGTACTGAACACCACGTCGGCCACGACAACTTTGAGATCCTGACGCCGCCTCACCCTGCAGAAACAGAGCTCCCGCGGGGTCGGTGCCATCGTCGTCAAGGCCGCGCCTCCACTCTCGGAGCGCGGCGCATAGGAAAATTGCGTGTTTCGGTCCGGGGCCCTAGGACGCTAAAGGAAACGCTCCTGCTGCTTAGGCTTCGCGCGAGAGAAGCGCGCCCATAGAAATTCGGTTTGACGGTCGCGTGGAGGGGGAACTAGGTTCGATCCGTGGCCTGCCGAAAAGCCGATAGATCGATCACTGTCGCGCTGGCTCTCGTTATCGTACGACGCATCATCTTCTATCGTGTCGCGTATCGAATAAAGAGAGTAAGATTTCGTCGCGAAGGTTCCGTGTTCCGTTGAGGGTTCCTGTGACTCCCAGAACGAAGCCGAACACCTGCTGTCTCGAAGAATATCGACGTGCGAACCACAGTCTTTCCGAGTCGTTTTCCGGGTGACCAAACGCAACGGCACGAGAAACGGTAAGTCGTCTCAGTGATCATTTCGGGTATTTCGTAGCAAGGCGGCTCGACCTTCGTCGCGCGGGGACGAACGCTTCCCGTTTCGTCCTCGGGAATTTGAATGTGAATCGTTCTCGTACCGCGAGGATTGGGAGTTTCGAGAATTACGAGAGAGTTTTCCGAAATTGCGAGCGCGGAAGTGTTTCCTCGAAGGGGTTTCGTTTGACTAGGACAATCTCGGCGGTAATTGCGGTTATCTCGAATCCTGTGTCTAGTCGTTAGCGTAACGCGAAAACATCGTGCGTGTCGTCGTGAATTCCGTGCGAAGGCTATCACGGCAGTCTCGTATTTCGCCGAACATCTGCGTCTCGCGTTCTTCGGTAATTCGTAGCCAATCCACTGCGATTAATTCCGTCAGCATCGTAGCGAGCGAACGCGACAAGACAACCGCGCGGCGAGCGTCCATCTTTTCGTCATCTTGTATGAAGAGCGCGGGCTCTCGGGTCGCGGCCACGTGGCCGCTAATTTTGTAACCTTTGACCGCTGCAATAAACAGCTCGAGACTAAACGTTGTCAGTTACTCGGCGCACCCTGTGAGATCCGCCCTGCCGAGAGGGCTGTCCTAATCTTTCCCGTGTCCGAACCACCTGGTCTACCCGCGTAGCCGTTTCGATCCGCGTATCTCGAGGATTCGACCCTCGAATCCGGCTTTCCGAAGTTGCACGTTTCGCGTATTTCGTGTGGCACCTTCGCGGTGCCTGGCGCCCGAACATTGCGCGTTTCGTCGGGGAGTTGTCGGGTTTTCGAGTCTCGCGTTGTCCCGAGCGGACCGCGTGCACTCGGCCTGCACGCGGCCTGGTTTCAACGCCTGCAAGGCTCGGAGTTGGCCGTTTTTCGCAAGTCTACCCGCTCGTGAAAAACATTCAACGTGACCAGTGTGGCCAGACGAGTCCGACCTTGAAACTCGTAAGGGGAATACAGTACCCCTTCTCTAATGCCCAGCAGTATGCGCAAGCGCGACGGGGATCGAGTAGGGCGCATGGGAGACACGTTGCGCAAGCGCGACGGGGATCAAGTGGGGCGAATGACGACGCGTGGCGCTTGCGCGATGGGGACGCAACAATGACAGATGACATATTACAAGTTTTAGGTTATATATCTAGCTGATAGGCTATATTGTCCTACAATTTTATTGTATATTATTGTATTATGTATAATATATTTATTATATTCATACATACACACACACACACACACAATATTTTTAGTTCTACAATTTGTGTCATCTTCCCAATACTAAACATTTTAAGATATGCATTGAAAAAGGTAGTTTCAAAACTTGCTATGTCCATTCCTTAAAAGTGTTAAAATAGATTATGATTTATTTTTAGGACATTTATGATTTTACTGGAATGTAACTCAATAGTACAGATTTCAACATTTTTATCAACATACATATTATACATAATAAGCATACTTCATTTCACAACTGAAACTCCCACATGTTACAATTCATTTTATTTATAATAAAGAATGTTGATAATATCTAGAACGATTCATATGATTCATTTCATTAAGTAGGTAATAGGTTCGATCCGCGGCAATAACCTAAAACTTGTAATATGTCTGACTGTCATTGTTGCGTCCCCATCGCGCAAGCGCCACGCGTCGTCATTCGCCCCACTTGATCACCGTCGCGCTTGCGCAACGTGTCTCCCATGCGCCCTACTCGATTCCCGTCGCGCTTGCGCATACTGCTGGGCATTAGAGAAGGGGTACTGTATTCCCCTTACGAGTTTCAAGGTCGGACTCGTCTGGCCACACTGAACGTGACACTATCTTTCTCGTATCCATATCTTTTTCCCTTATTTAATTCTACCTCTATTACCCAGTTACTTCCTATATTCCTAGATTTATTGAATCTCCCTTTCTCCCCTTCTCTCTTCTTAAACCAACAAGACTCTTCTGGGTGATATCTCATGCCCTATTTAAACTTTCACAGTTTCTGCATGGCTTCTTCTCTTCAAATTTCTTTCTGTATTCGACTTTATCTTCCTTCTTGCAATGTTGTTTTTATTTGTCCAACTTTCGCATTTTCTAATTTCATTTAATAATTCAGTTGAGTCTTTACATTTCTTCTTGTCTATTTTATTCCTTATAAACTCAGGTAAGCCTGCTGCTATAAGCATTATTAAGGTGCTTGAACCTATATCCTTATCCATATCTAATAATAATCTCTCCTTTTTCATAGCATATTCAATTAGTAAAGCCTCTTTGTATCTAAATGATATAGCGTACATCCCTGTGCTCCATACTTGGTCTGGGAAAGTTTCTAAAAATCTATCCTTCCATGCAAACCATTTAGCATCCACTGTCAACTTCGTCAGCGTTGCACCGTGCCAGTCCAGACACGCTCCATGTAAAAACAATCTCAAGATCCCAATCCTCGTGCTATCTCCCATGATTTCAAATCGTGTGCATTCTTTCTCGAATATCTCTAATCATTGTTCAGCGTTTGAATGTTTACTTGTGAATTCTCCACCATAAACTTCTCTGCTATATTTTTCAAGTTTCGTTGGCTTTTTTTCTTTTGTGTAGTTTGTTCTTCCTTTTCTATTTTGTCTATTATCTCATCTAAGTATGTATCGTTACACATTACATTTTACGGGAAGGAGAAGAAAGGAAAAAAAAAAGAAAAAATGGGAATACGAACTGAGGGAAAAAAAACCTCAAGAAGAACGAACAGGAAAGATACCCAAACAAGAACAATAATGTTCCTGAGATCTTGAACGGTAATACATGGAAGAGGAGACAGGGCTCCCCTGTATTTCAGATCTTAGGACCAAAGCAACAAACAACTGCGGAAATAGAAACGTCCCAAACAGACACAGTAAGGCCTTTAAGATCTCGAACGGTAATACATGGATGAGGAGACAGGGCTCCCCTGTATTCTAGATCCCACTGCACCAAAGTAACTCCAACAAACAATGAAATAGGTCACGATAAAATGGAAAGAATAATAAACTGGAAAAATAAAAAACTGGAAATAACAAATTGGAAATAGTAAATAATAAAATGGAAAACAAATACCCAAACAAAGAATACAACAGGGTCTCTGAGATCTGACGGTAATACATGGATGAGGAGACAGGGCTCCCCTGTATTCTAGATCCCACTGCACCAAAGTAACTCCAACAAACAATGAAATAGGTCACAATAAAATGGAAAGAATAATAAACTGGAAAAATAAAAAACTGGAAATAACAAATTGGAAATAGTAAATAATAAAATGGAAAACAAATACCCAAACAAAGAATACAACAGGGTCTCTGAGATCTGACGGTAATACATGGATGAGGAGACAGGGCTCCCCTGTATTCTAGATCCCACTGCACCAAAGTAACTCCAACAAACAATGAAATAGGTCACAATAAAATGGAAAGAATAATAAACTGGAAATAACAAATTGGAAATAGTAAACAATAAAATGGAAAACAAATACCCAAACAAAGAATACAACAGGGTCTCTGAGATCTGACAGTAATGCATGGATGAGGAGACAGGGCTCCCCTGTATTCTAGATCCCACTGCACCAAAGTAACTCCAACAAACAAAGAAATAGGTCACAAAAAAATGGAAAGAATAATAAACTGGAAAATAATAAACTGGAAATAACAAATTGGAAATAGTAAACAATAAAATGGAAAACAAATACCCAAACAAAGAATACAACAGGGTCTCTGAGATCTGACGGTAATGCATGGATGAGGAGACAGGGCTCCCCTGCATTCTAGATCTCACTGCACCAAAGTAACTCTAACAAACAAGGGAATTTAACTCTAAAGGCAATTTATTTACAAATGGAAATTTGTAACAAAGGAAATAACAACAAACAGGCAAACAAACGGGGGGACCCAAAAGGTCCCCCAAAAGCAACAAACTTAAACAAGGAAGACAAACCTGAGAATGGGGCAACCCGAGGACGCTGGTCACGTCCAAAAAGTCAAATCAGCCACAACTCCTAGTGCGTCTTGAGCCCTCCACACAAACCCAACCCGCGGTAGGCTCGGCAGGTGAAGACCGCATGGAAACAATATTTCGGTCTACTCCGGAATTTAGTTGAAGTCGGATCGGATCCCAAGTTGATTATATATATATATATATAGCTTCTCCCCAACGAAATGTGTATCGCGGTCCCTAGAAACTTGCAAACCCACATAGAGTCACAGATTAGGACCTAACCTAGCCTAAGGGGTGTCGAGTAAAAGGGGGTAAATTCCAGATTAGCTGGAAATAGAGGGAGCATAGGAAATAACACTCAAGACGCACGAGATGGTTTTGTGGTGAAGAGGGGGGGGGGGCAAAAGGGCAGGTGTGGCAAACCTGCAGGTCCGAAGGTGAAAAGGTCCGACGTCCGCCACGAGCCGTAAAACGCTCAAAAACTCTCAAATACTAGGTAGAATGGCCTTTCATCGATGACGACCGTCCCTGACTAGTAGATCGACCACCCTGAAAGTTGCCCGGGCTATAAAAAGCAGGGTCTGGAGATCGAACGCAGTGGTTATTTGCAACCCATAGCGGGCCGAGGACCGGAACCGCCAATAATGAAACTAGCGTAAGCTGGTGTGCGTTCAGGAAGTGGGGAGTGCCGATCACTCCTCCCCGGTCAATTTACTTACTACTACTACTACTACTAGGTTAGGTTAGGTTAGGTTAGGTTACGGCAACGAGCTCGGTTCCTCGTTAAAGACGAAATCTCTAAAGGGGCGAGAAACAGTTGCTAGATTACGTGCTTTTCACTCGGGCAAACAAGCAAAGGGAACAAGGGGTCTCTCGATTCAAAGACGCGACGACACACAAACATCGTAGCAAATCTTAACAAGTTTCACGGAACTAACTATTAGTATTATAATCTGAGTCGCATGAGAGAGAGAGGTTTTCACCGCAGCGTAGATTTTCACAGCACAAATATCACACTTTCACTCAAACACAGCCTCCGACGAGAAAGAGGTTTTCACTGCGCTGTATCCCTCGTCGACGCGCTGCCTGGGCGAGACTGCCTAAACATGGAAGCGATGCCCCGTTTCTGTACCGTCACATTGTCCAATGCACAACTCCTCCCGCGCACCCAAAAGGAGAAACCACAGCTAGAGTAATTCCTAAGGAAATAAGAGAAAATGCACATTAAAAAACGAAGATTAGAGTATAATCCTATCGGAATTTAGTATACGTCATTATAGGAAAGACTGTTATTAATTAGGAACGTAGAGGCACAAACTAAGAGAGAGAATAGTCATAGATTACCGGAGGAAATTGCGCGCCGAACCCTTTTAACATTTCAAGTCACCGGAAAGTTCATCGATAATTATAATACATAACAGTTATTGGTCGTCTAGAGAAAAATCACAAGCATTTAGTCCTACAGAAATGGGAGCCGTTAAAGGAAAAGTAGGAACGGGGGGAAGAGGGTGTTCCGGAATCGCGGGAACCTCCCCACCCCGCGCGGAACCGCGAGAAGCTAACGCTCTTTCTTGAGAGTGAGTGAGCCACGAGACCGGAACGCGAACACACGCTCTGTTTTCATTCCCTCGCATTATTTTTCTTGTCAAGTTATTTTGCTGTTAAAAGTGTCTATTACGTTGTTGAAATATAGTTAAGTTACGTTGAGTGCGGTGTGACGATCAGTTGACCCTCCACGCCTGAATCCCATCATTTCCCTCGCATAACTCTAAACATTCTGGTCCTTCGAGCCGGATTTCAGGCGCCGTGTGTCATACAAATCAAGTGCGATCTCGCGACGTTGAATCATCTGCATCCCCAATCTGCAGTTGTGACCGCATCGTGCGGAATCTGCGAGTGCAACGCCTTGTGAACTGCTCTCATTGGTTATCGTTTCACGTAGAAACCGCTCGAAACGTTTTCTTGTCAACGGTTATCGATCGTTCAATCCGCACCGACTCTTTGTCTTCTCGTTTGCGTGTGTGTGTGCATGTGTGATCGGACGAACGTTCCTTGCTTCTCTTTCTGAGGTCGCGTTCAAATCGCGAGCCAGTTGTTGACGCTCTCTATCTCTCTCGTGCTCGTGGCTCGTATCCGACGCGCACGTAAGCGGTACTCTTTCTCTTTCGCTCTCGCTCTCGCTCACTCCCATTGCTCACGTGTAAATCGCGAATCCGCTGTTGACGCTTCCTTCTTTCTCGCTCCCGCAGCTCTCGGCTGTCGCACGCGTCAACGGCAGACGCTCTCTACCTCTCTCGCGCTCACTCGTTCCACTCGAGTCGCGAATTTTCTCTGCTCGCTCTCTATCGCTCCCTGCAGCAGCCCATCTTTCGGGAATCTCAATCTTTAACGTGTCGCGATTTCGGTCATGATGGAAGGTCTCATCGCTCAGCAACTCAAAGATCAGGATCTTCTGTCACGCGCGTTCATCAACCTCAAGAAGAAGGGAGGCCAATCATCGAAAGGGGTCATCGAATCTCATCTGGCCGGGCTTGAGAAGAAGTGGAGTGTCATCGAAGGACGCCATGAGTCTATCATGCAGTTAAAAACCGAAAGGACTGCTGGCATCAGCTACTTCGAGGCTGACTTCATTGGTGAGGCAACTATCACATTCTATGATGAACGAGGCAAATTTCTCGACGCGTTGCACGACCTCGAATCTTCGGCTGTCCCCAAATCAAGCACTAGTAGGTCAGCCGAACCGACGAGCCGCCGAAGAAAATTGGCTCCTATTGAAATAACGCCGTTTTCTGGCAAATACTCCGAATGGACTTCCTTCAGGGATTATTTCCAGTCTCTTGTTGCCAACGATCCAGCCCTTGACAACGTCGAGAAGTTGCACTACCTCAAGGCGTCCTTGGAGGGAGACGCGGCTAACCTCATCAAGAACATCCCGATTACGGACAGCAGCTACGAGCGCGCGTGGAAGAAGCTCATCTCTTACTACGACAATAAACGCAATTTATTGAAGCAATGCATTGACGCGTTTTTACAGCTGCAGCCGCTGACCTTCGAGTCTCCTCAGGGCCTGAAGCGACTCCGAGACAGTGCCACTGAAACTGTTGAAACGCTTCTGGTTCTCGGCCGACCGGCCTCCTCCGTAGATGACTTTCTAGTGCATCTCACGATTCAACGCTGCGATCCGGTCACTCGACGAGATTGGGAGCTGTCACTGGGCAGTAGCACCGAACTGATCACTTGGCCGCAGCTCGATAGCTTCTTGATATCACGGATCCAGGGGTTGGAGCGAGCCGAGCCGTCGGGGACATCACCGATTGATACGTCTTCCTCGTCCCGGGCCATCGCCAGTGGGGACAAGAAGACTTCCTCCAACCCGCGCAGGGTCAACGTGCACACGGCCTCACACACCAAACCAGCCTCTCGTGCCGGTTGCTCGTTCTGCCAAACTAACCACTTTGTGGCCGCGTGCGACCAGTTTCGTGGTCGTTCCGTTGATGATCGTTACACCTTCGTTACAGAAAAGCAACTCTGCTACAACTGCCTTGGCCCACATCGCTTAGCCGAGTGCCGATCCAAGAAGAGCTGCTTCATCTGTCAAGGACGCCACCACACTCTCATTCATCGGGCTCAACCGTCACAGCAGTCCACGGCCGCCACGAACTCATCGACTCAACCATCGAACGAGCGTCCTTCTCGGGAAGTGGCGTCTCACGCAACCAAAACCGATGCTACTCAGTCCCGAGCCATCTTGTTAGCGACGGCTCGGTTGACCTTGTCTTCGGACAACGACAGAAGTGCATCGGTGCGAGCTCTCATCGATCCTTGCTCGGAAGCGTCATTCATCACCGAATGCCTGGCGCAACGATTGCGACTCCCTCGGCAATCCGTCTCCGTGCCGGTTTCTGGAGTGGGCGCTGCCCTGTGCCACACCGCCAGATCGGCGACGCATGCGACTATCTCGCCACGCTTCGAGAGTAGTAGAAGTTGGAGAATCAAAGCTCTCATCCTGCCCCGCCTCACCAACTATCTGCCGCCGCCGCAACGGATTAAGTCGCCTCTCACCTTCATCGATGGAATTCGTCTGGCCGACCCACATCTCGACTCGCTCGACTCAATCGAGATGATTCTCGGCGCGGATGTGTTTCCACGCATCATCGAGGAGGGACTACGCAAGAGTCCTGGCGAAGACACGCTCGCTCAAGCCACCGGGTTGGGATGGATCCTTACCGGATCCGCTCTATCGTCTCCGACTACGTGCCAATCGCCACCGCCGATTACCAGCCTTCAATGCCTCGTGGACGGGGATCTCTCGCCGCTGCTGGAGCGATTCTGGACTCAAGAGGAAGCCACCGCCCAATCGGGTCGGCCTCTTACGAACGAGGAGACTGAGTGCGAGAACCACTTTGCCTCCACCCAGAAGCGTACCTCAGAAGGGAAGTATGTTCTCAAGCTACCCTTCACATCAACTTTGTCCCTCTTAGGCAACTCGGAGCCGGCAGCTCGATCCATGCTACTGCGGATGGAGAAAATGTTCGAGGGTCAACCACAGCTGCGCGAGAAGTACGTGCAGTTCATGGACGAGTACGCTGCCGCGGGACACATGAAAGAGGTCTCGGCGGAGGACGAATCACCATCGCGCGCGCTGCCGGCCTTCTACCTGCCACATCACGGCGTGTTCAAGACGAACGGCGACACGTCCAAGCTGCGGGTGGTGTTCAACGGATCAGTCAAACTTCGTAATGGACTCGCCCTCAATGACTGCCTCCACACGGGTCCGAAACTGCAAGCAGACATCTTCGATGTCTTACTCCGCTGGCGTGTCCATCGTTATGTCTTCTCGGCGGACATCAAACAAATGTTCAGGCAAATCCTTGTCGACCCTGGCGATCAGCGTTACCAGCGGATTCTCTGGCGGGACTCACCTCAAGGTCCGATCCGAAAATTCCAGTTGTGTACCGTCACCTATGGATTGGCCAGCTCGCCCTATCAAGCAATCCGAACACTGCGGCAGCTCGCCTTGGACGAAGGTCATCGGTTCCCCCAGGCCGCGAAACTATTGCGCGACAACAGCTACGTCGATGACATTCTGGCCGGAGCGGACACAATCGAGGAAGCCAACTGTCTCAAGGTGGAATTGGTTGAGCTGCTCATGGCGGGCGGCTTCCCACTTAGTAAATGGACGGCTAACCACCCTTCGATCCTGACCGGCGTCTCTGAAGACCAGCTTGCCGCATCTCCGCAACGTAGCTGGCAACAGTCTGAAGCGCTCGCGATGCTGGGAATCTCGTGGCAGCCCTCAACCGATGACTTCTATTTTCATTTCTCTGCACCACAGGTCTCTGAAGTAATCACGAAGCGGAAAGCACTGTCTCTCATCGCTCAACTTTACGATCCACTGGGTTGGATAGCGCCCCTTACCGTCAGCTTCAAGATCTTCATGCAGACACTTTGGCACACCGGGCTCAATTGGGACGAGCCCTTGCCTCCTCCACTTCTGGCCAACTGGAATCATCTCTTCGAGCAACTTCGGCAACTGCAGAACTTCTCCATACCAAGATGGGCGGGGCTCTCAACCCACCATCGTCGCATCGAGTTACATGGGTTCTCGGATGCGTCCGAGCGTGCCTACGCCGCGTGCCTCTATGTGAGGACAGTCGACGACCAGAGCCACGTCAACTCCACGCTGTTGGCTTCTAAGTCGAAGGTTGCCCCTCTCAAGCAGGTCTCCCTGCCTCGCCTGGAGCTCTCCGGGGCGCTACTGCTGGTCAGGCTTACCAAAAGGATCCAGAACGTCCTCTGCCTTGACGATGTCCCCTGCAATCTGTGGTCGGACTCTACCGTTACCCTCTCATGGATCCGAGAACATCCGTCGGTCTGGAAAACTTATGTTGCTAATCGAGTTTCAGAGATCCAGACAACCCTTCCTCAGGCATGCTGGCATCATGTCGCTGGAACGGAGAATCCAGCTGACTGCGCCTCTCGAGGGGTCTCCCCGCGAGAGTTGGCCACCTCCTCTCTCTGGCTATCCGGACCACCATTTCTGCGCGCCGCCGACGCCCCTTGGACCTCCGTGACCGACTATCCACTTCAAAGGAATTGCCCGGACAGACGTGGGCCGTCCTGCCTGGTCACCAACCCTCAACCATCGGAGTCCGAGGTCCTCCTCCGCTTCAGCTCCTTCACCAGGCTGCTGCGCATCACAACCCGATGTCTGGAGTTCGTGCGGAAGCTGCGATCCAGTTCCAGGCGGGCGGCGGGGACTATCTCCGGAGAACTTCAATGCCTGGACCCGGTCCAACTGGAGTCTACCCTCAAGTTCTGGACGACCTTGGATTGTTGAGAGTAGGCGGACGCTTGCGGCATTCGCTGCTGCACCCTGACGAGATGCATCCGATCATCCTCCCACGGGAATCGCACCTCTCGCAGCTCGTCGTCCGGAACGCGCATGCTAAGACGCTCCACGGAGGGACGCAGCTGACACTTTCCTACGTCCGACAGCGCTTCTGGATAGTCCGAGGACGTCAGCTGGTCAAGTCAGTCACCCTCAAATGTGTCCGTTGCTGGCGACAACGTGCGGCACCCACTACGCAGCTCATGGGTGATTTGCCTTCGCGAAGAGTGCAGCGATACCGACCCTTCCTCCACACCGGGATCGACTACGCTGGCCCTATCAATCTTCGACTCTCCAAGGGGCGAGGCACTCGCAGCTACAAGGGCTATATCGCTGTTTTCGTTTGTCTAGCCACCCGGGCGGTCCATCTAGAAGCGGCATCAGGGTACTCCACCGCCGACTTCTTGAACGTCTACCGTCGCTTCGTCGCCCGACGAGGTATCTGCGCGAGCATCTCAAGCGACTGCGGAACTAATTTCGTTGGGGCAGACAAGGAGCTCCGCAGCCTTTTTGCACAGGCCGGCGCTCAGAGTATGGAGATCGCCCACCTTTTGGCCAATGACGGTACGGAGTGGAAGTTCAATCCTCCCGCTGCGCCTCACTTCGGCGGGATATGGGAAGCCGCCGTCAAATCCACGAAGTTTCACCTCCGAAGAGTGCTCGGGGAAACAGCGCTCACCTTTGAGGAAATGTCGACCTTGCTCGCCCAGATCGAGGCCTGCCTCAACTCGAGACCTCTGTGCCCTCTCACCGACGACATCACCGACGCATCCGCTCTTACACCAGCGCACTTTCTCATCGGCGAACCGACCCTCACGGTTCCGGAGCCCTCCGCGTTGGATCCATCCTTGAGCCGGTCTAACCGCTGGCAATTACTTCGCCAAATGTACGAGCACTTTTGGAATCGATGGTCGTCCGAGTACCTGCACGAGCTCCAACACCGGCCGAAATGGCGGGCTCGACAACCACAACCAAGGATAGGCGATTTGTGCCTTGTCAGAGTGGATCCCCAGCCGCCGTGCAAGTGGCCACTCGCCCGCATCGTTGCCGTGCATCCTGGAGCCGACGGCTTGGTTCGCGTCGTGGAGCTCCGAACCGCCACGACCACCCTCACCAGGCCTATCTCGAAGATAAGCCTCCTCCCCTAGGGCCAAGATTGTTCCCCAGGGACTGGCGAAGGCGGGCGGAATGTTCCGGAATCGCGGGAACCTCCCCACCCCGCGCGGAACCGCGAGAAGCTAACGCTCTTTCTTGAGAGTGAGTGAGCCACGAGACCGGAACGCGAACACACGCTCTGTTTTCATTCCCTCGCATTATTTTTCTTGTCAAGTTATTTTGCTGTTAAAAGTGTCTATTACGTTGTTGAAATATAGTTAAGTTACGTTGAGTGCGGTGTGACGATCAGTTGACCCTCCACGCCTGAATCCCATCATTTCCCTCGCATAACTCTAAACAGAGGGAAAGAGCTCGAATGATCGTTATTAATTGGAAAACATAGAAGCATAGTCGATAGAGAAAAACTGTCATAGATTACCTGAGGAAACTGATCGCCGAACTCTCCAGCATCGAATCTCGAGTCACCTGAAAGATTTTAAACAGTATTAGTAATAGAGCCATTATTAGAAGTAAGAGATAACGTACATTGAAAGGCAAAATCAGAGTATAATCCTATCAGAATTTAGTATACGTCATTACACGAAAGATTGTTATTAACTGGAACGTACAGGCGCAAGCTAAGAGAGAGAATCGTCATAGATTACCAGAGAAAATCGAGCGCCGAACCCTTCTAGCATTGAATCTCGAGCCACCGGAAAGCTCATCAATAATCAATATACAAAACAATTATTAGTTGTCTAGAGGAAAATCACAAGCATCTAGTCCCACAGAAATGGGAGCCGCTAAAGGAAAAAGTAGAAGCAGGGAAAGAGGGTAAGAGCTCGAATGATTGTTATTAATTAGGAAACTTAGACGCATAGTCGATAGAGAAAAACTGTCTCAGTTTACCTGAGGAAATTGATCGCCGAACCCTCCAGCATTGAATCTCGAGTCATCTGAAAGATTTTAAAATATTATCAGTAGAATCTCGAGCCGAAGCCTTCTGCTTAACCCGCCGCACTCAACGGACGAAAGCAGCCGCGACAGAATAGACTAAGCAAATACTTAATTCTTCGTAACGTAGCAGATGCCCGCGAAAACGCAACAAACATAACAGCTCGATCGAACGCATCGAACGTCAACGCGAGGTTAGGGCGCGAAGCAACACGTGGCGAAAGGGCGCGAGAATCAAACGCGTGACGAGGTTTCGATCGACGCCGGGAGAAAGGGACCGCGGAAAACGACCGCGATCTCCCCGATATCGATCGAAAAGACCAAATAAGCAACAAAGGGAAGGGTCAGGAGGAAGAAAACGGAGAAAAAAAAATTCTTCGTCTCGCAGCCGGGCCGAACCGAGGCGCGAACCGATGATCTCCCGGAAAAGAGAATCCACGGGACCGCGAATCGAAAAATCGATAAAAAGTTAGAAATCGGAAATTCGGGCGTAGGGAGAATCGAAAATAATAGAGAGCGAAGCGGGAAGATGCGGTCTGTGTAGTAGACTATGGAAAAAGTCGCTGCAGGCCGGATTTTCCTTACTTTGCTTCGCATGGCCCCCTCCCCCACCCTAGCCTATTTCTTACGCCTTGGCTCGCGTGACCAAAGTGTCGTTTGTCCGTAAGGACACGAAATTGGTCTTATAGCCAAAAGGAATCACGGAATAAAAGGAAATGGAAATATGGAAATAGGGAAATGAGGAAAAAAGGAAACTTCACGACCAAAAAAAAAAAAAAAAAAAAAATAAAAAGGAAGAAAGAAAAGAAAAGAAAAAAAAAATCTCTTGCTATAGGTATGGCCATGTATATAGCCTTAAGTACATATATACATACATATATAGAATCTTAATATTACAATCTCCAGTTACAAGGCATATACAAAGGTTACAAATTACCTATAATTAAGAGAAACGACAATCAAAGTCACTCATTCGTCTCTCCTACACAGTTCCGCTCCTATCATCTTATAACGATTAATTTCCTTTCACATCACCTATCCTAGATGTCGATTCGAGCGATACTTGACGAAACATCTAGCAATAGGCATGGAAACGCACGCGGAGCACACGAAGCGCGCTATAAAGAGAATACATTCTCCTTACATATACATAACATCCGTGTATTAGAGATCGAGATTGACTGAATAAATAAACGAAATTATTTTCTCTGTACGGGTAAATAGGAGTTTATACTATAAATCGATATTACTACTTACAGTGCACACATAAAGGTAGCAAGTCACCTGCAAATAAGAGAAACGACAAATAAAGTCACTTATTCATGTACCTCACAATTCCTTTTTTCGTTATAACAATTAACTATCTTCCTATATAACCTTCACACCAGGACCCCCTCCCCCACCCTAGTCTGTTTCTTGCGCCTTGGCTGGCGTGACCAAAGTGTCGTTCGTCTGTAAGGACACGAAATTGATCTTATAGCCAAAAGGAAATCACGGAATAAAGGAAATGGAAATATGGAAATATGGAAATAGGGAAATGAGAAAAAAAAAGGAAATCTCACGACCAAAAAATAAAAAAGGGAAAGAAAAGAAAACCGGCAAGGTCTCTTACTGCAATATTTATCGATTAATAAATCGATTCGTGCCTCGTAACCTTTTACGGTGCCGATATCATATTTGTCTTCTGCAAATACCGTCTTATATTTCTCTATAATACCTTCTATTTGACCTCTTTTCTTGTCCTAAATGGCTAACCTTTATCTGAAAATCTCCATGAATGTGCTCATTAAAGTTTATTGAGTATGGTTCTATCTTTCCTTCTGCTGTTTTTATAATCTTTTATCGATTGTGCTATCTATCTTTCCCGTATCCATATTCTTTTTTTCCCAGATTTATTGAATCTCTCTTTCTCCCCTTCTCTCTTCTTAAACCAACAAGACTCTTCTGGGTGATATCTCATGCCCATTCAAACTTTCACAGTTGCTGCATGGCTTCTTCTCTTCAAATTTCTTTCTGCACTCGACTTTATCTTCTTTCTTGAAATGTTGTTTTTATTTGTCCAACTTTCGCAGTTTCTAATTCCATTGAATAATTCAGTCGAGTCTTTACATTTCTTCTTGTCTATTTTATTCCTTATAAACTCAGGCGAGCCTGCTGCTATAAGCATTATTAAGGTGCTTGAACTTATATCTTTATCCATATCCAATAATAATCTCTCCTTTTTCATAGCATACTCAATTAGTGAACCCCCTTTGTATCTAAATGATATAGCGTACATCCCTGTGCTCCATCCCTGGTCTGGGAAAGTTTCTAAAAATCTATTCTTCCATGCAGACCATTTAGCATCCACTGTCAACTATGTCAGCGTTGCACCGTGCCAATCCAGACACGCCCTATCTAAAAATAATCTCAATACCTCGATCCTTGTGCTGTCTCCCATGATTTCAAATCGTGTGCATTCTTTCTCGAGTATCTCTAATCATTGTTCAGCGTTTGAATGTTTACCGGTGAATTCTCCACCATAAACTTCTCTGCTATATTTTTCAAGTTTCGTTGGCTTTTTTTCTTTTGTGTAGTTTGTTCTTCCTTTTCCATTTTGTCTATTATCTCATCTAAGTATGTATCGTTACACATTACACTTTACGTTAAAAGAAAAAGGGAAGGAGAAGAAAAGAAAAGAAAAAAGAAAAAATGGGAACACTAACTGAGGAAAAAAAAAACCCCTCAAGAAGAACGAACATGAAAGACACCCAAACAAGAACAATAATGGTCCTGAGATCTTGAACGGCAATACATGGATGAGGAGACAGGGCTCCCCTGTATTTCAGATCTTAAGGACCAAAGCAACACAACCAACCGCGGAAATAGAAAAATCCCAAATAAGAACAATAAGGCCTTTAAGATCTCGAACGGTAATACATGGATGAGGAGACAGGGCTCCCCTGTATTTTAGATCTTAAAAGACCAAACCAACTCGAACAAACAATGAAATAGGTCACAATAAAATGGAAAGAATAATAAACTGGAAAAATAATAAATTGGAAATAATAAACTGGAAATAACAAATTGGACATAGTAAATAATAAAATGGAAAACAAATACCCAAACAAAGAATACAACAGGGTCTCTGAGATCTGACGGTAATACATGGATGAGGAGACAGGGCTCCCCCGTATTCTAGATCCCACTGCACCAAAGTAACTCCAACAAACAATGAAATAGATCACAATAAAATGGAAAGAATAATAAACTGGAAAAATAAAAAACTGGAAATAACAAATTGGAAATAGTAAATAATAAAATGGAAAACAAATACCCAAACAAAGAATACAACAGGGTCTCTGAGATCTGACGGTAATATATGGATGAGGAGACAGGGCTCCCCTGGATTCTAGATCCCACTGCACCAAAGTAACTCCAACAAACAATGAAATAGGTCACTATAAAATGGAAAGAATAATAAATTGGAAATAATAAACTGGAAATAACAAATTGGAAATAGTAAATAATAAAATAGAAAACAAAAACCCAAACAAAGAATACAACAGGGTCTCTGAGATCTGACGGTAATACATGGATGAGGAGACAGGGCTCCCCTGTATTCTAGATCCCACTGCACCAAAGTAACTCCAACAAACAATGAAATAGGTCACTATAAAATGGAAAGAATAATAAACTGGAAAAATAAAAAACTGGAAATAACAAATTGGAAATAGTAAATAATAAAATGGAAAACAAATACCCAAACAAAGAATACAACAGGGTCTCTGAGATCTGACGGTAATACATGGATGAGGAGACAGGGCTCCCCTGTATTCTAGATCCCACTGCACCAAAGTAACTCCAACAAACAATGAAATAGGTCACTATAAAATGGAAAGAATAATAAACTGGAAAAATAAAAAACTGGAAATAACAAATTGGAAATAGTAAATAATAAAATGGAAAACAAATACCCAAACAAAGAATACAACAGGGTCTCTGAGATCTGACGGTAATACATGGATGAGGAGACAGGGCTCCCCTGTATTCTAGATCCCACTGCACCAAAGTAACTCCAACAAACAATGAAATAGGTCACTATAAAATGGAAAGAATAATAAACTGGAAAAATAAAAAACTGGAAATAACAAATTGGAAATAGTAAATAATAAAATGGAAAACAAATACCCAAACAAAGAATACAACAGGGTCTCTGAGATCTGACGGTAATACATGGATGAGGAGACAGGGCTCCCCTGTATTCTAGATCCCACTGCACCAAAGTAACTCCAACAAACAATGAAATAGGTCACTATAAAATGGAAAGAATAATAAACTGGAAAAATAAAAAACTGGAAATAACAAATTGGAAATAGTAAATAATAAAATGGAAAACAAATACCCAAACAAAGAATACAACAGGGTCTCTGAGATCTGACGGTAATACATGGATGAGGAGATAGGGCTCCCCTGTATTCTAGATCCCACTGCATCAAAGTAACTCCAACAAACAATGAAATAGGTCACTATAAAATGGAAAGAATAATAAACTGGAAAAATAAAAAACTGGAAATAACAAATTGGAAATAGTAAATAATAAAATGGAAAACAAATACCCAAACAAAGAATACAACAGGGTCTCTGAGATCTGACGGTAATATATGGATGAGGAGACAGGGCTCCCCTGGATTCTAGATCCCACTGCACCAAAGTAACTCCAACAAACAATGAAATAGGTCACTATAAAATGGAAAGAATAATAAATTGGAAATAATAAACTGGAAATAACAAATTGGAAATAGTAAATAATAAAATAGAAAACAAAAACCCAAACAAAGAATACAACAGGGTCTCTGAGATCTGACGGTAATACATGGATGAGGAGACAGGGCTCCCCTGTATTCTAGATCCCACTGCACCAAAGTAACTCCAACAAACAATGAAATAGGTCACTATAAAATGGAAAGAATAATAAACTGGAAAAATAAAAAACTGGAAATAACAAATTGGAAATAGTAAATAATAAAATGGAAAACAAATACCCAAACAAAGAATACAACAGGGTCTCTGAGATCTGACGGTAATACATGGATGAGGAGACAGGGCTCCCCTGTATTCTAGATCCCACTGCACCAAAGTAACTCCAACAAACAATGAAATAGGTCACTATAAAATGGAAAGAATAATAAACTGGAAAAATAAAAAACTGGAAATAACAAATTGGAAATAGTAAATAATAAAATGGAAAACAAATACCCAAACAAAGAATACAACAGGGTCTCTGAGATCTGACGGTAATACATGGATGAGGAGACAGGGCTCCCCTGTATTCTAGATCCCACTGCACCAAAGTAACTCCAACAAACAATGAAATAGGTCACTATAAAATGGAAAGAATAATAAACTGGAAAAATAAAAAACTGGAAATAACAAATTGGAAATAGTAAATAATAAAATGGAAAACAAATACCCAAACAAAGAATACAACAGGGTCTCTGAGATCTGACGGTAATACATGGATGAGGAGACAGGGCTCCCCTGTATTCTAGATCCCACTGCACCAAAGTAACTCCAACAAACAATGAAATAGGTCACAATAAAATGGAAAGAATAATAAACTGGAAAAATAAAAAACTGGAAATAACAAATTGGAAATAGTAAATAATAAAATGGAAAACAAATACCCAAACAAAGAATACAACAGGGTCTCTGAGATCTGACGGTAATACATGGATGAGGAGACAGGGCTCCCCTGTATTCTAGATCCCACTGCACCAAAGTAACTCCAACAAACAATGAAATAGGTCACAATAAAATGGAAAGAATAATAAACTGGAAAAATAAAAAACTGGAAATAACAAATTGGAAATAGTAAATAATAAAATGGAAAACAAATACCCAAACAAAGAATACAACAGGGTCTCTGAGATCTGACGGTAATACATGGATGAGGAGACAGGGCTCCCCTGTATTCTAGATCTCACTGCACCAAAGTAACTCCAACAAACAAAGAAATAGGTCACAATAAAATGGAAAGAATAATAAACTGGAAAATAATAAATTGGAAATAATAAACTGGAAATAACAAATTGGAAATAGTAAACAATAAAATGGAAAACATATACCCAAACAAAGAATACAACAGGGTCTCTGAGATCTGACGGTAATACATGGATGAGGAGACAGGGCTCCCCTGTATTCTAGATCCCACTGCACCAAAGTAACTCCAACAAACAATGAAATAGGTCACAAAAAAATGGAAAGAATAATAAACTGGAAAATAGAAAACTGGAAATAACAAATTGGAAATAGTAACTAATAAAATGGAAAACAAATACCCAAACAAAGAATACAACAGGGTCTCTGAGATCTGACGGTAATGCATGGATGAGGAGACAGGGCTCCCCTGCATTCTAGATCTCACTGCACCAAAGTAACTCTAACAAACAAGGGAATTTAACTCTAAAGGCAATTTATTTACAAATGGAAATTTATAACAAAGGAAATAACAACAAACAGGCAAACAAACGGGGGGACCCAAAAGGTCCCCCAAAAGCAACAAATTTAAACAAGGAAGACAAACCTGAGAATGGGGCAACCCGAGGACGCTGGTCACGTCCAAAAAGTCAAATCAGCCACAACTCCTAGTGCGTCTTGAGCCCTCCACACAAACCCAACCCGCGGTAGGCTCGGCAGGTGAAGACCGCATGGAAACAATATTTTGGTCTACTCCGGAATTTAGTTGAAGTCGGATCGGATCCCAAGTTGATTATATATATAGATATATATAGCTTCTCCCCAACGAAATGTGTATCGCGGCCCCTAGAAACTTGCAAACCCACATAGAGTCACAGATTAGGACCTAACCTAGCCTAAGGGGTGTCGAGTAAAAGGGGGTAAATTCCAGATTAGCTGGAAATAGAGGGAGCATAGGAAATAACACTCAAGACGCACGAGATGGTTTTGTGGTGAAGAGGGGGGGGGCCAAAAGGGCAGGTGTGGCAAACCTGCAGGTCCGAAGGTGAAAAGGTCCGACGTCCGCCACGAGCCGTAAAACGCTCAAAAACTCTCAAATACTAGGTAGAATGGCCTTTCATCGATGACGACCGTCCCTGACTAGTAGATCGACCACCCTGAAAGTTGCCCGGGCTATAAAAAGCAGGGTCTGGAGATCGAACGCAGTGGTTATTTGCAACCCATAGCGGGCCGAGGACCGGAACCGCCAATAATGAAACTAGCGTAAGCTGGTGTGCGTTCAGGAAGTGGGGAGTGCCGATCACTCCTCCCCGGTCAATTTACTTACTACTACTACTACTACTAGGTTAGGTTAGGTTAGGTTAGGTTAGGTTAGGGTCCTAGGCTCTGGGGTCCTAGGCTCTGTGGCGCCCACAGTGGTGGCTCTGATCCACTGTTGGTCCGTTCTCTCCATTTGAGGGATGTCACAGAGCTAAACCCTCTCGCTCCACCTCCTCGTGGTGGACCCTGGGACACATTTCGGTGTGTGCAAACGGGGCGAGGGGTCGGGACTGGTCGCAAGATGTCGGCCCGGGACCGTTTACCGCATACCGGTGGTCATGTTTTACCGGAGCGGGGGGGCTTGCCTTCACCGGCTGGTCCTGCGAGAAGGAGAAAACTCTCTAAAAAAGTCCTTAACCCCAAGTTTAGCTCGCGGCGAGGGGGTCACCTCCGGAGTAAGCGCCGGAGGTGGGCCGGGCTAGTGAACCTGGTCTTTAGCGAGCACCTCTGCGCTACCGGCCCGCATCGCAGAGTATGGGTGGGCTTCCCCAGGCAAGGCGGCTCTGCCTGGGGTGACGTCGGTTCCGACCACACTCGTGGGAAGTCAATGGATTTTTCAAAAATTTTGGGGAATAAGGGGGGGAAATTGATCGCGGCGGCGGGTCGCGGTGCTGGGAAGGGGAAGGCGGGCTCGGCAAAGCCGAGTGGGGTGAGGGCTGGATACCCGGTTGGGGGCAGCAATTCATCGGTGACCGGGTCGTCGGGGACGGACCGGCATCACGGGGGTGGGAGTAAGGGAGGGGGGGCGTTGGCCTGCCTGACCCCTGGCGAAGTTTTGGCGGGGGGGGTCTCGACCGTGTCGGGTCCGTCCACGCCTGGGGGAAGTCCGGGAGGGGGCTGCTCGCAGTCGATGTCGCCGTCGCTGCTGCGGGACTGGTCGCCGGTGTCCTCGAGGTTGCCGCCCGCGGGAGACGGGGGGCCTGGGGATCTGTGGGGCTGGGAAACCAGTTCCAATATCACCGTGTCCTCCGACCGTTCAACTCGCGCGGGGGGTAAACGATCGGGGGGCCCTATTGGGGTGGTGTCTGTATCGGGGGGAGGGGGCGGGTACCGCCTCCTCCGCCTGATCCTCCGGGGATTCTCCACTCGGGGGAATCTCGAGATGCGTTGAGGGCCACGGAGGAGTTGAGGGCACGGTTCAGGTCCGCGGACTTGTACGAGATCGTGGAGACCATCAGGAACGCTGCTATAGCAGTGGACAGGGTCTCCACGATCTCGAAGAATCTGAAGGGGACCCTCGTGAGGGACCTTCGGATCGCGGCGAGGGAGGTTAGGGCCGGCACTTCGGAGCTGGTCAAGAGGGTGGAGTTGGCGGCTGGCCCGCCGGAGGGGCTTGCCGAGAACGAGCTCGAGGAGGCGCGAGCCGTCGCCCGGACATGGGAGGTTCGGTACCACCAGATAGTCCGGGAGAGGGACGTCCTCCTCGAGATGCGGGAAGGGCCGCCGCCGGCTAAGCTGGCTTTGGCGGGAGGGGGCACGACACCACCTCCAGAAGGGAAGAATGGTGGGAATGGAGGGGGGTCCCGGCCAAAGCACTCGCCCGAGGAGCTGGAGGCCATGGGACTCGGGCCTACCCCGGACAGGAAGGAGGGGACACCGAATCGCCGGCCGCGTCCTCTGGCGCGATTCGACGCGGGGGAGGAGGAGTCGCCACCATCGCTACGCGACGTCGAGCGACTGGTTGACCGCGTCGTGGGGGAAAAGCTGGAGGCCCTCGAGAGCCGTGTCCTGGCGGCCTTGCCCCCCCTCCGGGAGAAGGAGGTACCTGCCGACGCTGCGGACCGACCTATGGGCGTTCCGGGCGTTGGTGGGGAGCCTTCCAAAGCCCGGGGGAAGGGGAGAGGAGAAGGGAGGGGGAAGAAGGCGGGACCAGTGGGGTCCCAGCCAGTGTCGGTCCCATCAGGACCAGGGGCGGGGACTGCTCCCCGCCCATCCGGACCCGTGAATTCGGGTCCCGGGGAGGGGGACTGGGCCAAAGTGGTGTCCCGGCGGAGCAAGCGGGCGGCCAAAGTGGCCGAAGCGCAGCATCCTCCGGGCCCCTCTGCGGTTGCCGGTGCCCCCCGAGGGACAGTCCCATCGAAGGGACAAGTGGGAGATCCCCCTCCCAGCGGGAGGAAGGCGCCTCGGTTGCCGAGGCTGCCGAGAACGGCTGCGGTCGTGATGACCGTGCCGCAGGGGTGCAAGGCCACGTATGCCTCCGCGATGGAGAAGGTCACGTCGTCGTTCTCCTTGGAGGAGGTCGGCGTGACCGATAGGCTTACCTACGCCCGAGCCCGAACCGGTGCCCTCATGTTGAGGATCTCCGGGGAGGGTGGTCGGGCGAAGGCGGCCGCCATGGCGGAGCGCATGAGGACGGCGCTCGGGGGATCGGGGGTGACGGTGAGCACTCCCACTCGAACGGCCGAGGTTCGACTACGGGGGTTGGACGTCTGTTCAACTCCCGAGACGATCCGAGACGCCCTCGCTGCTGCGGCTAGCTGCGCCAGCGGGGAGGTTCGAGTGGGGGTCGTGCACCGACCACCCACAGCGGGAAATAATGGGCCCGGCACGTGCTGGGTCCGGCTGCCGTTGGCGGCCGCGAGGAAGTTGGCCGGGGTAGGCCGAGTAAGAGTGGGGTGGACCTCTGCGAGAGTGGAGGTGCTGGAGCAGCGTCCGCTCCAGTGCTTCCGTTGCCTCCGCAGGGGTCACACGTGGGCGCAATGCACCCACACGGGTGAGGCGAGCCGGATCGACCGGTGTTATCGATGTGGGGAGGTTGGCCATTGGGCGGCGAAATGTGACGCCGCCCCCAAGTGCCCGCTTTGCAGCGACCTGGGGTTGCCCGCCGGACACCGGTCCGGCACCAAGGCCTGTCCCTCCTTTCAGACTGGGGTCAAACCCGGGCGGAAGGGAGGGCCGGGCGGGGGAAAGGCGGCCGCGACGGATGCGGTCCCTCCGGTCGATCCGCCTCGCCTACCCGACGGGGGGCCGATGGAGGTTGGGGGGGAATAGGAGGCACCGCCCTTCAGGCGGGGCCCCTACTTAGGGGATGGACCTCCTCCCACGACTGGGGGCGCTCCCAGTCGCCGGAGGGGGGGTGAGACGCGTGGGTACCGGTACCCATGCGCTCACGGGAGGGGAGACTGGTTCCGGGGATGCGCGTAATGCATCCCTCCTAGGGACCTGGTCTCATCGCGTACGGTGACCTCCCTCCTCGCTCACGAGGACGGCGGCCGCCGGGGGTCGCGGGGGGGTTCGAGCCGAAACTCGGACTCCCCAACGAGCGATCCACCGGGAAGGGGGATGGGCACGCCTGGCCGTCGGCTGCCTATCCGAGTTTAAGGGGGGTTGCTTTATGCCAGGTCTTTGTAGAAAGACAGCGGGGGCCCAGTTGAGTTCTCGCGTGATCCGGGATGCCCGCATCTAATGTCTAGGGACGGCTATTGGGGTTTTAGTCGGGGTGGCTCCGACATTGGCCATCCTTATCTTCGGCGATAGGGATGGTTATCCATAAGGGACTTCCCAATCCAAAAAAAAAAAAAAAAAAGGGTCCTAGGCTCTGTGGCGCCAACAGTGGTGGCTCTGATCCACTGTTGGTCCGTTCTCTCTATTTGAGGGATGTCACAGAGCTAAATCCTCTTGCTCCACCTCCTCGTGGTGGACCCTGGGCGCTCACCTCAGCTGGTGAGTGGCTAACGGAGCAAGGGGTGCTCGACGGGAAGTAGCTCCTGTGATGTGTGAGGCGATGCCGGCGGGATCCTCGGATCCTGGCAGGGCCTCCCTTGCCGGTAAGGTTCACACTGAGTAGGAGTGAAAACCGTCGCCCATGTGTCCTGGTCAGCAAGTTGTCTGTCCAGGGCCGCATACCGTAAACCGGTAGTCATGTTTTACCGGAACGGGGGGCTTGCCTTAACCGGCCGGCCCGCGAGGAGGATAAACCTCTATAAAAAGTCTCTAACCCTAAGTTATCGTAACGCGGCGAAGGGGTACCCCCGGACTTACCGCCGGGGGTGGGTCGATGGATGCATCGACCTGCAAGCGTTGTACAGCCTCGGGTACCTGCCGACCCCCGTTGTATATAGGCATGCCAGGGCATGCGGCTCTGCCCTGGTCGACTTCCTGTCCTGCACTGGAATGGTTAGGCCATCGAGTGAGGCGTCTTCCACCCAGTGGAGGGCGCGGTAACCAGGGCCGTTAATGATATTATTATGGACTACAAAAACGAGCCTCGGACCACAAATGTCGAGGAGGAGGGGCCACCGCGCCCGGAAGCGGCTGCATCCAAGGCAGGGAAAGGGATGTTCTCTGGCACCTCCCCGCCCCTGGGGACATCTGCGGCGGCGCGCTCGAACCGACCTACACGTCAGTCGTCGAGGGCAGCCGCCGTGGACGCCAGGCGAGGTGGAGTGGTGTACAACATCGACTCATCCGAGTCGGATGACCCCTCCACCACCACCACTGACCCGGGATGGACTCCCTCTGTCGCAACGTCAGAATTAGAGTCTGAGACCTGCGACCAGAGGAAGAGAAAAATGATGGGGGACAACGGACGGACGGGGAACGCCTCTAAGATCCCCAAGGGGTCCACCTCGAAGTCCCCGCCCAAGCATAGGGACCACCCCCCCGCCCTGGTGGGGTTCCCACCCAAGAAGAGGAACACCGCCCCTCAGGTGGAGGAACTGGCAATGAGCGTCCGTGACCTCTCCACCGGAAATATCGTGCAGGAGTTCCTGGAGAAGGTACGACTGGTGGAGAGGACAGCGCTCAAGAGTGCAAACCTCAAAGGCACCAGCGTGCGGGACTTAAAAATCTCCGCGCGCTATGCAGAGGCGGCACTCCTCGAGATAGTGCGGAGAGGGGAGCGGGAGGCGGGTCCTGCCCCAGGTACCCCTCAAGTGGCGAAATCCCCCACCTCCCCAGCAGACTCTCGAGTGCAGGTACTGCAGAAGCAGAATGAGTACCTGCAGGGAAGGGTGGAGGAACTGAAGTCCACCAATCAGGCCATCCGGGAGGAGATGATGGCGATGAAGAGGATGGGGGTGGCACCGCAACTTCTCCCCCCTCCGCTCACATCGTCCTCGTCTCCCCCCGGGAGATGCCCGCACATCCGAAGGAGGTGGTGGTGGCGGCGGGGCCGCCCCGCCCCTCCGGCGGGAGCATCCTGCCCGACCCTCCTCCTCTGCCGCTGGAGGATGGGTCTGACCCGACGAGATTGCTCGGGCAGCTTGGCGCCCTCTTAGACGCCAAGTTTGCCCCAATTCTGAAGGTGCATGCCGAGCTGACGGAGGCAGTCTTCGGGACATCTCGGCTGCACTCCGCCACCCGCCGAGCTGAAGCCCAATCGGGCCCAATGCCCCCACCCCACCCCCTCCTCCTTCCTCTGCCCCCTCCCTCCCACCACCGTCTGCTCCACCTGTGGTGGCGACGGGAGGTAAGAAAAAGAGGAAGGGCGGGAGGAAAAAATGCCAGGTGACAGCGGCCACAGGCGCACCTCCCGCCACAGCCCCTAAGGGTCGGCCGATAGTGGCGGCTCAGGTCACCACCCAGCAATCGGCTCCCCCTGCTGGGGGAACCTTTTTTTTTTTTTTTTTTTATCGTGTGGAAATGCATTACGCATACCCCGGCCCCCCTGGGGGGGAGCCGGGGTTATGTGGGGCTCCCTCGGGGAGGGGGTCGCCAAGCTGACAAAGCTCCGCGATCCCCTCCCCCAGAGTACCCACTAAAACCACACGCCCACCTAAGCTACAGAGGAGGCGCCCGGATCTCGCGAAAACTCAACGGGACACCTCCTAGCTATACATACTTCCCGGGGGGAGGGGTTAGCTCCCCCCATACCTAATCTAACCGGACCCCGGGCGGAGGGACCCGCCCGGTGTCCCCATCCCTGGAGCCTTCGGATTGGCTTCCCGAGCCCCAGCTCGGTCCACCCACAGCTCCCGGAGCCTCCCTGCCCCGCTCGGGCAGGGGAACCGAGGGTCCCCCGTCCGGCCAGGGCAGGAAGGCGCCGACACCGGCAAGAGAGGGTCGTCGGAGACGCATCCGGACGTCCCGACCCTCCCCACCCCACCCCCCACGCGCCACCCCCAAAACTCGCATTCGGGGAGTGGCCGGCACCCCGCCACAAAGACGTAACGTCTCGGGGTGCCGGGCCACCCCGGGGGAAGTTAAACTCCCCCTGGGGGCCGGGGTTAGCTCACTCCCCCGGCCCCCCCATCCTCCGCCACCCTCAGCGGGGGCACACGACGGCGCGAGGGGCGAACCCCCCGCACCGCCAAGGGGACACCCGCCCCCCCGGGAGGATGGGGCATTAGTTGGCGCGGGGAGGGGACCACTCCCCGCGCCCTCCCCCCAGTCGCCGCCCCCCCACCAGGGGGGCCTGCCGCGTCACGGGGGGACGTCCCCCGCGCCGCACCACCCGACACCGCCGCCCTGCGTCTTCTTCGCGGAGGCCAGGGCGGCACACGGCGGCGCGAGCGACGTCCCCGCGCCATCCTCCTCCTCGCGGAGCCCGGGTCCCTCTCCCGGGCCCGCTCGGCGGCCTCCTTCTCGGACATTACTGTCTCGCAGAAGGAGACCACCGCCTTCCACGACCCCCGGCTCCCGATCAAGTGGTCGAACAAGATCGGGAGCGAGAGGTCCCACCCTTCCACCGCGGCTCTAAGGACACGGCGCGGTCCGGACCAAGCCGGACACTCCTCGAGTGTATGCCGCGCCGTGTCCACCTCCTCACCGCAGTGGTGGCACTGCGTCGTCGGCTCCCGCCCTATCCTATGCAAGTACTCACCGAAACAACCGTGTCCGGTGAGCACCTGCGTAAGGCGGAAGGTCAACCCAACCCGCCTCCCGCACCATGCATCAAACATGGGCAGGAGGGCCCTCACCGTCGGACGCGTCGAGGATGAAAGCAGTTGCTTCCACCGCTCGAACACGTCCGATCGGGCCTGACGTATCAGATCCTCGAACTCCTCGTCTTCCCGGACCGTTAACTCCTCCCCAGGCGGGCGACGGAACTGGCAGGCGATCCGATATATATTCGCCTGCCCCGCCGCCAGCAACTGAAGGGGAGGAATCACGGCCAGGAGACCCGCCACCTCGGTGGAGATGGTGCGGTATCCCCGTATGGTCCGCAGGGTCAGCCGGCGCCGCACTCTTTCTAAGAGAGCGGTGGAACGCCGGCTGGCCTCGAGCGAGCGGTACCACACGGGGGCCCCATACAGGGCCATAGACCGCACCACCCCCGAATAGAGGCGGCGGACACTCAACTGCAGCCCCCCGATATTGGGCAGCAGCCGCGCAAGCGCGGCCGCTGTCCTCTCCAGTCGGGGGGCCAGGAGTCCGAAGTGATCCTCGAAACGCCAGCGGCCGTCGATGATCAGGCCCAGATATTTCATCGTGGGCCCGACCTCGACGGGGGTATCAGCGACCCGGATCCGGAATCCTTGGGGCGGCCGCCGCAACCGAGATGATTCGTACAACCAAATCGCCTCGGTCTTTGCGGCGGCCACGACAAGCCCCATCCTCCGGATCCGTCCAACAACGCAGTCCAGGGCGGACTCCACGAGGCGTCCCGCCCTCCTCCAGTCCCCCCCCACCGCATAGACTAGGGTGTCATCCGCATAGCAGATGACACCCGTCCCGGGGGGGAGGGTAACCCGCAGTACCGCGTCAAAGGCTAGGATCCACAGGAGCGGTCCAAGGACCGACCCCTGCGGAACCCCGCGGCATATCTCCCTCAAGTATGCACCATACCGGCCGGCAATATACACCTCCCTGCCGCGGAGGTAGTCCCGGATTACTTCCCGGAGATAGAGAGGGACCCGGAAGAATTCCAGGGCACTCTCTATCTCCTTCCAGGGCAGGGTGTTGAACGCGTTGGAAATGTCCAACGACACCGCGATCAACACCCCGCCCCGAGCGACAGCCCCCTCTCGGAGGAGGCGCAGACGCTCTAACGCGTCCATAGTTGAGCGCCCCCTCCGGAATCCATACTGGCTGTCGCTCAGCCCGGGACCACCCCGCGACAGGTGCTCTCGGAGGCGGGCAGCAATTATTCTTTCGAACAACTTGCCCGCCTCGTCGAGTAAACAAACCGGCCGATAGGCAGAGGGAGACTCTGCGGGTTTTCCATCCTTATGGAGGAGGACAAGAATCGCCTCTTTCCAACTCTTGGGGAAGATTCCCCGGCCCAGGCACGCATCCAAGATGCTCCTGTAAGCCGGGGCGAGGACCGTTAGCGCCGCGGCCATTATACCGCCGGGAACGCCATCAGGTCCGGGGGCTTTCTTGCCCCCAGCCCGGCGCTCCCGGATGGCCAGTCCGAGCTCCCACCCAGAGACCCGGAGTTCGTCCGACCAATCACTGGTCGGCCCCGGGGCGCGCTCACCCACCGCCTCCCTCCCATCATCGGGGGGGAAGAGGGTGTCGACGACGCGCCCCAAGAACTCCGGGTCCATTCTCTCCGCGACAGGGGGCGCCCGGGGACGGAGCTTCCCAAGCACCATCCTATACGGGCGCCCCCACGGATCAGCGCGAAGAGTGAGCAGGAGCTCGCTCCAGGCCTTGGCCTTGGCGGCGGCAATCGCGCGCTTGAGAGCCCCGGCGGACGCTCTATACTCCCCGTACAGAACGTCCACCGTCGGCCCCGGGTCGCCGCCAAGAAAATGGCGGCGCCGAGCGCGGACGAACCGGCGGCGGGCTCGACCGGCCGAGCTGCGGAGCTCGGCCAGCCCACCCGACCACCAGTATACCGACTTTCGAGGGGGACAGGCTCGGACCCGGGGCATCGCTACGTCGCAGATCATCTGCAACGTGCCCCGTAACCAAGCCGCCCCCTCGTCAGGTCCGCGCTCCCTGGCCGATGGCCAGGCGGAGCCGATAATCACGGCCCTCAAGAGGTCCCCGTCTAGCCGCTTCGACGCCCATCTGGGCGCCGAAGGGGCGCTACTTCGCCGGAGGAGGGGCGTGTCCACCGGCGGGTCTGCGACCACCGCCACGTCCATCAGGACGTAGCAGTGGTCGGACAGAGTTTCTCCGTCCCAGACCCGCCAGTTGGACACACGGCGCGAGGCGGAGGCGGTCGCGAACGAAACGTCCACAACCGACCAACCGTTCCACCTCACGCACGTCGGCACGGAGCCCCGGTTTAATAACCGGAGCTCCCGCCCCTCCGCCCAATCTTCTAAGGCTCCGCCCCTGGGCATGGTCCTGGGGTTCCCCCAACTCGATGATCTCGCGTTGAGGTCCCCCAGGACCAACACCAGACCGGCTAAGTGGGGGGCTAGCATGCCCCCCAGCCGGTCCAAAAACCTCCCAAACTCGGCGGAGCCACAATTCGGCGAACAGTAGCACCCGGCGACCAGAAATCTTCCCCATTTCACCAACACCGCCCCCCGGCTCCGTTCGACCACAGAGCAGGGGGGCAACCTCGCCGACTGGCGAGCCCAGATCGCCACGGAGCCCTCCAGATCCCCGAACCATTGTGGGTGGTCGGGGACCACGTAGGGCTCCGCGGCTACCGCCAGGCCAACCTCAAGCTCCTCCAGGCACTGGACCATCAGGTCCTGCGCCCGGCGGCAATTGTTGAGGTTGGCCTGAAGAACCAGCTGGGAACATCCGCGAGCCGAGGTAGCCATTACGTCGGGCCAGCGGATGCTCCCTCCTGAGCAGACTCAGGGGCAGGAGGGGGGTTAATACTCCCCTCCCCGCCCGGGGTCGGCTCCACCTCCATAGCCTGGGAGAGGAGGGTCTGCGCGGCCCCTCCACCTCCTCCTGTGGCCCTAGAGGGCGGCGCCACACCGCCTCCCCCTTTGGGCCCCTTCTTTTTGGAAGGCGGGGAGCACGCGTTGCCCCCCGCCCTGTGATTGGCGGGCTTGCCCGCCCCCGCGCACACGGCGCAATGGGGGGCGGACGAGCACGCCGCCGCTCGGTGGGACGGGTCCCCGCACCGGTAGCAAAGGCCGCTGCGGTCCACCGCAGCAGTGCACCGCTGCCTCACATGCCCAATGGCGAGGCAGCGGAAGCACTGCATGGGCCGGGCGGCCAAAACGACCACCCGCGCGAGGGTCCATCCCACCCGAACGGTTTTGGCCCTCTCAAGGGCCAAGGCCGCCACAGCCGGGCACTGCACCCATATAGTGCCGAGTCCGCCGGTCGGGGTCTTAATGTCCCCGACCTTGACGGACTCGGGGGCGCTGCCCCCGGCCTTCGCCACCGCCGCCACCACCTCCTGAGGGGTGACGGAGAGGTCCAGGCCAGTCAGGCGGAACTCCGCCTTCTTGACTGGCCTGGCCACCCTCACATCCATCCCCACCAGGACGCTCCGCATTCCGGCGGCGAGGGCGTCCGCCTTAACGCCACCGTCGGCACCGGGGACCTGGATAATCAAGCCCCCGGTGACCGCCCTCTTCCAATGCAGGGTCTCGATCCCCAGGGCGCCGAGATCGACGCCCTGGCGAGCCCTGCGGATAGCCTCCTCGTAGGTGGCCTTGCTCCCCTCCGGGACAGTGACCGTCACTGCCGCGGAGCGGGGAGGGGCCACCACCCGAGGAGGCACCTTCTGCACCCCGGTCCCCTTGCCCTTAGATGCGGGAACCGGGAGGGGCGGGGGCGCGGCGGAAGCAGCCTTGGCCCTCTGCCTCGCCTTTTTCCCCACCACCGGGGTCCAGGTTCCCTCCAGAGGAGGAAACGGGGCCCCGGAGTGGAGGGAGGGGGCAGCCTCAGTGGCCACTACACGGGGGGCTTGGGGGGCGGGTGAGGCGTCCACCCGCCCACCTTTCTGCCCCTTCTTCTTCTTCTTCTTCTTCTTCTTCTTCTTGGTGGGGGGGTTCACCCCACCAAGAAGGCTGTCAGGGACTAAGGGGAGGGCGGTAATAAGGGGACTGGGGAGAGGGGCACACGCCGTCGGAGTGACGGAGGCGGGGACGGGGTCCCCCGGCTTCCCAGCCGAGGGTGTCCCGGCCGACCGCACCGCGCCGGCGTATGTCCCCTTAGAGGGACCACGGACCCCCAGCACCGGCCGGAGCTCCTCACGGAACGCCAATAATTTGGCGTCCATAAGGGCCCCGAGCCGGGCCAGGAGGACCGCCCCCCCGAAGGTGTCACCCCAAGAAGAGAAGGGGGTGGTGGTGACCGCCGCGAGGGGACCGCATCCGCTGGGAGAAGCGGCGACGAAGGGGGTTCAGGCACTGAAGTGGCCTGCCGCCTCTTCATCGCCATCATCTCCCCACGGATGGCGGTCAGGGAGTCCTTCATCTCCCCCACTTCGCGCATCAGCGACGCGTTCTGCTCCCTGAGGGCACGGTTTTCAGCCTGCATCCTCTCCCAGAGGGCTGCAGGCGGTCCACCAGTTGAACCCTCAGGGGGCGCGCCGCCGGCACCAGTGGGGCAGGAGGAGGAGGGCCCCTGCCACCCCCTCCCCACCAGCTCCTTCATCCCAGCCTCGATGAGCCGAGCCGCGTCCCACAGAGCACGAACATATGTCCCCTTCATATTTCGGCTCTTAAGGGCGGTGGACTCGACCAAATGGCTGGCGGCCACCACCTCACGGGCAATCTCACCTGGGAGGAGGCCCCGCAGATCGAGTTGGCACTCCTCAACAGAGGGTGCCTCCCCGCCGCGGGTCCTCTTGTTCTCCCTGGGCGGGACAATCTCCTCCTCGGAGGGCGACCAGGGCCTTTTGCTCCTCGACGTCTTACACGACGCCAGGGAGGCACGGTCGCCCTCCCCCGGGTCGTGGGAACCTCCCTCCCCCGGGTCGTGGGAACCTCCCTCCCCAGCGAGGAGGGAACACGTACCGTGTCCCCCCCGGGCCGAGTAACCCGCGGGGGCGGATCGCACAGATCCGCCCCCTCGCGACTCCGAGGTCCCCATAACGGGACCCGAAGCCGCAGCTCCTACGTTCCCCGCTTCCGGGCGCGGTGACCCCTCCAACACATCAAACACCCGAGACTCGTCGTTGCGGAACATTTTTATACATTACGGGCTTGGTTACTACCCCCCCATTTCTGGGGGGGCCTCACTCATCACCCAATACAAGCACCGGTTGGTAGCATCATGTTCGACCCCGGGGGGTACTACCAACCTCCACCCCCCGGGGGCCCTAGGTCACTACCCGGCCGCGGGCAAGACCGGAGGTGTAAACCCACCCCCCCTACTGCTGCGCGTGCGCCCCCACGCACAAGTGCGTAGGCGCACACGCACATCAGTGGCGCGCTAAATGGCCCATGTATCCACAGACCCACCAGAGTGCAATGGTGCTACCTTCACCGCGCGCCGAAGCTTAGTAGTTAGAGACATATTTTATAGAGGTTAGTCATCCTCGCGGGCCGGTCGATCAAGGCAAGCCCCCCGTTCCGGTAAAACATGACCACCGGTTTACGGTTTGGGGCCTCGGACGATGACCTGCCCCTGGCCAACATATGTCCGAGACACTAGGAGCACACGGGCACTGTCTCCTGCGTCTAACACGCAGAAAAAGTGACAGGGAGTGCCCCTGTGCACCCCTCGCTCCGTTAGCACACACTGAAGTGTGTCCCAGGGTCCACCACGAGGAGGTGGAGCGACAGGATTTAGCACTGTGACATCCCTCAAATAGAGAGAACGGACCTACAGTGGATCAGAGCCACCACTGTTGGCGCCACAGAGCCTATGACCCCCTGCTGGGGGAACCTGGGCCACGGTAGTCGGCCGGAAGGCCAAAGGGGCTGCAAAGAAGGCAGCGAGGGAGCAGGAACCCCCTCCCACAGACACCCCCAAGAAACCGGGGGCTGGGAAAGGGGGTAAAGGTAGGAAAGCCCCGTCCAGGGTGGCCACCGCACCAAAGACGGCAGCGATCTCGCTATCCGTCCCGGTGGGATGCAAGACAACCCTGGCGGAGGCCATGGCTGCGGTTAAGGCAGCCATCAGGCTGGAGGAGGTGGGAGTGACCGAGATCCGCACCAAGCGGGCGGTGACTGGGGGTCTCCTACTGGAGATCCCCGGCCCGGAGGGGGCCGCCAAGGCGGATGCCCTGGCGGACCGCATGGCAACCGCGGTTGGCGTCCTGGGAGTGAGGGTCAACAGGCCCCTCAAGACGGCGGATCTCCGCCTGAGGGGCCTGGATGACTCCGTCACCCCCGGAGAGGTGAGGGCGGCGGTGGCGGGAGCAACGGGGTGCCCTCCCGATTCGGTTAAGGTCGGGGATATTAAGTCCCCGGCTACCGGGTTGGGCACCACGTGGCTTAAATGCCCTGCCGCGGCAGCCCGCCAACTGGCTAGCGTGGGGAAGCTGCGGGTGGGCTGGTCAACCGCAAAAGTAGAGGCACTGGCCGCGAGGCCGTTGCAGTGCTTCCGCTGTCTGGCTGTGGGACATGTCAGGCAGCGGTGCACTAGCACGGTCGACCGTAGCGGCCAGTGCTATAAATGCGGCACGACCGGCCACAGGGCTAGTGCGTGCTCGGCGCCCTCCCGGTGTCCGATATGTACGGAACTGGGGAGGCCGGCCGGGTGCAAGGCGGGGAGCGGTTTGTGCCCCCCGCCACCGAGGAAACGCCGCAACATCGGGGGGAAGGGGCCCCCCGACAAACCGACCACAGAGGGAGGGGGGTCAGCAAACCCCTCCCCTCCCGGCCCTAGTCAGGAGATGGAGGTGGAGCCCCCACCTCCGGAGCCAGCCGCCCCTGAGGTGGCCGTACCGGGAGTGCCAACGGCATCGTAATGCCTCCGACACTCCAGGTTGTGTTGGCCAACCTCAACCACTCCCGCCGGGCTCAGGACCTGTTTGTCCATGGCCTGGCGGAGAGGCAGGTGGGGCTGGCCGTTGTCGCGGAGCCTTTCGACGTACCCGACTCCTCCCCTTGGGTAGGGGACGTCGGGGGCTCCGTGGCAATCTGGGCCCGTAAGGGCGGTGAATTCCCCCCCGGCTCCGTGGTCGACCGGAGCCGAGGGGTTGTGTTATACAGATGGGGAAGATTTCTTGTCGCGGGATGCTACATCTCTCTCAACTGCGGCCTCGCAGAGTTCGAGGGGTTCCTGGACCGGCTGAGGTTGATGATCACACCATACCTAGCTGGTCCAATGTTGGTCCTGAGGGACTTCAATTCGAAGTCCACAGCATGGGGAAACCCCAGGACCACCCCTCGCGGCGAGGCCCTAGAAGTTTGGGCGGGGGGCATGGAGCTCCGGTTGGTGAACCGGGGCTCCGTACCCACGTGCGTGCGGTGGAACGGGTGGTCCATAGTTGACTTGACTTGGGCCACCCCCGCAGCCGTGCGGCGCGTGTCCGCCTGGCGGGTGGCCACGGAGTGGGAGTCACTCTCCGACCACCTCCATATCACCATGGAGGTGGAGGCCACCCAGCAGCAGGCGGACCTGCCCCCGCGTAGCATCCACCCAGCGCCCGCGAGATGGGCGCTGATGCGACTGGACGGGGACGTCCTGAGAGCCTCAGCTCTCGCCTACTCCTGGGTTAAACCCAGGGACCGCGGGACTGACGAGGGGGTGTCATGGTTCCGGGGAGTCATGAAGTCGATATGTGACGCTTCAATGCCCCGGGCCGGTAGGCATCCCCCGAAGAGGTCAGCGTACTGGTGGTCGGGCGAAATAGCGGACGTGAGGGACACGTGTGTCCGCGCCCGACGCCAGTACACCCGATCACGTCGGTGCCGCCCAGTTGGAGGCGTCGACGAGGCGAGAGTGGCCGCCCTGTATGCAGAGTACAGGACGGCCCGGATGGCTCTCCAGCGTGCGATTGCCGCTGCCAAGGCCGCGGCCTGGGATGAGCTCCTCGGATCCCTTAATAGGGATCCATGGGGCGCGCCTACAAGGTGGTGCTTAGCAAGCTCCGCCCGTGGGCGCCCCCCATTACAGAGGAATTAGACCCCGAGTTCCTGGGGCGGGTTCTCAGTACACTCTTCCCCCCTTCGGAGGGAATGAGAGAGGACCCGCCTCCCTCCTCGGTCCATACCACCTGGACCGATGAGCTCGGGGTCACAGTGAGTGAGCTCTCCCGGGCTGTCCAGAGGATCAGGGAAGGGGGCAAGAAGGCCCCCGGTCCCGACGGTGTCCCTGGACGGGTTTTGGCTTTGGCCTTGGACGTCCTCGCCCCGGCTTTTATACAGGTCCTGAACTCCTGTATGGGCCGGGGAATCTTCCCCCGAGAGTGGAATGTCGCCAGGCTGGTCCTCCTTCACAAGGTAGAAAAGCCCGCAGACACTCCCTCTGCGTACCGGCCCCTGTGTCTCCTCGACGAGGCGGGTAAGATCTTTGAGAAGATCATAGCTGACCGCCTCGTCGAGCACCTGTCCTGTCATGGTGGTCCCGACTTGAGCGATAGCCAGTTTGGGTTCCGGAGGGGGCGATCGACGATAGATGCCGTCGGTCGCCTTGCCGCCATCCGGAAAGCGGCTGTCGCTCGAAGCAGGGTGTTGTTGGCGGTGAGTCTTGACATCACCAACGCCTTCAACACCCTGCCCTGGGATGAGGTAGTGAGGGCGCTGGACTACTTCCATGTGCCCTCCTACCTCAGGGAAGTGATCCGGGACTACCTGAGGGACAGGTGGTTCGAATACCCTGGCCGGTGCGGAAACATCCAGAGGGAGGAGATGCACCGCGGAGTGCCACAGGGGTCGATCCTCGGACCGCTCCTGTGGCTACTCGCATACGACGCGGTGCTGCGGGTCCATCTTCCCCTCGGCGTCTACTTGATCTGCTACGCGGATGACACGTTGGTGGTCGTCGAGGGGGACACGTGGAGGAGAACCCAGAACCTGGCGCAAGCAGCGGTGGGCTGCGTCGTCGGTGGGATCAGGAGATTGGGGCTGGAGATTTCTGCCGGCAAAACCGAGGCGATGTGGCTACATGCATTGCCTCGGAGCCGGCAGCCACCCCAACTCCAGATCCGGGTGGGTGATGCCTCTGTCGAGGTGAAGGGCGAGATGAGATATCTCGGCCTAACCCTCGACAGCCGCTGGTGCTTCGAAGAGCACTTCGACCGTATGGCCCCCCGAGTCGATGGGGTGGCGGCAGCCATAGGACGGCTGCTGCCCAATATCGGGGGACCCGATGATCGGGTTCGTCGCCTCTACTCGGGGGTGGTGCAATCAAAGTTCCTTTACGGAGCCCCCGTGTGGTCCGAAGAATTAATGGCCAGCCGGCGCAACTTGTTGCACGCAAACCGCGTGCAACGACGGATGGCCATTCGGACCATACGGGGTTTTCGCACCATCTCCGGGGTGGCGGCGTGTCTCCTCGCGGGTATGACTCCCCTACATCTCATGGCGGTGGAGCGGGCAACTACTTACCAAATTGCCTGCTCCATCCGCCGGGGGGAGTTGTGCCCCGAGGGGGAGGAGGTCGAAGTGCTGAGGCGCCAGGCCCGGCGGGACATCCTGGTTCGATGGCGGGAGGAAGTGGTTTCCGCCGATTCGGATCGGCCCATTGTCCGGGCACTCCTGCCCATTCTGGAGGAATGGTGCGGGAGTCGGGTAAGGCTCACCTACCACGTGACACAGGTGCTCTCGGGGCATGGTTGTTTTGGGGAGTACCTGTGTCGCATCGGGAAGGAACCGACGGCGCAGTACCACCACTGCGGTGAGGCCCGGGACTCGGCGCGGCACACGCTGGAAGAGTGTCCAGCGTGGTCGGAGCCGCGCAGGGTCCTTAGGGGCGTTATTGGGATGGACCTCTCGTTGCCGGCCGTGGTCGACCACATGATCCGCAGCGAGAGGTCAAGAGCAGCGTTCGCCTCCTTCTGCGAGGTTGTGATGTCGCAGAAGGAGGCAGCGGAGAGGGAGAGGGAAGCCGACCCCCTCTCCGCCAGGAGGCTGGCCTCGGCTGGGCGACCCCGACGAGGCCGACGGCCCCCGGTGAGGGGCCGCAGACGTGTTGGCGGCGATGGGACTACGTAGTACCCCCACCGCCGCCAAGGGGGGCTGGCCATCTAAGGCGCCCCCGGGACGGGCAGGTCGCGGGGGGAGAGGCGGGGCACTAATCCCCCCTCCCCCCACCATAAAGTTGCGGCCTGCCGGTCGAAACTCCGCCTTCGTTTCGTCTTGTCCTTGTCCTTGTACTTTGTCCTTGTTGTTACGGGGGCGACCAGGGGGGTGGGACAGGGGGAGGGGACAGACGCGAGCCGGAACTCGCCTCTGTCCCCTCCTTGTCGCGTGCGGAAACCTCCCTCCTCGGCCGGGCGGGAACCCTTCTGGATTCTCTTCCCCGAGCGTGGAGGGGGGTATCCGGGGGTCGCGGGTGTCACGAGCTGGGGCTCGAGGCACCCAGCCGAGCGACCCCAGGGAAGGGGGACACCGTGAGGGTGACCTGCACGGGGTCCGAATAGATTAGGCTTTGATTGGGGGAGCTTCACTCCCCCCGGGATAGGGGCTTTCAAGCCAGGTGTGGAGGTGGTCGGTAGCATTCGATTACGAGATCGCGACCACCTTCAATTAGCTCAGGGAGGTCACCGTAGGTTTTTTAGTGGGTAGGTCTGGCCCTTCTGGACAGACGAGCCCCACATAACCCCGCCTTTCCCCCAGGAGGACGGGGTATGCGTAAAGCATTTTTCCTACGATAAAAAAAAAAAAAGGTTAGGTTAGGTTAGGTTATTAAGAGAAACGACAATCAAAGTCACTCATTCGTCTCTCCTACACAGTTCCGCTCCTATCATCTTATAACGATTAATTTCCTTTCACATCACCTATCCTAGATGTCGATTCGAGCGATACTTGACGAAACATCTAGCAATAGGCATGGAAACGCACGCGGAGCACACGAAGCGCGCTATAAAGAGAATACATTCTCCTTACGTATACATAACATCCGTGTATTAGAGATCGAGATTGACTGAATAAATAAACGAAATTATTTTCTCTGTACGGGTAAATAGGAGTTTATTCTATAAATCGATATTACTACTTACAGTGCACACATAAAGGTAGCAAGTCACCTGCAAATAAGAGAAACGACAAATAAAGTCACTTATTCATGTACCTCACAATTCCTTTCTTCGTTATAACAATTAACTATCTTCCTATATAACCTTCACACCAGGACCCCCTCCCCCACCCTAGTCTGTTTCTTGCGCCTTGGCTGGCGTGACCAAAGTGTCGTTCGTCTGTAAGGACACGAAATTGATCTTATAGCCAAAAGGAAATCACGGAATAAAGGAAATGGAAATATGGAAATATGGAAATAGGAAAATGAGGAAAAAAAGGAAATCTCACTACCAAAAAAATAAAAAAGGGAAAGAAAAGAAAACCGGCAAGGTCTCTTACTGCAATACTTATCGATTAATAAATCGATTCGTGCCTCGTAACCTTTTACGGTGCCGATATCATATTTGTCTTCTGCAAATACCGTCTTATATTTCTCTATAATACCTTCTATTTGATCTCTTTTCTTGTCCTAACCCTAGTAGCACAAAATATTGGATAAATATTTTTTTCGAACATTAGGAAAACAGTTTTTAAGCCACACTTTTCATATTAGATAAATATTGGATCTGAATATTGTATACATATACAAGAAATGTAAATTGAATGTTTAGAAAATATAAGCTAACTATTCATAGAATATAAATTAGATATTTAAAAAATATAAAGTAAATATTTATAAAATGTGAAACCAATATTCAAATAACATTCAATTAAATCTTCAAATTTAAGAAAAAGTTATAACAAAAATTAGAAACTATATATAGTACTACTTTCTGTGCACTGCTTGAGGGAATATTCAACTTTGTCTTCGAAAGCTGCTTATTAAAATCCAGAAATTTTTATGCAGTTGGCGAGGATTCGAACTCGGGACCTACCGTTTATGAGAGATGTGCTTTCTCTCTTAGCCATATGTGAACTTACATGGTGACATTCACTTTTTATTCTTATAAAGGCTTTTGCGTATTTCTTCTGTTTTGAGTATTCATATCAAATCATATAATTATTAGAAGAGATAAACTTCTATTCAAAAAATTTTTTAATTCAATTTTTTACTTTTTTTTAATGAAGCATCCTATTAGTATATTAACGACAAAGAGATATATGTATATATTTTCTTAAGTACTTCAATCGTACTTAAGCATACAAACACATACAATATATTTGCTAAATAAACAAAAACATTCTATTGTAAAAAACATATATTGTTATAATATATGTATATAATGATTTAAATAATTATTTACAAGTAAAGTTTTTATTCTAGATAGCTAAGGAATGAATAATGTTCTCCGCTGCATCAGGGCCAGGGCCTCTCCCAAATACTTTGACTTTGACTGCAGTCATATGCGTATACAGGGTGTTTCACGCAATTGTTTCAGGCCATAACTCTATTATTCATTATTAATGCATTTACGAAAAAAGATCAAAGGAGAAAGATAAATGGTTCGCAGAACACTACATTTGTAGGCCCTTAGATTTTTTTAGGTGCAACTGTGCATGTGCAATTAACAATTGCATCATTTCTTTAAATAGAAATGCATATTTTTTGTTGCACTAATTGATTCCTCTGATTCTAAGTATCAATGATTCCTCGATACTAGTTTTTTTGCTACGGTACCCTAATAATTTTTTACGTAGAACAAACAGAGGAATCGATTAGTGCAACAAAAAATATGCATTTCTATTTAAAGAAATGATGCAATTATTAATTGCACATGCACAGTTGCACCTAAAAAAATCTAAGGGCCTACGTTCTTCGAACCATTTATTTTCCTCTTTTGATATTTTTTCGTAAATGCATTAATAACGGAGTTATGGCCTGAAACAATTGTGTGAAACACCCTGTAATATTATAAACAGCGCTGCGAGTCTGAACTCCAGACTCTGCATGTTTAGACAAAGCCGAGAAAGATCTCGAATAGGTTCCAGGAATGCTATAAGGAGTGTTGCTAATTCCTATATCTATGATTGTTACGAACTTTTTAATCTTACAGTTCAATCACATTGCGTAAGACGTAGGAGATACGATTATTTTTCGTGCAACAATTTTGTCGCACATAATGGGAACATTACTTAATTAATGTTCTTATAATATAAATGTAAGTCGGTTAAGTGACACACACGAATTCGAAGTACATTAAAAGTGAACATTTTACTTCCAATATTAAATAAAGATTTATATTATATTTGAAATCAATATGAAAGGTATATATGTCTTGCAGCATATTCTGGAACAAATATTTTTCCATGTTAAACGTTAAACATAAAATATTTCCTGTATATTAGAAAAAAAAATTCTACTTGTAATATTACATAAGGATTCATTTTATAACGAGAAAAAATATTTTTTTCATAATATGAAATAAATATTATCTGTATATTAGAGAGAGGAGAGGAAAAAATATTCTATTTCTAATATGAAATAAAGATTCATTTTATATTTAGAAAAAAATATTTTTCTCGTAATGTGAAATAAATATTTCATGTGTAACGGGTCAGCTTCCGGGTAGAATGACGGTATCTTCTCCTGCTGGATGAGCTCGTCGTGCCAAGGTCCGGTGGTCGGTATGAAGATCGGCGGAAGCTGAAAGTCGGCTTGATGCTTGGGGCGCGAAATAACAACAGTGAACTGGTATTTTCGGGCCTCGCTGGACGTGCGTCTCGCGGTGCGCGGTCAGCCCCTTCGGTGGCTCGGTTCCGGATCACTCGTGGTGATTTACTAGCGACGGCGGTGCGCGGCAGAGATCCGACTTCCTAGGTGGCGAGGGTGACGTAGTGCGGAACGAGGTATGCGGACCACGGAGCTAGCTGTCCCCGTGGTGGTTCTAGGATACGCGAGGAGTGCGCTGTCTCCTCGTGGGTCGACCCCGGATGCTGCCGGTGGCCTTCAGGTTGCTGCCTGAATGTGGATGGCGGGGGCGGAACGGGACATCCCAACCACGGAGTTAGCTGTCCCCGTGGTGGTTCTATCGTACTCGACGAGTATGCTGACTCCTCGAGTACCGGCTCCGGACGCTGTCGGAGATGTTCGCCTAGGAAGCTGCCTAGACGAGCAGAGAAGGATGCGGCCCTCTCTGTTTGCGTGGTGGCTGCCACGCCGGCGGGAACCAGGCCTTTCCCACGAAGTCGAGGAGGCCGTGGCTGCGGACAACTCGACGTCGAGAGCGTGGGAAAACCAGGTCGGAACGGGATCGGTGGTAGAGACTAGGAAGGATACTTACGGAGTCCTCGGCTAGGAAGATGTGTCTGGGTTGCTGCCCAGGCCGGATCAGAGAGCGATGCTCTGTCCGCAGCGCCTTATATAGGGACAGCTTGGTGGTGGGAGAGGTGGTGCGGGAAGGGGTGAGTGGTGACGTCGAGTTTCCGGTAACTGGCGAAATTGTGTGAATTTCGCATCCGGTTCCCGCCAAAAGTGCTTCCTAGGCGAGGGGAGAGCGCGGTGGTGGCGGTCGCGGTGTTGTCGCGGATTCGGTGTGTATGTCTAGGCTAATTACCGGCGCGGTCGGTGTTCTACGATTCCGGGCGGTCGCGGTCGGTAAGTACTAATGGTAACAGGCCTATGGTACAGGTCTGTTACACCCCCCCCCCTTCTTCGGGACAGCGAGACGCGCACCAGTGAGGCGCTAGTTTATTTAGCAAAAAGTAGCTCTTACATAGTACACTTATGTCTAGCGAGATGGTTAGGGTAATGGACAAAAACACAGTAGGCTGGACGGTACATTGGTGTAAACGTGTATATTTTATAAGGCATGAGTCCTTTACGGTCTTGACTCGGTGACCGGAATGCTTATAATCAGTCTCTTGGATTACTTTTAGTCTTGCTTACTTTATCTATATACTATATACTATGCCCTAGGTTGGTTACACCCGGCTAGACTAGAAACGGTGATCACGTATAACAAACAATACTCCACTTAACCTTGGATTCCTCGTCCGCCCTTTTGATCCTTGCAACTGTGCAAGGGCCAAACGAAAAAAATAAACGACGCGTTGGGCTAGATCATCTCAAAAACGAAAGAAAAAAAAACAACGAAAAAGAAAAAAAAATAAAACAACGATATTGCTATGATTTGTCCCGGGTGACTCAATTCTTATCCTATCTTAACCTAGAGAAACGTAACTTAGCCTATCTTAACCTATGTTCCTCCCCGGCGCGGGGAGGGGAACCGCGGCGCCGGTTCCTCCTGGTCGCAACTCTGCGGGTGGCCTAGCTGTGTCACGTCGCTTACATCGGCGGAGGCGCCCGTTCCGCTCGAAGAGGAGCATCCAGCGCTCTTCCCCGATGGACGCCCTGTACTCCCGTTTGTTCACGAACCGCGTCGGCACCTCCACGCGGCGACCGTTTGGTAGCTGGTACCATGTTGTGTGGCATGGAGCGTGCGGCCCTGCGTAGCGGATGGGTGCTAGCGCTCCTGGGGCGGCCCGCCATGGTACCACCGGTCGTCCGTCGTTCCCTGGCCTTTCCTCTTCGGGCAGCTCCAGCGGCTTTCTGGTTGGTGGCGCGGTGGTCCCGTGCCCCTCGTTTGCCTCCCCCGGGGCCGTGGGCGGTGGCAGCGAGGAGCCGTGGCGAATTATGCAGATCGGCCAGGCCATCGGGTTCGGCCGGTAGGTTCCGCGTTCCGCCTTGACCCTGAACTGGTCGATCGGTGCCCTGGGGGTCCGAGACGCTGCCTCCACGTCGCACCAAATAGGTACGGGCAGGTCGTGGATCCTGCGTTGCGCTGGCCGTCGCGGGTCCGTGGGCGTGTCGCGGGTCGTGGTGGCGGCCGTTGGTGATGACCCTTTCTTCATCCGGCGTTGGCTCGGCTCTGTCCGTCGGCCCTGCTTGGCTGGTGGGCTAGTTTCCCGTGGTAACCCAGGTAGTGTGTGGCCCCGGCCCCGTTTACCGCCCTTCCCTGGTGTGGCTAGCTGGTGCCGTTGAGCTGGACGGGCCCGCGTGGTGGCCTTACCGGCTGCGGGCTCGTCGGGCCACCAGCTGGCGGGCTCCGGGGACGTGGTGCGTCCTATGGAGGGCGAGCGTCCGAGTCGTGCCCGATGTCCCTCTATGGTCGTTGGCGGGATCGTCGTGTTTGACACGTCGCTGGCGTCGGACTCGGCACGAGGCCGCACGGCCATGATGTTT
>CAXAAD010000288.1:0-30654 GCA_963966675.1 Lasioglossum calceatum | reverse complement strand
TTATTACACACGGCACGCATTATGGTGCAACAATTTGATATTTACCTGTTTGTTTTTATACGTGTTTCGTAACTTGTGTTGCAAAGTTTCACAAAGGCGGTGACACCTTCACCCAATGGAATCGTGAAAGAGATACGGTGCAAGGGAGTTTCATTGATCAGAGAAACCTTGCTCGCAGAGACATATTGATTTTGCGGGCACGTTTAGTCACGAGGAATCGCTGGCACCTATGGAAATGGCCATCAAACGTTGCTATTTGTAAGATAAGCTCCTGTCGAATTGGTTATTTAGTCTGTGACGTGCCCTACTTCGCCACTCATAGAGAATACCAGCTACAGAGCGTTAGTAGCAAAGTCAATCTATAATTTAGATAATCGCGAAACAGATTAACTCATTCGATAGAATCCCGCGGATAACGACGACACTGCTAATGAGGTCTGAACTAGTTTTCGATTAAAATTCAATCTTCCGAGCACGAACGCGATTAAATATAAAGGTACCTGAACAAGTTGTACGGAGTAGTATCTCGATATGTGTGAAGTTAGAGCTGCGTACAATGAGGATAATACAGGACTAACATGGATTAGATATATCGGTGAGATAATATTAATTCAGTGACAAAACTTTATTTAATTATTGCTTTGTGAAGCTTATATCAATGTACATACTTGTGACATTTTTCTTATCAAAATGGGACCGATAACGGTACAGTTTGGATCACATTTACTTGTTCAGTTGCGAAGTCAGTAGAACCTAGATTTTCTGAAGAAAACCTTCTGAACAAAATGTATAGATTATTCAAAACCCTTTTGTATTTAACATATTTGTATTAATAAAATTTTGAAGTATTTTTAGAGGAACATTGACAAGTTGTTAAAAGAAATGCAGTAAATGGGTACGCGGTTGGCTACTCAAGGGTTAAAATGTTTTAACTTCAAAAAATAATAGTACGGCAATAAATCTACCCTTGTTTTAAAGCTTTATTTCTGCAATTCCACTCATTTTTCATAATCGGTTCGGATAATCGAGGAGTTATTGCTATCGTGAATTAAACAAGCAAACATAATTCAAATTGGATCGTGTTTGGAATAATTTCGATAAGAGATTTAATGCAAATTACTTCTCGGAAAGAGAATAAAGGACTTTTGAGGGCGATTGCGGCCTAGATTGATCTTTCATCTAGTGCTTTTGACTACTGGAAAACCCCATCTTTAGATTATCGAAAAATGACAAGACGCATCGTACCCACTCCACCCTCCCCTACTACCACGCTATTCCCCACGCCTTCGCTGCGGCCCGGTCAGGTGACGCGTTTCGAGAGAGGGTAACTCTTTCCCCTTAATTCGTGCTCCCTCTCCTCATATATCGATTCTGAGTGGGAGAACCGCCGCATCGGTAGGGGGCAGCGTTACCATATTTTTATCCCTCTATCCCTCCCGGCCCCTTACCCTTCCGCCTCGCGCCCAGTTTCGCAGCGTAGCTCGTCTTTCCACTCTTCCCAAAGACGAGCTACGCTGCGAAACTGGGCGAGAGGCGGAAGGGTAAGGGGCCGGGAGGGATAGAGGGATAAAAATGTATGTATGGTAACCCCTACTAGGGGGTTCTATGGCTCCAGGCTAAGTTCGTCACCCCCGATCTAAACTGTAACGTCAAGTGAAATTCGATGTAAGACCGCAAAGGGTTAAGACTGTCTAGTCGATGCAACCAAACGTGTGCAGCAACAGTTGCCCTTTTGTCCATCCTGGCTTTCACGTCGCAATCAATTGGGAACGGAAATCAAACGAACGGTGTTTCGCGCCGAACAATGCTGGAATTCTGTTGAACCTAAAGAGAGAAGAGAGGAGACGGGAAAGCGGCGATGGGATGGGAAAGCTTCTCCCATGAAGCCGAGTTTGTTAAGCCAAACCGAATTAGCTCGTTAAGGCAACGGAATTCCATCGGCGATTAAAGCTCGAGCGTCGACCGACTTTTCGTTCCTTTTGTTGCGTCGCGATGGTAAACTCGCGATAACAGCCGGAGAGAAATTCTCGGCGGGAAATAACGAAAGAGCCATTCGTAACGCGTCGTCCCACCATCGAAGAAACGTTCGTTTATCTCGAAGACCGCTGCTCCGGCAATGGACGATCGTCGATTAGCAACAGTTAGTGCCAATTTAACGATGTAATGCGATCAGGTTAAACGCTAACGAATGGACAAGTGATACAAGACGCTCGGAATGTACGCTGCCGCTCGAAATGTTCTTCATTGTGATCACTAGACTCCAGATCTTTATGCATTTATAGCGAAACTGAGTAGATGAATTCAAAATTGTAGGAAAATTTTTAAAATTAAAGATGCACATATATACGCGATTTCTCATCTATTAAAATCGTTAAAGGAAGAAATAACATTCTGTTTGGGTTTATCCCTTGTAATTTTAATCGATACAGACAGCTTTTATTTTGCATAAACCTCCGCTGACGGGTGATCACTTTATGCAAAAGAAAATTGTGTGCATTTACTATAAGAAATACTACAAGCATTACTACAAGAAAATAATTTATTGGTACTCTTCGATTTTTAAAATCCTTCTGCTGTTTCAAATTACAGCTACCCATTTTTGTCATAAATGCACACAATCAGCAGTTAAGTGATGATCACTCAAAAATGGTCACTAGAAGTGAATTTTCAATTTGTATTGTGATATATATCCAAATATTTATTGATTAATTTTCGTTTAACCCGTATACGCTCATCAAAACTAATAGCATAAAAGAGACTCGGGTAACAATTTACCCATTTTTGTCTTACACTTTAAATCAACAAATCGTGTTTCATTTGTAACGACACATTTTAAATAAATACATCTAATAACACTGTATGTACAAATAGTAGTAAGTTATTAGGTTGGAAAAAAAGTTCTTGCTGTTTTTATTATAAAATCAAAATAACAAAAACCGTAAGAACTGTCTTTCCAACCTAATATGTAGTAACAATACCATATTCTGTAATGGTAAAAAGTGCCACTGTTTTACCATTATCCTTTACATCCAAATAAAATCCGATTTTATTGTTGTCAGTATTTAGCCATTGGAAAATACGATAAGTAGACTGCGGATTGTATGCATTTATGATAAAAATGAATAGAGTAAATACAAAACATTGCAAATGTATACGGTTGAAAAAGTACGGTTGTACTATTTCCGACCTATTAAAAGTATTAACAAAAGAAACGGAAATCTATGTAGCCCCTGTATCTTGCAATTAATTCCGGCAATTATTATTGTGCATAAAAATCCGCAGTCTAATGATGAGCATTGATCCTCCTAGGAGCTTTCAGACATCGTAAAATAAATCATTACAGTCTGTTTTTACACAATTCATTTTGCATAAAAGCCCGCAATCTAGTGATTAAACTGTGACTATTCTGGAGGAGCGTATGGGGGTTAATTACTAAAATTTCAATCCCATATTATAGTCACTAGAATCTCTTCTTCATATTATAATCACTAAAATTGCATCCTAAAATACACGATTAATAATACAGTGAAGAGTTCATTCAAATTATATGGAACAGAGGGAATACCATTGAGATCATCGATCCAGGAAGCCAGGGGAATGAAGTCAACGGTATCGACCGCGCAGGGAAATTATAGGCCTCCTGGAAATCGAGATAATTCTATGTCGTCGCTAGCCCCGGAGGAGCATCCTCCGACAATAAATTCATTACAAAGCCGCTTCTAATTGTCGGCTGGTTCGCGAGGCCGGAATGAATTCGCTCAGATCCGCCTACGTCTTAACCGCGCCCAGTTGGCAAATTGCAATCTTCCTGTGGAGTAAACACGCCGGGAGGTATGCTTCTTAGCGAGCCCCCTAATCGCGCGACTTATTTATGCAAACTAATTAACAGGACTTGCGTGAGGCATCGCTTCCGGCACATGTTTCAACCTCCTACGATTTTATTCCGAGCTTCTTTGATTTTTATTCGAACTTTGCGCGTTGCCCTTCCTCTATTATCAGTCCATTTGGGACTTCTAACATGATCAATATTATTATAAATAATAGTAGCTGCGATATGGATCGTGCATTGGATGCATAATCCTGATGTTGTCAATAATTCAACAATTAAAGAGCTAAATAAGAAATAGTACTCTTGGTTACGTCGAATTTCATTTAATTCATATGTTAGATGATTGCATAAGTTCTCGTGCCCGATTTGAAAATAAAATTCAATGGTTAAATTTTAAAGAATACAACTTTATTAATCAATTAATTATTATTTTGTTTTTTTTCTATGTTCTTTTTGTATATTTTCTATTTGTTTTTATCAGTTATACAAAACGTCTGTAAACCCATGTATAAAAGGACCTCGGTCCGTATATACTAATAATAGTAATAATAATAATAATTATATGTATGTATAGTCACCATTCTTTTCTAATTGTAGAAAATTTAATCATTTTTTAATTTGAATTTAACCAAATCTTTAATCAATCTTTAAAATTTTACCATTGAATTTTATTTTCAAGTGGCGCCGAAATCATTAAATTGTTTATTTGAACTGATGTACGATGGATCCAAAAGGTATTTAAAAAAGTTATCGTCTTCCTAAGAATGTTCGAATATTAGTGGGAGTCACTGTAGATGACAACCCTAGTTTCGGAGGTATTCGAGTGGGTCGCTTTAAATGGGGCACCCTGTATACACACATATTAAGTTGAAGAGCTCAAGAGAAGACGTCCATTTGATTTAACTAGGAGATACGATTCTTCCATCGAGAGGGGCTCATCATTCTTGACATATCAGCGTACTAGAATTAAAACGCTGGCGAAATGAACTATCGTTGACTTTGCCTCGGGGCAACACGCAAGGGAAACAGGGTTTCATCTCCTCCCTCGGACGGTCGTCCCTCATTTCGCTCATGGTTCCAGCCCGAGGGACCGTTTTTCCATTCTTTCGTCCCAGGCCGAAACGAACGCAGCTTTAATATCGTCCGAGGGAGAGAATGAAAAAAAAAGAGGAAGGTCCGATATCGTCAACAGCTAAAAGCTGGCCGGAGACAAATGCCGCGCGGCGAACGGAGGATTCTATTTCCGTGTAGATAACGATAAATTGATATCGTGAAAACGGTGACCGGGTTGGAAATCGATGAACGGGAAAATGAACTTTTCGAGCTTAAACAGCGAGCCCCGTTCGCTCGGCCGCTGGAAAACGAAACGCAATCAAACGTGAATTATTCAAACCAGTACGTAGCCGGTAATACGATCTCAACGTTGCCGAAACGATTACTATCAAGTCGCTCGTTGACCGATCTGTGCTGCGAATTTTCAATGCGTTTTGCACGCTGCTCGATCAATCCAGACGTCACTACCGGTCTTAACGCTGACTAAAATTCCTTCTCTTCCACAACTACTTGAATTATAAAAATGTTTTCATCAGAACTTCTTTATTGAAGTGCATTACAATATAATACGAAGTCTAAAGAGATGCAGTCATTATTACAAAGTGATATATCCACGGTGGACCTAAGAATTATTTGATGAATTAATACTGTGATAATTTCATAAAAAATCATCGTACAACAATTGATGTAGACTCATTTCAAAGTTACAAGCCTCTGGTTTCATAATACCCGTTACCAAATACCCGGAAGACCCGTTTCTCCTCTCGAAAATGCTGTTTGTTCAACAATCTGTGAAGACGTAGGAAAGTTTTTTTCGTGACTGAATCTACCGTAGATTTAAAGATTGAAGCTTCCTCTTTGCAACGACTCCTTAAAAATTGATGCACGATTTTTTTTCGCTGTTTTATGGAACTAAAATGGGGAGCAAGTTCGGTTGTGTAAAGTCCTCGTGGTGTAATTGATAGTATTGTAAGTTGGCGACACACCTCTCATCCAAAATTCGATAAAACGACTAAAACAAATCGTACATTAATTTTTAAGGAATCGTTGCAAAGAGGAGGCTGCAATGTTTAAATCTGTAGTAGTTCCAGTCACGAAACAAATTTTTTGTAGTTTTTGGAGACATTCGAATCTGCAGCAATTTTTGTATAAAGTGAGTCTTCAGTTTCCAACCTGTTAAACCAATATTTTAGGGAAAAATGAACATTGTATTGCGAATGCAGAGGGTTCAGTTGTTTTTACGAAATTATCACAATTGAAATATGTAGTGTTTAAATGGAAATGTAGTGTTTAAATAGAAATACTTAACACAAGTTGAAGATGAATTTTCTCCCTTAATTACACAATTTGATCCAATTTCGTTCACAAAGTATTAATGAAACAATTGAGAGAAGCGAGGTGGCGAGCGTGCTGTTCTTTCGAAGATATTAATGAAGTAAAATTTAGTCTTCAACTTAGGAAAACTCCCTTACTTTACACGACCTTCCAGTTAATCGATCGCGAAGAGTCTTCTGATCAACAAGACTGGTTAACGAGCTTAATTGGCCTCCTTTTTCGGTGTCTATAGCTTCGCCGCAGAAATACTGGCGTGGTGTTCGGTGCATTCAAGAGAAAGAGAAAATGGTAATAACACGATGATCCCTGGCAATTGCCAGGAAAAACCAAGTTCTCAACAACTGCCTTTTCGATAAACATAGACGTGCTCTGAATTTCTCGAAAATCATCCTGTGAAACCCGTAATCTTGTAAACAATATTAATCTTCCGTCGTTTCTTTTAATTCGTATATTATTTATAGATTTGTATATCATTTCTTTCTGATGTACACTATATTTTGATTATTTGTGTTTTCTTTAAATATTTGCTACTAATTTGTTTATTTACGGTGAGGCAAGGCACAGAGAGCAAGGCAGGATAATCTAATATTAGCTGTTAAACTAAGTCTAAACCAACAGAGATTTTTCGTTTACTTTATCTTAGTACGTTTTACATAATTAATTTATGTAATGAGGAGCAAATTTACATTTTAAATATTTCACACACGAACGAATACAGACAGATCGTAAAACGAAGTGAAATTCACCATCGTATTAATAATTTAATCTTGCACGTCAGAAAAATGTAATTATTTTATGATTATAATTTTATGATCTGATTGATATACACGGTGTCCTAGTAATATAATTCAGTTTGTAAGCTACAATCTTGTGAAATATAAAAATAACTGATAAATACTAGTGATATTAGTGATCTGTGTCTTGTAACAAATAAATGACTTTAGTTTCTTTAACACGTTAAGTATTAAAATTATAATCCTCAGAAAATTCCAAACATTCGAATTATTTGAGTTTTAAAGCAAAACTGAAAAGATAAAGATTATCACAGCGATTATTGTTTCAAGTATTCTACATCTTTCAATCGTGATAAAATGTTCCAATTATAACAGAATTAATTTCTAAATCAGATAAAAAAATATTATCATTGTAGCAGTCAACGAGTTAACGTGCTAAAAATGAGAGAAGGCTATAGAAGAAAAAGAAACGGCGAGGGGAAACAAAAAGGTGTGTAAAGGGTGAGATTCAGCGGATGTCAAGCGTTGTAATAACACCTGACCTGAAAACATGTGGCTGTAGAGATGACACAATTCTCCCACGACCCAATCCGGGCCACTAATTAGTTCTTTTGTTAAAACGCTGACATACGATGCAGCTACTATTTACCTACACGCGATCGCTCGATGCCCGCGTGTAATCCTACTATGATCGAATATTATACAAGCTGTCTCGCTTAAGCGTGACCCCTAGAATCATGTTTTTTTCTCATAGATTTCAAGGTCATCGATATTTCCCCAACTCCGAAGATGAAGATCAAACTTAAATTTAAAAACTTTTCTTTTTGCAAAGTTATTTCATAAGACATTACAATTTTTTCATGAAAATTTGTATACATATCTACATACCTTGAACAAAAAAACACTGACAATAGTTATATTATGTTTCAAATGGAATCTTTTCATTTTTTTAAACTCTTCATATTTTTAAAAAAATTAGTTTACACTAAAAGATCTGCCATTCAAAGACGCACAAATTGAATTTTGGAATTTCCGTCTAGGCCTAATAAAAGGTATTTCATAAAATAGACTTTTCAACCCCAACAGTGGGGACTATTTTCACCCCCTTAACACAAATGTCTGCAGCTACAAAAACAATAAGTGTCAAATATTCTTTTTTTAGTTCTATCCATACAAAAATTCCATTAAAATCGGCGTGTTACAACTGGGTAACCTCCCTTGCAAGATACAGTGACCGTAAAATAAATCGCAGCGCAAGGGTTTAAACTTTAAAGCATAGATGGGAAAAAATGAATATTGAAAAGAAAGAAAATTTCGCTGCGGACATAAACGAGCCAGGTTGCCAACGGAGGGTTGAACATTCGCGGTCGCATAAAATTGTGAAAACTGTTTGGTGCACAATTGGAAGTGTGTTTTTTGAATTATTGTTCGGTAACAATCGCCGATACATCCGGTCGGACTGCATCATGGCGGCACGTGCGCAACGGGAAACGATTGTTAGCGAGCGTGAACCGTTCAGAAAACGTTAATTGTTCCCGTGAATCGTCGCGTTTCCTATTTGCGGGAAGAATTGGAGCGGCGCCGCGCGTTGATATAAACGCGCCGTTTCGACGTTGTGCATCGGGTACAATAATTAATACGTCGTCCGCGGGCAACTGTTTGCCGTGCAACGCGTTCCCATTAATAATTCACTATCGTTCAACCTCCCCGTTGCTTGATCCTATAATTATTCTCTAAATAGTGAAACATAAACAGGACGATTGCCCGGCTCATTGAGAGTTTCGGCCGGCGCTCGAATGCCGCGCAATTATTCAGTTAACCGGCCGGATAAATTATTCAGTTCTCGCGTGCACATCAATGCTCGCTAGTCGACGGGGATTTATGGGGGGACAAGTGACGCCACGGGTTTCCCTACACTTTCCAAACAACTGAGCTCGGGACTCGGTTCCGGACCCTGTTACCCTCGAACTCCGCGACTGTTAATTCTCTTCGGCTGGCCTCAAGCTTCTCGCTGTGTTACTCAAGCATACGTACAGCTTATGGTCAAGCATGAAATCACTGGCCTATAGCCAATATGCTCAATCACAACCGGGAAACCATTACGGAACACGAGATATTGCAAGCTTCGAGATGCGAGGGAGACAAGTTCATTTTTTAACCTTCTCTCTGTGTACTTCTATTCTAATGTTAACCGTGTACATAGGGGTAATTGGACCCCATACATTTTTGGAGCAAAATGACAGAAACAATTTGTCTGCATAAGTATTTGTGAAATTTTATTGGTTTTTCAACGATAAGTATACAATGCTTTTACTGGAATCTGTCCCTCGGTGTCAAATTGACACAGTCATACAAAAAATCGATAAAATAATAAGTCAAACAGTTACTTTTCGATGTTTTTTTCTTTGAAATTGATGAGTCAACATTTACATTTTAAGTTTTTGCAGTTATATGTTTCGCATTTAAAAAATAGAAGTCACCAAGTTTCGAACGAATTTACCTACAAATAACACAACAGTGTAACTTATTTCGGGAGAACTGTGTCAAATTGACACGAGGGATGGATGAGGGATAAAATTTTGAACTTTTTTATTTCCGCTTTCATGCACAGAGAGAAGGTTAAAGAAGCTAGCTAGATTACCTGAAAATAATTTTTTTCTGTTCACTTTGGTCAATAGAAGCGCACATGAAGATTATAATAGCGCATCGCGATGATTTATACACCTACCGAAAAATTTAATCGTTTCGTTAGAAATAATCTTTTCATATACAGGGTGTGGCCGGACGGATGGTACATGTAAAAATAAGTCAAAAAAAGGAAAAACATTTTTTTGTTTGACGCTACGTTTTCGAGAAAATCGAGTTTGAAAATGCAGCGAATCGTCTGACGCGTCTGACCATGATCAACCAATTCTACTTTGTGCTTATACTAAAGCACGCGAATCTGGCGGAACTTTCCACTCGATTTTCTCGAAAACGAAGCGTCAAACGAAAAAATGTTATTCCTTTTTTTCGACTTATTTTTACATGTAGTATCACCCCCTGCTCGGGTGTACCACCTGTCTGGCCACACTCTGTATAATATAGCTGATTAACGATTTTATAAATTTGTGACAAAAAAGAGCAGAGCAAATGCAAAGTGATAGAGACATTTAAAAAGTCTTATGTTATTGTATTGCTTGAATTGTTTAAAATTATTAACAGAAGATAGAAATGTCTGTGTAACTCCTGCATCTTGCAGTCGATGCAGATAATGTTTATTGTACATAAATATCTACAGTCTAGGGATTATTATCGTCGTTCGTCAATATCAAAATAAAAAATATCCGCTTTTATTATAGATGATTTTATTTCATGTTATTTTCTCATCCTAATTTTTGTACATTTTTATTATGTCAAGCTGTTTTACATCTGAAAAATTCTAAGATACTCATTGAAGTCTTTAAATCGACGTATAAGTGTTAGTTAAAAATTCGAAGGAAGAAATTAAACGCAGAGATTCTTCCGGTGGAGGGTTAATTAACGTTCAAATAATTCTCTCGAAAAATCCCATGTACGACATCGACCGATTATGTTCCGCCAGAGGCGGTACAAAAGTTTTCATACAATTTAAACTCGTTGTATATCCTGTAAAAAATAGTCTGTCTGTTAAACAGTTGCGCCAAAAGCATGTTTCGCGATGTTCAATATTATTCGTACATGCTGTAAAAATTTCCAGCATCGAGGTACTTATTGTATCGATTGCACCCGGATAAAACAGTGTCGCTACTTATTCGAGAGTGGATCTTGACGAGGTTGAACGTAGCGAGGGCTTAGCGAACGAGGCACGGGAATACGTATCTGGAAAGAATCGATCGCGCCCATGTGAACCTCCTTTGAGCAACGTGTTTGCGAGAATGCGGCTTATCGCACCGGCGGCATCTCAGATCCATTAAGGGGTTGTTTCGTAACGCGGAAGCTCTTTGACTGGTAATCGTGTCAAGTGCGTTATACGCCTCTTTGTGTGAACTCCTGTCCTCGTGGAATCGAGGGTGTTTGAGAATGCAAACCGTCAATAAGCTGGTAACAGTGTAATTTCGTTACTCCACACTGTGTGCTGTGTACCGTTAATTTCCATATTCTTTCAGCGACGCCTCGAGGATCGACTCGACATCGTGATAACGGTGAAAACACCCTTTTCGCTTCTCAGTTTATTAAGATTCACCGAATTTCTTTTTGGGAACCTAACGTGTGCAGATGAACACTTCGAAATTAATATTTATTTTCAAGTGGTGCAAGTGGATTTATATGCAAAATACATACAAATTGCCTCTATGAATTTCAAGACATAGAAGACAAATAGAATCCTCCTTCTTTCTTTAATGATTTTAAGAAGATGACAATTACACTATTTCTTCTACTTTTTTTACTGTTACGTATTATGTACTCCTACTCATTTTTCTAATAAATGCATATAATACGCAGTCTATTGATAACAAATGAAATTTAAATTATACAATACTTATGTGTATGGTAATACCTCTTTTATTAAGGGACATATTGTTATATTATCACTAGACTGAGGATCTTTATGCATTTATAGCAATATTGAGTAGATGAAATCCAAAATTGTTGGAAAATTTTTTAAATTGAATATTAAATCGCTAAGGGAAGAAATAACATTCAGGTTGGTTTCTATTTCTTGCAATTAATGTAGACAATTTTTATTTTACATAAAGACCCGCAGTCTAACTATCACGTATGAATGATGATTGAATGACGTATGAACATGATTTTATATTGTTTTTTGTTATTAAAACAGATGCTGCAATCAAGAGACAGTTCCATTTTTTGATAATTTGAGGAAACGAACAAAAGGAAATCAAAAATCAAAAACTGTTTTAACCGAGGTATGAATTATACGTATCGTCAATTAATATTTGTGTTGATACATTTTCATACTGGATATGAAATTTATTTCTTTTTTAAAACATTAAAACAGCTTCTTTTTGTGCCAAACTAGAAAGAAATAGTATTTTACAGTATTATAATAAAATAATATTCATAAAGACAGACTTTAAATAAAGACAGACATAAAGACAAAGACTTTAAGGACAGTTATCATATATTCTACGAAGAGTTATCTTCATGTAATTTTTCCATCTGTTCATAATAATTTCATCACATGAAAGCATGAGTCATCTTATAAACCGAGGAATATCATAGTTAACATTTATTAAACAAATAGAAAATAAATCGATATCTACAGTATTGCTTTTCGTTAATGTTTCGTTAATAACTCCTTAACAGAGTCGAGGCGGAAATGAGGAAAAAGTTACTTCAAATAACCCCAGAAACAACCTCTGCCAAAGTTTTCCGTAATTTTTTGGACACCCCGTCCACGCTCTGGTGGTAGTAGTGGCCAGGCAAATTGCGCGCACGTATGTGATGCAAATAGGTCAAGCCGTAGAAACGATGAACAGATTAAAAAACATACGATTTTCATCAACAGGCGAACAATAAATCCGTTTCAGAAAGAGCGCCGAACACGAACGTGTTCTCTGTATTCACCGCACACGCTTTGTGGGCAGAAATACGGTTTCCCCGAGAGCAATCCCGCGTCTAATGAATTTTATTTTAAACAGTCCCCGGATGGCGAAGTCCGGCTGCGTGCAGCCACACTTTCCTTTCATATCGGAGCAAATTGAAAATTGTTCGCGCGGTCAAAAATCGAGAGCTGGGATCGGCCGAGCGAATCGAGGCGTACAGACCATCCATTTCGAATACTGGAGGCTCGCGGGGAAAGAATTAATCGACGACCTAGATAACTCGATTGATGGAGGGAAGAGCGGAGGCGGCGCGGTGCAGCGGTCCAATAAAAGAACGGCTTCGATTCGGATTCTGGTTCAACAATCGGATCCAAGGAAAAGTATGACAAAAGAGGTCGGCCTCTCTCACCCCCATCGCTCGAGATCCGGGGAGTTTTCAATCGATTTCCGGGCGAGCCCATTCAAATCTAATCCGGTTTACGAACAATCCTAAGTAGACTGGTCCGTGAAAGTTTGATACGCCTATCACGGGGCGCAACTTCGAGCCCCGTCTCGCTATTCGAGAATACCCGTGGGGCCTTATCAGCCGCGCAAACTCGCGAAGTTAACAGCTGACGGTGTCCCACCGCAGGATACCTGCAAATGCCACTTCACATCCTGAATACCCTAATAGGGAACGCCGCGACGCGATAATGACGAACCCCGGGACATCAAGAGCATCGTAGATAGAGGCACCCCTCTTCGTTCGCCAAAATGGCCGTTCTTCGCGCGGATTTTAATCGAAGGTTTATGGCAACTCCCGCTCGTAACTGGGGCGAAATTTCAACGACGGGAATGATGATGTATTTATCGGACGAGACGTCGCGTCGTTCGATGCGTTTAGTATTATAATGGCTCCGAAGTTGCCGGTTTGCCTCGAGTTAAGTGTCTTTTCATGGAAACGCGAACGGAAGGATAAATAACACGCCCCGGAACGGGAACAACATTTACGGTCTTTTACCAATGCTAAATATTTCGAAGCGCGTATAAAAAGAACATTGATCCGTTCCCGTGTGAGTGCTTTGCGTTTCCTGGAATAGTTATTCGACCAAGCTCGGTTAAGTGCAGAATAAATAACGGGATGCTTAACACGTGAAATGCCACGTCAACTGTCTCGTATGTATGACTGACACAATTGTTTCCCTAGGTTCCAACGTTAAGAGGCGGTGGGACCGACAGCTAAATATTTTTGTGACTTCAGCGACAGTTGCGGCAGAATGAAGAAGCTCCTGGACAAGGATAGAGAGCTCCTTGTCTCTCCTGCAGGGCTGCGACGGAGAGGGAGATATGTCGCTCGCAGGAGAGACAAAGACAGAGAGTAACCGAGCAGTTTGAATTTCGATGAACGCACTCCCATTTCCTGAAGCGAAGAAGCAATATTTTTGGATGCTCTTTGCGTTGAAATGTTCTCCGTGTTATTTCGGATCCCCTCTCAGAGCCCTTTTTTGGAAAAAGTGTACTGAAAAAATTTTCTTCTATAAAAACGTACGCTATTATTGTTTATAAACTTACAAGAGACAAATTGCAAAAAAGGGCTCTGAGAGGGGATCCGAAATAACACGAAGAACATTTCAACGCAAAGAGCATCCAAAAATATTGCTTCTTCGCTTCAGGAAATGGGAGTGCGTTCATCGAAATTCAAACTGCTCGGTTACTCTCTGTCTTTGTCTCTCCTGCGAGTACATATCTCTCTATCCTTGTCCTACTTCATCCGTAGTTCACCTCTACGCCGATAGACGATAGAGGTAGCACTTTCCATCATCTGTAGTAGTAGATGGCGCTAGTTTGGGTCCCGCCGACCCTTAATTCGGTACGCAGAGTGCATCAAAATTTCGTGTTGGGACGTAGGAAGTATAGGAAAGTTAAAATAGAAATTGTTTTCTTCTCTGAATAATTTTAATAAGCTGTGAATAATGTACCAATAATATTAAATTCATTTGTTGTTTCTTCTATTGTATTTTGTGTTCCTCATTTTTACCACAAATGCATTAAATCGGCACTCTACTTATCAGTTACGGGTTGAATGAAAAAATTGATTAGGTTTTACTTTCCTTTCACCTTCGACTGCAAAATTGTGGCAATTGGAACTTGAAGAATTGTTTGTGACTGTGGATTATCTCAAAAAAGAATCTCCCCTCGCGAAAGATTATTGTTAATTAAACATGGAGATTGTCCGAGCCAATGAAATCTGCGAGATTGTTCAGAGAATGAAACAATTGATCAAGGCGTGTGCATGATCAGTGAAATAAAAATTGTATATCTCAGGACGAAACAAGTGGTCGAAGATGAAACGGAAAATAGTAGAAACTGAATTCTCTGTAAATCTTGTACAAAAAGAATCTCCTCCCCAAGGATTATTGTTTACTAAAAAAAAACGTGGTAAAATAGAGAATATCGGAGCCAATGAAATCTGCTAGACTGTTCAGAGAATGAAACAATTGATCAAGGCGTGTGAATGATCAGTGAAATAAAAATTTGATATCTTTGGACGAAATAAAAAATATGTAGTAGAAACTGAATTCTCTGTAAACCTCGTACAAAAAGAAAAGTATTGTTGTTTATTAAAAATAGAGAATATTGGAGCCGGTAAAATCTGCGAGAGTGTTCAGAGAGCGAAATGAGTTATCAAGGAGTGTGAATGATTAGTGAAATAAAAATTTAATTCCTCGGGCCGCTATAGTGGCCGATGGTCGAATGAACGGACGAGATTGCGAAGCAGGGACGAAGGGGGAGGTGCCACGTGAAATGAGAGCACGGAGAAAATTAAGAAGAAAAGAATCGTCTCAATTATAAGCGCGGTGAAGCAGCTCGAATTAATTTACAGGCTAACGGTGGGCCCGACTCGTCCGGAGCTCCTGGAAATTCCATTAATACGTCCCTGAGTGTTCGTGTTCCGTGAGAGACACTCCTTTAAAGAAGACAGCCTTGTCCATTAAGCCCGACGATGAAATATTTACGCCCCTGTCGTCGCTACGGACCAGAGTACACGAAAAGACATTGCGAACCTTTTCGGCTTGCTGATTAGCAAAAAACCGGGCTTCTTTTCGGAGACAAATAAAAATACGAGATGGAAATCATATCTTTTTATCATTTTCTTCGTAATTAAATTCTTCGCTCGGAGTCACACAATTTTTAAAAAGTTGCTCTTACGTCTTGGAATGAATGAGATATTAAAAGAAACGCAAGTTTCAGCAGGAACAATCGCTGATACACAATGTACTTGTCACATATTTATCTGGGAACTATGTTTCACGTAGACATTGTAAGTGAACTGATATTATCAGTACGAAAAGAAAAAATTAATTAACAAAACTGTTTTTCTATAGCCAGTAAAATGCACGCATAATTATTAAAGAAATATTATTGTGTTATAAAAAATACTGTAAAATTTAAAAAATGTATACTTCACTGCCTGATTACTTCACACTAATTGTTGCGTATCTCTAACAAGCCTGTCGAACCTAATGTCAAATTGACGCGGTGGTGAAAGATCGATGAAACAACTAGGTGAACTAGGTTATTTTTCGATATTTGTTTTATTCAACTTGATGGGTTAACATTTGTATCTCAGATTTTTCGGTTATGTGGTCCACATTAAAAGAATAAAAGTCACGAAGTTTCGGGCAAATTTACCTACAAATAACAGAAGAGTATAACTTATTTCGGGAAAACTGTGTCAAATTGACACGAAGCATGGACGAGGGTTAAGGGCCCTAGCATCTTTATAATTGAGAAAAGGGTCCGCCGTTCGATGGTTAAAGGATCAGATGTTGTTCGAGGCTCGCGGAAAGCCTCGCAGAGTTTGCTTATCCCAATCGTGTGGAGATTATGAGAGCGTTACAGTTGATATCGACGAGGTAATTTTTCTTGGAACTTAGTTAGCATTCTATCGGGGGCTTTCATCGGGCCGCCATCGAGGAGGACGAAACTCGTGACAGAGAGTTTCGCGAGCTCCGTTCTTCGTTGTCTCGCAAGTTTCGATGAAACTTCCACATCACGGCGAAGCGTCGAACTTGTCGCCGTGTAGGCAGCTGCAAAAACCTTCGCGATATTGAACGATGGAACGGGGGATCGCAACGTAGTGCGCTGCCAATCAGGATTAGCGAAAGGTACTGAGTATTCCATCGGTCGTTTCTTAACCGCGTCGCATAATTTCGTTCGAAGTTCTCTCGTGGTTCATTCCCCCGTGAAATTGTCAAACGATTGATTTATTGGAAAGCGATAACTTTCGGAGGAACAAAGGGAATGAAATTGTTAATCTTCGATCAAATATTCTAAATGTGCCATAGAAAATCTACGAGACAATGCCTTACTCAATATTGATGAAAATGCTGTTATTAAAATAATAATTCATGTCATTTCTCATTCCGAGTCTCTTATTATTTCTAAAAAAATAATTTATAAGTAAATATACTGTTATTAGTATAGCAACTTATATCATTTCTATCAAAGTGATAGTACAGGTCTGTTAGTTCCTATAATATTGGAGAACTAAAACTTTATCAATAAATTAAAAAATGTTAAAATCAATTTAGTTCGAATATTATGCTTCTGATGTTTTTGGAGTTAAATCTCCATTTAATTTTTTAATAACGTTTGCTTCTAACGATGAACTAAAATTGAATTGATGTATTATATTCAATCCGTTATTCATGACCAGTAAAAATGCGTGATTAATTGAGATTTTGTGAGTGATTTTTACTTGAGAAGCCCTGTATATTTTTACATTGTTTTAACTCCTTCACGGTCTTTGGTTTCACCAGCTAATCCTTGTCATAAATGCATAGAATTCGCAGTCTAACCGCAACAAAAGCCTTAGATCCATTTTCTCAATTACGCCGTAACACCATAATATTTCTCCTGGGCAGTTTCAAAAAGCTGCGCACAAGTACCTCCACAATACGTAATAAAATTCGCCCTAATGCTTCTCCACACGCGGGCGCAAGTTATTTCAAAGGCGTGAGCACGAAAATAATTTTTCTGCGGTATGTAAACGCGACAAGAATTATGTTCCGAAAGTGGCGGAAAGAAAACTAAAACGAAGAAATAGAAATATAGATAAATATAAACATAGTCGAAGCAGAGAGAAGCAACCCCGAAATACAGTGAAAATATCTCTGAGCGGATTATACCACTCGCGGCCGGAAATAAGCGCAACGAGCGCCCTTTTCCTGACGTGCGTGAGGAAGCACGTTATAGACGCACGCCGGGATCGGGATGAAAAGCACGGAAAGCTCTCATTTACGAGTTCCCGGGGCTCATGATCGTATAATCACGAAGTGGAAAAGCTTGGCCGGCCGTTGAGCGCGCAGAAACCGAGCGACAAAACGATTTCCTCTCACTGGCCGACGCCGACGCCGACGCTAACTTTCGGCTTTTGTGGCCCGTACAAATTTCCGGAAGCCGCGAAATCGTCTCCCCATCACCCGACAACCGATGCCCAAACTCCGCGACACATTTCGTCCGAATGTGTATCCTGCAATCTGGTTTGCGGCTCGGCGATTCGCTTCGTAAATCACTCGAAATTGTTGAATACCGCGTCAAATCGCTCCCCCTCTGTCTCTAGAATGATTTTTGTCCGGAACATGCTCTCTGCCCAATTAATAGCGCTCCTTGGTACATTTAGTAATTGACTGCCTGCGGACTTGCGCATCTTCCGCGACAATCGGTAAATCAAATACGAAGCAGTACCGTACAGAAACTGTAATTTGCTGAGCACAAACTTAATAGCTCAGAAGCAAGAGGACCAGATTGTCAGCTCTAATTAATCCCCTTTCGAAATCCTCATCTACTAGATTGTTTATAATAGTAGAGTTTTGTAGCATTATCTAGTAGACTTTTTATAATAATATGAGTACAAGCATCAGAAGGATTAACGAGTACTGTTATTTTAATCTTGTTAAAATTGTTAGGAAAGGAAACGCAATTCTTTTTCCAGCGACCCGAATTACACCGAGAATCATAACACACGGGTTAGAGGAAAGCGGTAGAGAGCCATTATGATTATCGGCGTATCCCGGTTCCCTTCTTTCGAAAGATCGACCATTCCGGGTAAGAATTCGCGTTCCGTGCTCCGAATCGCACGGCCCGCAACCCGCGAACAATCACTTCCGGTTAGGCTCCTCCCTCAGCCCCAATTACTTCCCTCCCCGAATCGTTTTAGGACGCCGCCGGGAATTACGTAGTGGATTTCGGTGTCGCTTGTCTAACTACCATCTTTATCGAGAAGATCCGCGCGCTGATGGCGACCGAGATTCCCCGGGTTCCGTGGAAGTAACTTCCTTTTCAATTTTCAGCCGTTTCGAAAGACTGGACCAGATCTCCCACGAGAATCCCAACAATCCCCCGCTACGACAACCATAAATCGCCGAAACCGGGACGAGATCTCGGTACGCATCTTAATTTAGACAAAAATCGGCGTTCCAGCAGTTTCCGGCTCACTCTGATCAGTGAACTTTGGATTTTTATAAATAGTGGAAACATTCAAAAAATACTGAAATATTCAGCTAGATAGAATTTAATACGATCTATTTTGGATCCAGGAAGAACGTTACCACTCACAAAACAAGATTTTGTTCGATTCCATTAGATTAGAATTTGGTTATGAGAATTGAAAATTCCATAAATATCCACAGTCTACTGCGATTCAAAACTTTATACATGTTTTTAATCAAATAGCGAATCCAATATGGCAGATATTATAATGGTTAAGCGTTGTCAGTAGATTCAATGAGTTCAACCAGAAAACAATATTATTAGGTTGTAAAGAAAGAAATGCATGATTTAAACTTATGTTTTTAAAGTGTTATAACTCACATAAAAAACAATTTTATTAAAATTGTTTTAATAAACAGAATAACATGAAAATTAATTCTACATAAAATTTAATATCGTTTAATAGTAACATTAAATTATTATGAGAATTGATTTTAATATTATTTTGAGGGGCATAGTATTAAAATTAATTTTACAGAGAATTTAATATTATTTAAAATGTGCAGCACTTCAGCCAAGTTTGAACTTGTAGAAAAAATAATGCAAAAATCGCTTGTTGACATCCTGGAATAAAAGCTAAATAATTTAACAAAAATTTGAATACAATTAAATATAAAAAGCATAATTAAATAGAGTGCAAAACAAGCTGTAAAATGGCATATAACTCATTAAATTAAGGTAAATATTTATTGGTATAAAATTGCAATTGAAACAAAGGATCAAAAATCCTGCATTTCTTTGTTTACAACCTAATATTATTATTTGTTATTATACATTGTATATGTATACCCTATAATAAATGTTATTACTGCATATATTATCATATACATACTCTCATAACGAATGCTATTATATAAATTAGTTACTTTACTGTAGTATCCGAACTAATCGTAAGTATCTCAAATGCATTTTGAAATGCCCAACATTGAGGGTTGTTGACACCCCTTCACTATGGAGGATGGCCGATACAGAATATATATTTCTCTATAAATTATCTATCCCTCGTAAGTTTCGGCAAAATCATTAACATTAGGTTTCCGGGGTACTAAATCTGACTATAAAAATAATATGAAATAATTACATGTTCCTTTGCAATATCCATAGCTACACCAACTATAACTTGATAATTGTTAGAATCTTAGAAACCAAAACCATAATTTTGTAAATTATATATCTGCTGTATAGAAAATAGAATAAAATCAGTACTCCAACAATTACTAAGACAAAATAACTATTCCAGAAAATACTAGAACAAAATCAGTATTCCAAAAATTACTAGAACAAAATCCGTATTCCAAAAAATCGCTAAGCACCGCAATACAACGTATTAAAGTAGAAGAACGTAGTTTTGTCGAAAAAAAGTTGCTTTTCAGGCATGTGTGTGCGCCAGCAGCGTTTCCGGATAGCTCTCCATTGCGTCGAGTTCGATTACCGAGGTCGTAAGCGAGGAGAACGACCGTGAGTCAAGAATAAAGAGGCGTGCCTCGCTGGATCTTCTTCAGGGTTCGTGCAACTCGCCCTCTCTTCTCCCTCTTCGTTCCCTCAGACCCCGAACCTCGTCCGCAACTATCGCTTTAAATCTTCGCGCGCGAGCCACCGCTTCCATTGCTTCCGGTAACTACGAAGAGTTTCGTTAGAAAAGCTCGCCTGCTGGCAGCTATCAGGAGAAATTATTTACGGCTCGTCGATTCGGGTCTACTCGAATCCCTTCCTGTCGCGTTCGGGGGTTTCCTAGTAAGAATTACTACCGGGGATCTTTATGCGGAATCTCTGTTTTAGGCGATGCAAAACGAAAATGAACAATACAATTTTTATATCGGGGCTTTAAAAAGATACATATTTCTCCATGCATAAAATTATGCTTCTCTAAAAAACTGATCTTTACGTAGTAAAGTTTAAGTAGTTTAAGTAGTTTAAGTAGTATTTACTGAAAAGTTTAGTTAATATCTTGATGTTGAAGGACGTGGCAGCCATTTTTCTCCAACCATTTCCGAAAAACACTGTTTAGGGTAATAGATATCTCCATGGAGTTTTATCTTATATGATTTTTTCTTTTTTAATGTAATTGTCATGAACAGTTTTAGGTATACATTGTTTATAATCACTGATTTTGATGCAGGTTTGTAGCAAACTTTCTATTAACATATTTATTATATCATTTTTGTGGCAGCTGATACTTATGACTAGACTGTAGATTAATCAATTTATTGTATAACAAAATTTAAAAATACTATTGTATTGTTTCAAGGATATAAAATCATTGCTAAAAAAAGTAAGTGTTTATGTGGCTCCTGTATCTCGCAATATAATACCGACAATTTTTATTTTGCATAAAAATCCGCAGTCTACTTATGACGAAGGTGTGAAAATAGTCTTCAAAGTCCTGGGTGAGATACACATTTTTATGAATGTTTTAAAAACTAGATAAGAGATTAACGAATTTTGATTCCTATTATTTAAATAATATTTCGGATAATTCTTACTATGAAAATTGTTCAGCATGGCAAATGGCGTAGTACGATCTATAATTATTTATAAATGAAATATTAGAAGAGCTTTCATGATTAGTTTAATTTCATTTTAATGGATTGCAAGACAAACTGTCACATGTCATGTCCGAGATATTTTTATGCAATATTTGAACAGTTTTTAAATTTTGTTCACGTCAAAAACTAAAATGAAATTCTCATTAGTTCTTATTATAGTAGCATTCAGGATATACAGTGTAAATTATTTACTACCGGATTGAATATTTACAGAGCATTAATTCTTCATCATTCTGGGTCAACGTTCTCTGCAACGAACACGAGAACTAGAACAGATTCACGCATCGAGTAAATTCATTTTGATATTTCAACGCAATTGAACAGTAATAAAATTGTTACGCATTAACTTCTCGTCTAATTCGTGCGCAATTATCGGTCACTTCGTTCCGAAGCAATTACGGGGCCACTCGCTTGACAATTGTTTTTATGGCACGGAACAGTCGCGAAAACGATTAAACCGTTGCGCGTTGAATTAAACAGCAATGGATCCGAGAGTGCCTTTTAATAAAATTAATTGTTCCCGTTACTTTCCATCGAATCGGAAAAAATTGTGAAAACAATCGTGAAAATATCGATTCTTGAATTTGAACGGAATCAAGGAGCGGAGTGGAAATAACTCCGCCGCCATTGCATAATATTCTAACGACCCGTAGTCGCCTCGGATAAGTGCTAGCGTTTTTATCAAATTGCTTCGAAAAAACAATTAGCTCGTATGAACAAACTTTACCTTTACGTTTTCAATTTGTATTCTTTTTCCATGCAATTCTTTTCCTGGCTTGCCTTAAAAATAAAAAAATTGTTCTGACGAGGAATTTTAAAGGAACTTCTTTATCGATGAGTATACTGTAATAAAGATTGTTTATTTAATTGTTTAATAGAGATTAATTATACGAATTCAGTCGCTGTATGGCTGGCTGGTTGTAGTGTTAACACGTTGAGCGTAATGGTGATAAAATTCAGTTTATCGAAATATGCACTACTGTGCAAAAGAAAGAAGCACCCACTATAATTATAAGATATAATGACAAACAGTATCTGTATGTAGCAATTGTATTGTACAATGATTGATTTATTGCATTTAAAGTATTAGATGATCCGCAATAATACATTCTCAGAACTATTCAATTAAACAGCGGAATCCTTTTTCAAAACTTACTGCGTTCTCATTTGATTTTTTACGCTTTTCTATTAAAAATGGCGGATGCTTCTTTCTTTTGCACAGCAGTGTACCACATAGAAATGAATCTCCAGACCCAATGAGTACATTAACTTGCTAATCTTTTGCGCCCTGATGTCCAGTGTAGTTTTATTGATAAAATATGCACTATATTTTATAATATTATTTTGTTTACTTAGATATGTAATACACGAGTATTTAGCTATTTCCGATGCAACCACTAAAAAGAATTGTTCAGAATCGGTACCAATCGAGAAACTGTCTTCTAAAGTATATTTTAAATAAAATGATGAGTAGTGGGGAAAAAAGTTGAGAAAGTTGAGAGTGCATAAGGTTGAAGAATCACGCTTTGAAGAAGTAATGTCATTTTATTGGGAACTGTAGTGGCAGAAATAACCGGGTCAACGGATTGGTGGGAAGGCATCGTTTCTGTTTCCAAAATCCGGCCCCGAATTCAGCATTCGTCGAGAATGCTGCGCGCAGTTTAGGATCCCGGCCCGGTTCCCTGATGCTATCGTGTCTTCGAACATAAACGCGACTGCACCGAGACCAGAATGCAGAAGATCTGTTTACGTAGGGAGGTACCCGTCTCGTTCGTCCGATCCTCAGGATCCTCCGCCTTTTCCCTTGCAGCTATCTACAGACTGCGCGACACACAGACCGGGAAGAGTATTCGATGAATCGCGTGCGAGAGGATCGATGTTTTGGCTTGAGTTCACGTGAAATATTCGGCTGGTCCAGATCGAAGCTCCGCGAGCAGGGATACGCTCGACAGGGCTCGATTGAAACGAAGAAAACGACTCGTGAGCCTGAAGGAAACTGGGTCTCCGTCGTAGAAACTGGGAACTCGAACGGAATGTCTGCCGTCGCGCTGCCGGAACGTCCGGAGAATTACACCGCAGATCAAAAGTTCCCGATCGACTGCTGATATACCAGGAAAATCGTACACCCTGGAAACTTCGACCAATCTTGCCGGGAATGAAAAATTTTCCGAAATAATTACCGAGGACAACTTCCAAGTTTCGTCGATCGATAGAATCGTCCAGAATTAAAGTTTGAAATGTGGAGCGGGAGCTCGCAAGGGCCGTCCCTTCGGGAACACCGTAAACGTTTGACCCCTCGTCACGTCCCACAGTGACCCGAATCGATAAATTATTTAGAGGCACTTTTTGGTGCTACTTTTACAATACGTGGACAGTGTGGGCACACTGGGGCGACACAACCGACGGCGGAGCGATGATTACGCCTGCCTGATTACGGCTGATCGGCCACTGTGCGACAAAAGTGTGTAATTTTTTAATGAGTTTGTTGTAAACATTTTCTTTGATGCTTTTTATAGCCAGAAACTTGCAGTATAAAGCCCGATATACAGACTGACAGATAATTGTCCGCAGGCTGTCTGGATACTGCACGTGTCCATGTAACGATGTATGTTTAGTTTGCGGGTTGTCCGCGGACAGTCTGCGGACACTTATCTGTCAGTCTGGACAGGGCTTAAGTCTATTTAGATTTATTATAATAATAATACAAGTATACAGTAGGGTGGTCCTTATTTTTCGACCATGAAATTTTCGGCTCCCCCCCCCCCCAATATTGTTCCTTTTCCTGAAAAAATGATATATCCAAAGTTTTAGAGCAATCGGACGTCGGGAAGTCGTGCCTCATTGGGGTGGACCTCAACTATACCGGGTGAAATCTTGTTTGCGAGATTTTTTCACGACGCCCCCTAAAATTGTGCCATTGGGTAAGAAAATAATTCCTGCAAAAATATCCCATTCCTATAAAATTTCATGTTTTTCGCAACTTCAACGTCAATGAGGCACGTCTTCCCCTTATCCGATCAACTTCATCTTTTGCAGGAATTATTTTCTTACCCAATGGCACAATTTTACGGGGCGTAGTGAAAAAAATTTCACCCTGTATAGTTGAGGTCCACCCTAATGAGGCACGACTTTCCGACGTCCGATTGCTCTAAAACTTTGGATGTATCATTTTTTCATGAAAAGGAAAAATATTTGGGGGAGGGGGAGAGCCGAAAATCTCGCAAAAAAATTTCACCAGGTATAGCTAAGGACCACCCTAGTATACAGTATGTAATACGCGTATTCAGATAATGGGGAATCCATCAGTTCAGATAATCGAGGTTCTACTGTATTCTGTTTGGGCTAATTTTAATTAGAAAACTGTCACGAAAATGCTGCTGAAAAGTGATTGAAACCAAAAACGCCATCCTATTCAACGTTGTGACGCTAGCAGCAAGAGACGAAGAGACAGTGTCTGCACACAATATAAATGACATTTCGGTGTGCCGAAGTGTTCACACGTATCAAGACATTACTCTGTATTTCCATAATTTCATCGAGCCCCGACGCACGAACTGCGAGAATCGCTCGGCTCTCCACCCACCGCATCAGTCGCTATCTTTGTTAGCAATGATGAACAGCAGGGGTCTAAGCATGCGTGAGGTCCCAGTCCTGGGCATCTTCTATAGCGCAGAGTGAAAGAGAGAGAGAGATAGAGAGAGGGAGACAAAGGTAGTATGGGGAGTATGTCAACGCAATTGCGAGGTCGACAAAGCGCTATTGTCGTAGGGGAATACTGTCCATCGCTTGAACGTGTCCATTGCTTGATCGGCCGTGTGACCACGGCCTAACTATCTTACGGGCAGCAGCCCGAGACCGCAACAACTCGGTGACAGAGATAAAGATGAACAGAGCAAGAGAGGGAGAGAGAGAGAGGGGGGGGATAGAGAACACAGATAGAGATAAATAGATAAAGAGAGGTGATCGAAAAGGGGAGACGGTCGTTCCAGCCGAAGGAAGATTCATTGTCGAAGATCGATCGATCGCGAGCGAGCGATGCGTTGGCTCGGGAAAGAGACAAGAATGCGGTACAATACGCGGGGACCGGTTTCCACCAGCGTAATGGAATCAAAGGATAACGAGGCCCGGTCAGACGACCGAGCTGATAAGGCGAACGACGCAGCCCGTGGGGACCGGAATCGCATCAATGAATTTTATAACGAGCCGAGCATCGCCAGAAGGCCGCGACACCGTTTGCCCTCTACCTCGTCCGACGTATCAATACGTCGCCCCGTTAAACGAACCTTTTGTCGGCCGGCGCGCCATAACCACGGAATTATGCGTCGCGAACCTCGCCCAGCACTCGATGATATCACGCGACGAAACTCAGACCGATCTACTTTACGCCCTCGTTCCAGGTTTACAGATATTGTTAGGCTGACCGGTTGAGGGACGCCAGTCCTGGCCACGGAAAACGCAGCCGTCACTTTTATCGAGTATATTTTACCCCCTGACATAAAATTAAGAACGACTGCGTGGCCATGTTCAACAGGTCGGCCGAGGGAATTTGGTACTACGTGTGCATTCTTCGCGTAGTCGCATGGTAGAGAGGTATTCTGGTTTCTTCTGCAGAAACAAAGGAATAGTTCGTATAGGCAGATCAATTTTATTGTACAGGGTGTTCCAAAAATATATGACGTGACTACTCTAGCGTGATTCTCCATCTCTGGATCGGTGGAGATTTGTTAAAAAAACTTGCTACAAAATTGACCTTGACCATGAATTTCAAGGTCAAATCTTTTTATCATTGCATCGTATAGTACTCATCAGGGGGAACAAAAGTCTGAAAGGAACCATGGGTCAAAAACGAAATATTCGCTTCGCGTTTACCACCGTGGTAACGACCATAAGGTGGTAAATTTACGTCAATTTTCAAGCGAACGGTTCGTTCTTGACCCATGCTTCCTTTTCAGACTTTTGTTCTCCCTGATGAGTACTATACGACGCAGTGAAATTCAAGGTCAAGGTCGATTTTGCAGCAAGTTTTTTTAACAAATCTCCACCGATCCAGAGATGGAGAATCACGCTAGAGTACTCACGACATATATTTTTGGAACACCCTGTACATACATAATGTCGTGGACTTTGAGGCAGAGAAGCTTGGGGTGGCCTACAGGCTGCCCCATTTGTATACGACCCAGTCGAATATCTCCGATTGACCGATTCTATTTTAAAAAACAACGTTGGCCTTCGTGTTACCTTTACGCGTCCACCTACGGAGATATTCGATTGTCGCTCCGAGAAAATCGTTCCTTTACTAAGAAAATTGGAGAGCGTGTTTTCTGCATGGAACTCAAAATTAAATTTCGTTTGATGTGTTGACACATTATGTCATAATTTTTTATAGTTTATAGTCTGTGACTGAGAGAACTTTTTCATAGATTCTTCAACAGAAATATCGAATCAAAAAATCACCTCCAGTAACGTAATTTAATCATTTTATTTGGAATTATTATGTAAAAGATTTCAAAGCTTTCTTTTGGCACAGCACAATTATTGAAAGTACTATGCTGTATGCTATACATATATTGCTGCTCGAAAATAAAATTATTTTCTGTACGGATGGAAGTTGCATTTTCAAAGTCAAAGGGAACATTTTTATTTGGCTAAATATAAAACTGTGCCTTGTAGATGGAGTTAAGAGGTTGACAGATGGGCTTTCGTTATCATTTATACTGTGGTTTCAGAGAGTTAATGCTGCCACTTAGACTGCCAGGAACAGATTACCAGAGGAATTTTATTCTTTTGGATTCGAGCTCTGTTATGAACGTTCCAGTTTCTTGACGCAGTCTTTCTTAAATACTTAATTACTCGTTTTCATAGTATTTGTAAGATAAAATGGGAAAGAGGAAGGAAAATGTCTTGTTCAGACGGACTCGGTGAAGACGCTTTATTAACGCTCAAAAAGGATAAATCTTCTTAATTATTTAGCAAGTAATCTTCAAGCTAGACATTTCAAGTAAAATTAACCAAGCTTCTCAGAATTTTGCCTTTTTACACAATTATACCCTGTAATATGTTGAACAACAGAACTCGTACAATTTTACGACCAAGCAAACGAGCCTTGACTGTCCAGCTCCTTTAACAATAGATTGACCGACCATTCTCTGTACCACTTTTATCAAGTTCGCTCCGCTATACCATTGGTATTCCGCCGCATAAAAGAACGAAGTCGAAACAAGCGTCGCGATAAAAGCGTTTCGGAGAAAGTTGCTCGTCGAGTCAATTCCCGTTCCGGCCTGGGAATTGCTTCGGCGGGAAAATGCACTGCGTCGCCGAGTATACTTCCGGGAAATATTCAACGACGCCAGACGAGACAGAGGATAAAGGATCCCACAGGCCAAGGCGAAAATTTCGCAACGGCTCTGACTGACAATGATATTTTCTGTTTCTCAATCCCCGTAGGCTGTTCAGATAAAAGTTCACCCTTTTCGTACATTAGACACTCCAAAACTGATTGTTCCAGTTTAATGCATTTGTTAAATCCTCGGGTTAAGACAAGGGAGAATCAATTCCCATACATAGTTACCCAAAGAAAAATTTGTATTGTCAGACTTATGATGATTTATTTCATTCTAAATGAAAATGTCCTTTTTCTTAATTGACGACGGTTATGCATGTTTCTCTCGTTTAAAAAAATGTCATAATGACATTTATTTTCGCTTATACCTCCACGACTATTACTGAATTATGTATTTTCGATTTACGATGATATTAGTAAAAATATAGATAAAATATAAACATGTACAATGTGCTTCGAAACGTTCGAATATCTTGAAAAATATGAACGATATGATAAAATGTCTTTAAATACAGAAGTTGCACTATATCGCGGGGAAAATAACTTCAATATCAGCTATTTGACCTTGGAACGACCTTGGAATGACCTTGGAATGCCCAAGAAACTTATATATACATATACGTACATATCTATCTATATTGTCAGCGGTATCTTTGTTATATTAAAATCACTACTTTCCGTAGTAACCTGGAAAGCATAAACGACAATAAATCATTTTGGAATATTTTTTTACACGACAGAAGCCAATCTCTTTCGGACATTTTCCATCTGATGAGTTCGAGGAGCTTCTCCCTTGGTCGTCTCAGGGTTAACAACGGAAAGATAAAAGCGACCGAAGAGAGGACTCTCATTCCGGCGTCGTTTTACGCGAACACTTGCTTGCATCGGCACGCACGGAAGAATGGCCGTCGTTCGAAGGGGAGCACGAATCTGATGGTGGTCGCACTCGCCGAAATCGTTCGGCCATTTTGCGCCAGGAAATTCCCGCTTTTTTAAGGGCGAGTCCGCCAGTTCGACGCACGCGATGCACTTTTTCCCCGGACGCGGCGTGGCGGTCGAATGAAAAATCTGGCCGACGTTTCTACGATTTACCGTCCCGCGTAAAAACGCCCATCGCTCCCGCGGCGACAGCAGATTTTTATGAAGCTGTGTGTACGCGCGTTTCCTCCTCGCCATATTTCCCGGCCGTTGTAACAACCAGTCGATACGCCCGTTTGCTGCAACCTGTGCACGCGCATCGTTGCAAATTTCATCTGCTGTTCGGACGTTAGTAAACACAGCCACCCGGAAATGCGGACGCGCATTGCTACGGACACGGTGTCAACAACTGCAGTTGAAGTGTTTTTCGGGCTCATCAAATTTTGGTAGTTCAAGGGAGACTCGTCGTCCGGGATACCGGTTAAAGTGGGTTTCGGAAATTTGTTTCCCCCCGAACACTGTTACACTTTATTTTAAAAAAGCTTTTGTATTTAACATGGTTTACGGTGAACAGCATTTCGGAATTTTTTTGTTGAAAAGTGTCTGTCTGTTGCGAAGGTGGAGCTGGTCATCCGGAGCTCCTGTCAAAAAAGGCAGTAACCATGGCTACTGGTTTATCTGAAATGAAAAATTCGCTTTGGGTTGCCTAATACTGAATATTATCTAGTTTTTGGAGGAGAGATAGCTCTTTCTCTCTTGAAATTACTTTGAAATGTCCGCCATTCCGTTTGAAATCAATCTTTCTAAAATCTATAGATCTTATCGAATTTTTCACATGAACCAGTACCATTCCTGACTGGCCTCTCGGAAAGTCAACCACAACCTTGTAATTAATAAATATTTTTCAATAAACAATTACGAGGGGTACACTCTAAAACGAGCCACTTCAAGTACATAAACATTAATTAAATGAAGTCCCACAAGTTTTACGAAAAAAAATTCCCCAAGAACCCTTTTTTTTCTCAGAATGTTTAATTACTAAAATGACCTAAGGCAAACAGACTTCGTTTGGATTCCATTTCGGGAATCAGTTCTAAAAATGTATATTCGCATAAACATTAGCAGTTTAATAAGCAGTTTAATTAGCAGCTTAGTAAACTTCTTTTATGGTACATAATGATCTCAATTCTTGAATCTTGATATCCTACTGTTCTAAATCGCTCAATCCAAATTGTAATGTATGTACTTGGTGTCGTTTCAATCAGAGAAATGTCACATATTTTATGTTGCTACGTTTACTTTAATAATTCATTATTAATTATAAAAGAATGGACCCGGATAACCGTGCATTCAATATTACATGCATTAAGATCCAGATACATTTATTACAGGTAAAATGCACACTTCGTCTCGTCACAAAATGAACCACTTTAATGTATAATTTGTAAAATTCGTTCACTCGGTGCGTCGCAAAAAGGAGCGCGATCAAAGTGACAGATGTGATCGAAGCAATTCCTGGGCGAAAATCCTCATTGCCAATGATCGGTTTCGCACGCCGCAGAATCGGGGTTGATGTTCCCATTATCGCGAAACGGACGCAGGCTGGGAGAGATGTTAATCCAGTCAAAGAGCTGGGAAATGCAGGCATCCCTGACGATAAATTGTCGCTGAACGCAGATTCAATCTTCCCCGGTCTGTCTTTTCTTACGATATAGTATAACGGAGCTTTCCGGCGCGGATTAGGGGAAGAGAACCGGGCTCGGGCAACGGGGGACCAAAAAAAGGTGTTTTTAATGAGTCGGGGAGAAGATAAATGCTGACTGACAGGGAAATCGGC